>LPNX010603152.1:115974-126708 GCA_001517045.1 Pseudotsuga menziesii
GTACTATTGTCAAGATCCTGGACTTCCAAATTGAAAGGTAGTTTACAGATGGATATGTCATATGCTACTATTCCAGTTCCAGATGGGAACAGAAGGTTATATAGTGAAAAAAGAACTCCATATGTAGTAAGCAGTCAAGATAAGCCTGAAGTTCATCACATATATGCTGTTGACACTGATTTGGGGTCTTCTATTTTCTTTAATGATGCTGTCCCACATGATGTAGAAAAGGCATTGCAGGAGAAGTCTGAGGAAAATAATGAAGAAGAAGTTTTGGAACAGGATGCTCTGGAAGCAAAACAGAAAAAAGAAGGCCAATGGACTATGTACTTTGATGGATCTGTTGCAAAGGTTGGTGCTGGGGCTGGTGTATACATAATTTCTCCTATTCATGATTTCAAAGCTTTATCATACAAATTGCTATATGAATGCACAAATAATGTAGCAGAGTATGAGGCTTTGTTATTAGGATTATATGCTTTGAAAGATTTGGGGGCTCAGAGAGTCAGGATCTTGGGAGATTCTGAGTTGGTGATAAATCAGGTAAATGAGAGTTATCAAACCAGGCATCCTCGGATGAGGGCTTACAAAAATGAAGTATGGGATATGCTTGGTAATTTCTTCACAGAGCATACAATTCAGGTTGTTCCCAGGGTTGAAAATTTGGTGGCTGATTCTTTAGCAGTATCTGCTTGAAAATTTGAAACCCCAATGGCTAGTAAAAATGAATACCAGGTGGAGATTATGAACAGACCCTCTATCTCGGACAATTCCAAATACTGGCAGGTGTTTGAAGATGATATGCAGATTCGAAGATTTTTAGAATTATCAGGAGAGTTTGTGAATACTCATTTTGACAATGAAAATGATTATAATGGGACCCTTGGAGATGATGAAGAAATTGAAACAGAAGAAGAAGATGCTAAGAAGTTAAGGAAAACCTTGGGAGGTAAGGATATTATCAAGCTGAAAAATAATTTCATACCAAGAGGCCTGATCCCTTTAGAAAAACTCTTTGATCAAAATGATGTTGCCAAGAACCCCAAAGTGAAACCTGTCGGAAATGCGGTTGAAGATAAAAACATCGGTACTGAAGAAAATCCTAAAATCCTAAAATTATCCAAGAAGCTGCCTGAGAGGGAGAAAGAGGAGTATGTAAAGTTGATGAAAAAGTATACAGATGTGTTTGCTTGGAGTTATGAAGACCTCAAAGAATATGATACATCTATCATACAGCACACTATTCCTATAAAGCCTGGGGAGAAGCCTTTTAAACAGAAACTCAGGAGGATCAACCCTAAATTGCTCCCTGTCATTGAGAAGGAAATAAAGAAATTGTTTGATGCTAAGATCATTGTCACACTCAGGTTTTCTAAATGGGTTGCAAACCTGGTCCCTATCAAAAAGAAGAATGGAGAGATAAGACTGTGTATAGATTTCCGCAATTTGAATAAGGTCTCTATGAAAGATAATTATCCTTTACCAAGAATGGATCATATACTACAGCAGGTGGTGGGAGCTGAGAGAATTTCAATGTTAGATGGTTTCTCTGGTTATAATCAAATCAAGGTACTACCTGAGGACCAAGAGAAGACTGCTTTCACCACACCTTGGGGCACTTTCATGTATGCAAAAATGCCTTTCGGCCTGATGAATGCAGAAGCTACTTTTCAAAGAGCTATGGACATTGCCTTTGCGGGTGAAATTGGGGTTTCTGTGGTAATTTATATGGATGATATCACAGTCTACTTGAAGTCTGACAGAGAACATCTGCGTCATCTGGAGAAGGTTTTCATGAAGTGCAGAAAATATGGTATATCTTTGAATCCGAAGAAGTCTAATTTTGCATTAGAAGAAGGAAAGCTGCTAGGCCATATAATATCCAAAGACGGCATAAAGATTGACCCTGAAAGGGTAGGTGCAATTCTGAAGGTAGGAGAGCCTAGAAGCAAAAAGGAGATACAGTCATTTCTGCGACAGGTAAATTTCTTGAGGAGATTTGTACCAAATTTTGCTGAGATTTTGATGAATATTACAAATATGTTGAAGGGTCATGAAATAAAGTGGAATACAGAAGCTAAGGAGTCGTTTTGGGAGATCAAGAAAGCAATTTCAGAAGCCCCTGTTTTGGTAAGTCCAGATTTTGCCAAAGATTTTTCAGTATTCTCATATGCTTCGGAACATACTATAGCAGCAGTATTATTGCAGAAAAATGATGGAAACCAGGAACAGCCTATAGCTTTTTTCAGTAAAATGCTACAGGATGGAGAATTGAAATCTGACATCATGGAAAAGCAGGCCTATGCTTTAGTTAAAGCATTAAAGGATTTCAGAGTATATGTTTTGCATTCACATGTAATTGCACATGTTCCAACCGCTGCAGTAAAAGCAATTTTGACACAACCAGATCCAGAAGGCAGGAGGGCGAGATGGATAGCTACATTATTGGAGTATGATATAGAAATAAAGCCCACGAAGCTGGTTAAAGGACAAGGGTTAGCAAAGATGATGACAAACTCAAATTGTGAATCTTTACAGATCAATTTTTTGACTCACCACTTTGATCAGTTGGATATAGAGATAGAAGTGATGGTTGATTTTGTGGCTTCTCCATGGTATTCTGGTATTGTATATGTCCTCCGAAATTTGCAAGCACCAGAAGGATTAAGTAAATCAAGAGCAAGATCTGTAAAGTTGAAATCTGCTAAATTTTGTATCATAAATAAATATCTTTATTGGAAAGATCCTGGAGGAGTTCTACTAAATTGTCTTTTGGAAGATGAAGCTCAGCAAGTTACCAAAGAATTTCACGAGGGAGACTACGGGGGACATCATTCTTGGAAGGTGACTGCAAACAAAATCCTGAGAGCTGGTTATTATTGGCCTACGTTATTCTCAGATATATATAAAGAAATCAGCAAATGTCATCAATGCCAAATTTTCGACGGTAAGAGAAAGGTACTGCCTCTCCCTTTGAATCCAATAACAGTTGAGGCTCATTTCCAGCAATGGGGTTTGGATTTTATTGGTGAAATAAACCCCAATTCATCAGGTCAGCACAAGTGGATTTTGACAGCTACAGACTATTTTACTAAATGGATAGAAGCAATTCCTACCAGGAGGGCCACTGAAAATGTGATCATGGATTTTCTTGAAGAAAATATATTGGCTCGATTCGGGTGTCCAAAAAGGATAGTAACAGACAACGCAACTGCTTTCAAATCTAGGAAAATGATTAATTTTTGTCATAAGTATCATATAAGCCTCAATCACTCGACTGCCTATTATCCTCAAGGAAATGGATTAGCTGAATCTTCAAATAGAAGCCTGGTGAGGATTATCAAAAAGCTGTTGGAAGATAATAAGAGGTCTTGGCACACCAAACTAAAATATGCTCTATGGGCTAACAGGATTAGCACTAAAAGAGCAATCGGCATGTCTCCGTTCCAACTGGTGTATGGGGCTGAAGTGATGTTTCCAACATCATTAGGGGTACCAGTTATGAGATATTTCCAGGATCAGCAAGAAGAACTAAATCACATACAACGAAGGATAAATTAGATCATTGAGCTAGAAGAACGAAGAAGTAAGGCTTATGACAAAGTGCAGTCACATCAAGAGAAAATGAAGAATACTTTTGACAGAAGAATCAAGGAAGAGCAGTTTCAGATTGGTGACCTGGTTTTGAAGTGGGATGCTCCTAATGAAGACAAGCATGGAAAGTTTGACCCTATGTGGGTAGGACCTTATGTTGTTGCTGGATACAGAGGACAAAATGCATTTTTGCTGGAATATAAAAATGGGGTTCTTTTGGAGAGTAACCCTGTAAATGGAAGATATCTAAAGCATTACCTATCCTGAGGAGGAAGGTGAAATTTGTATCATAGATTGTACATACTTATTTTTCTTTACAAATAAATATGAGCGGTAAGCCGAGTGCATTTGAAGCTCGCAGTGAAAGCCCTAAGATTCAGGAGGCATACCATTCCTTTTCTAAAAATATACAAAAATGATATATTTACAAAAACAAAAGATGGGTTTTTGGGAGTTATTATGCAAAATCAAAAAACAGGCACCTGGTCTACGAGTTCTTTGATACCTTGCAGGGAGGATATCATCCCCAGATGGAGCCAGCTGTTAACACCATTATTTATCAAAGGGGATAAAAAAATCATGATGAAGAAGAAATAATAGGTTGCTTGTCGAACCTTGGTTAGAAGATATATTGTAAGAGTATGATGATACCCCAAAAAGTGATCCCGTTATCAAGGATCTGATGGTGCGAGTTGAAAGGATAGAAATCAATGGCCATGATTGTCTCCGCACTCTCAGAAATGCGAGGAAGATAAAGTATGTCCGGGCGTTTATCGGGTGCACAGATCAACGGCTATCAATCTGGCTCGGGCAGATCCACGATCCATATTTAATCCGCCTTATGAAATCGCATGTTGGTTAAAGAAATAGAGTCCGGCGGAATCGAGTACATAATACTCGATCCAACGGTGGAGAGGTAAAGTTAGATCACATCCATGGTCGGGATTGATTCCGGAGCCAAAATCTGCACGGCAGATAAATCCAAAGCGCCCAGTGGAATGAGTAGGTGGCCGTTGATCTGACGGTTGAGGATTAAAGGTGAAGTGGATCAACAGCGGTTGACGATTCCGGAACATAAACTTACGCGGTGGTTAAAATGACGGAGCCCAGCGGAATTTGATAGGTGCCACCTAATCCAACGGCTCACAAATAAAGGTTGATCGCATCTACGGCTGTGGGCGATTCCGGAACATGGAGTTGCACGAAGGATAAGGTCGCGAAACTCAACGGAATCGAATATTTCCTTCCCGATCTAACGGCGGAGTAATGAGAGGCTTTTTCATCAACGGTTGGAGATGTTTCCGGGGTGGAGACTTGCACGTTGTTTATTACCAAGATGCCCGGCGGAAAGAGGTACGTGGCACGTGATCCAAGGGTTAGGAATTAAAGAAGAATCAGATCGATGGCCTTGAATGAATCCTGAGAATGGAAGTGCGCGAAAGATAGGAATAGATGGTGGTTGCGGAAAATAAATTATTGTCCACGTGGCGAATTGTGGTAGGCTCCGGAGACAAAAGTGGTTTATGGAAAGCCGGAGTGGGGGCCTATAAAAGCAAGGTTGACTTCTATCATTATTATTTTATTTGCTCGGGAAGGGTGAAAAGGACTGGCCAATTCAGCAGCTTCCATTTGTCAGTTTCGGGCACGCTCCAAGCACGCGCCTCTACAGTCAACCAGGTAAGGCTTAAACCCTGTAGTTCCTCCGTCCAAATTACCTTTGTAAATTAAGTAATGGACCAAGGGAAAGAAATTCAAGTGTCTGGTCAGGTTGTAGACGACAGTGGACAGAGATAAGAGCGTGTGCGACCCCTTCCTATCCGTAGGGAGCGTGTCTATCAGTAAGGAGAAATTGTGGTATTATAACTCATAGGGGAACGATGTATTAAATGTCTGCAATTCTTTTCTGTATTACTTCGCTCTTGAGCAAACCCTCAATTTCCCGGAATTTGCAGAGTGGTGTGCTGTAAACTACTCTCCCTCCCAGAGAATTATTGTAAGTCGGTCCGCGTCCAGAATACTTTGTAAAATTGATGCCACAGTCATCAGAGAAAATCTCAGTTTGCCTGAAAATTACCCTATTAATCGTGAGTCGATAAATGAGTCGGTCTTTGCTGAATTTTACAAGAATTGTGAAACTGAGAATCGCTGTCATTTCCTGTCTACTATTCTAAAGGAAGGTCAATCCCTTGATGGTCTTTTCCTACCTTACCCTGTACACATTTTTAAAAATGAAGTCCAAATGGTCGTATCTCTGGTTTGTCAAGTATTAGGTCTGGATGATGATTGTCATGTAGGCGATGTCATCCTTGGTTTTTTATTAAGAATAAGCTCCTTAAGCCCTAAATCCCAGTCAATTCCTGTGTTTAATTTTGATGAGTATCTCGCTGAAACAATACATCTTCAGTTAACTGAGTTTCCAAAAGTTCGGTTCTTTAGGTTTCAGACCTACTTGCTCAACATTCTGTTATGCTCCAATGTCATTGAGTTAAAATTTTTAAGCACTCTATGCTCTTCTGATTTGCCCAAGCAAATCAACATGTTCGAATTTGCTAATTCGATCATGTCGGAAATGTACAAAATGTTGTTTGATAAGGATTTGCCCCGTGTTCTGGATGAGATGAAATGTTTAATGCAGTCTTCACCCGAAGATCGGGTTGGAGACTGGTTTCTATACAGGGACTACACTGTGTTAAGAATATATGGGTTTACTGGTCAGCCTTACAGGTTACCTGCCTTTTTAACCCCGAGGATTTTCGCACTTGAATTTATGAGGCAGAGGTTGTTATCTGAAGAAGAGCATTTTGGGGTTTTCAAAAAGTCTTCAAACATTAAATTTCCACTTAAAGTCGGCTCTTTCATTTTTAAAAGTAAAGGCACCTTAATATTCATAGAGAAATTGTTAGAGAATATGGATTTCCAAAAGGAATCAAAAGTGAATTATGATCCACATCATGTTATATCCCTAAGGAAACAAGCCAACAAGAATAAGCCATTTGAGCACCTCTGTTGAAAATTTGACTGAAACAGCCAATCTGTTACAGTTCAAGGAAGATCCACACATTGCACCCATTACAGTATTAGAAAATACTAACATTGTAGTTAAGAGAAGTCTCTCATAGATTGAGAGTATGGAAGTGGACGAAGATGGGTCCCATAAAAGGGCAAAGCTGCTTGAAGGTGGTGAAATGGTAAATGAGGAGGTTTCTGATGGTTTCAAAAAGGTTGCCCTAATTCCCATGAAAACCGTACAAGTAAATCAATTATCTTTTAAAAATGTAGAGGGTGATGTAGACAGTTCAGAATCAACCCCGGTATTTAAGTCGAAGGAAGAGCTCAAAGCTAGCTATATGGAGAAGAGGAAACAGTCTCTGGAGGAGACAAGAAATTTGCTCCCGAGAGTGAGAACTTTATGCAGTTCAAAAACCTCTCTAGTTTCTGCTAGAGATGCTGAGAGAAATACATTTAAGATGGCTATAGTAAACGACAAGAAGATGTCTGAAATGGAGATCCGGCTGGACAAAATCAGTACCCCGGATAAGATACAACTTCACAAACAAACCAGTGACATCATTTACTCAGACTTATTGCAAGCCATGGTAAGGATTAATAAATTGCAAGTTTTGATAGACAAATTAGAAATTCAATTGAAGCATGAGAGAGTTGAGAATAAAGCAAATGTCATTCAGATTAGAAAGCTGCAAACAGACATTGTTAGTTCAGATAATACCCAGGCGGTCAAGAGGATGCTAGAGGAAAAAGACAATGCACTCCAAGTCTTAAAGAAAAAGTTGAAGATCCCAAGTTCAGAGCACGTCCAATCAGCTGAATTAATGGCTTTGCAAGAGGAAAAGGATAAAGTCCATCAAGAGATGATGGAGTATAAAGGAAAAGCTGTCGAGCTACAGGAAGAAAAGGACAGGTGGGAGGCCGAGCGGAATGAACTATTATCTCAAATTTCCTTAATGAAAAAAGACCAAAGTGACGAAAAGGAAATTATGGAAGAGTTAATGAGTCAAACCCCCGCTGATGAAAACCTGTCCGTTGTGAATATCCAAAAGCCATTAGATGATTTTTTTGCAGATGATTTGTTGGTGCCTATGTCCCATGTGAGCTTGAAAGATGAAGCAATTAAAGAATTGAAGGCAGAGAATGAAAAGATAAAAGCTGAATTGGCCAAAGTAAGTGAAAGTAAAAAGCAAATATTACAGGACAGAAATCAGTTGCAGAAAAAATTCAACGAGCTAAAGGAGAAAAACATCAGGAAAGGCCCTCTTCAGGGGACAAAACATATCATTTGGGATACCTTGTCTATAGAGATTACCGAGTTCCGGCACTATCTAAATTTTATTGATGATTTGAATATAATGATAAATTTGGCTCACCAGAGATTAAAGCTGGTAAATGAACATATGGAGAAAAGACCTCTTACTACAGCTCAGAACACACTGAATTTTCCAAATTCACTGACATATCAGAAATTGCACGAGATGGGCATAAAAGACAGAATATCAATAGTGTTGTGGGCAAAGAAATTCATCCACAAGCATCACTTAATCAAGACGGTCCAAGATAAATCGGAAGGATTGCTTTTGCAGGTTAATAATTTCAAACAGGATTTTAAAGAGCTGTTCGAAGATGGATTGTCTTCCTTCTGGGACGAGGAGGGACGGATGTTCTCATAGGAACATTATCATAACCTGCTTGTCTAGTGCCGCATGGACCACTCCAAATTTAATGATTTGGAGAAAAGCCTAACAGGGAAAACCATTGTGGATATGTTAACAGAAGATTTCGAAATTCTGCAGAAGTTCGCAATTATCAGAAGCAGATTGCCCAAGAAGTCCTATGAAGCATATATGGAGCTCGAAGTATCAATTCGGGAAATGATGGAATGTGACACCCCAAGTTCGGAGCAGTGGAAAGCTGTGGAGCGGTTTGGCAAGACAAAGTATATTCTTCATTCCTAGAAACAAACATTATGCACCGTGGAGCTGATGAGGCAAAGACGTGGAGCTGATGGGGCAAAGACGTGGAGCTGGCTGGGCGAAAGTTTGTTATCAAGTTGATTTTTACTTTATGATCTGTTAGGAGTGGAGTTGTAACAAACTTCCTAGGAGTTAGGGATTCAGTTACAAAACTCTAAATTAAGTCGATCATTCAGTTATTGATCTTCTTGGAAGACCTATTATTTTATGTATAAATTTGCATCTTTTTTAAGAGATGGGGGTTGGAACCCATCGGGAGGAATAATTTTTGGAGAACATATCTATTTTTGAATAACAAAGTGAATGCATGAGAGTTTTGGTCAGAGATTCCTGTGTCATTGATATTACAGTCTGTGCTTCTTTCTTTATGTGATTGTATTTCCCTTGTGTAACATTTCATTTTGTTTCTTCCTCGTATCTGGAATATAGCGTTAGATTATTAGAATTCATATGTTTATGCTCTAGTCATCATTTCAGATATTATATGATTTTTTCTGCTAAAGTTGATATAGAATTCATCCTTGTTGATGCTCTGTATTAATGGGTTGTTTCTTCATCTCTTCTGTTTCATCTGGATTAATTTGAATGACTGTGATGATGTGATTATCTTGCCTTTGATGAATCTCGTGTACATGTCTTTGTGATACCTTTATATTGTATATGACTCCATGCCCAATGGTTATGTGATTGTTTCAGCCATACATACAAATCTCTAAATGTTATTTTATATCTGGTTCAGTTAAATCTTTATTGAGAGATCCCTCTCTAGAAGAAAATACCATTTTCTTTCTAAAGTGGTTTTGTTGTTACCTTAGAGTCTACCTTTTACAACCTGGGTACATTCTGAGTGCTAACAGACCCTATTAAGTTACTAAGGATAAATTATTTAGTGAGTTGATGTTGAACTGAATGAATTACTTAGGAGCTGTGTTGCATGGGTACGCGTGCCCAGGGGTCGGATACACGTACCGGTACTGGGTACACGTACCGGGTACTTGGGTACGGCAATGGTACGTACCCAGACATACCCTCACATACCATGAACAGTGTTGCCGTACCGGGTACGCGGTAAAAAAAATCGGGTACGTTTACAGGAAATGGTACGGGGTACCCCGATTTTGGGTACGCCTAAGGTACGGCGATTTACAAATTTGATGCTGTTTGATGCTGTTTGTTAAGTTTTAACCTTCGTGTTAAAGAGTAATGGAGGTAGAGCATTTCCAGTGGTTTGTTAACCAGGGGTAATGTGATTCACAGCTATTTCTTGTGAATTACAAAGCAGCTCAAGCCAACATTTCATACCAACGAATAGAGCAAGGCATAAATGCTGTAATTTCGATTTGGATATGAAATGCATGGACACTAGATTTTGTTACCACCAGAACACAGGGCATACTTGAAAACTCAGTCAGACGGCAATGGATCACACCATAAACAACAGAGTTTACTCTGGAGAAATCCAGCATCAAACGGCTTTGCTCAGTTTTATTTCTCGGCAATTACAGAATTACGATCGTGTTTTGGCTCTCTGGAGCATTATAGATTACAAACTCATAATTTGCATCGCAATCCCTCTCTTCTCTGCCCAAAAAACCCTTTTCCAATGCTGTGCAAAAGTTTATAGCCAGAATTGGATTGTTGGGAGCAGCTGGAAAGACGGGCGTCCCCAATTCTTCAGCTCCCCAATTCGAGTGCTCTTCCTCTCCTTTGTCCCTTTGCTGGCAGCATTCCGGTTCATAGTTACTCATTTCAAACTCCACGGTTCTTTGCTTTATTTATCTTCTTTTTTTCTTTTTTCTTTTTTTAATTCTTTAATTTTTTTTGTTTTCATTGGCAATGCAGCACTTTAGAGGCAAGCGGTAGCAGATTGGACAAGTGTGGGTCCCTTCACAATGCCAACCACATCCTCTGACCTTACGATCAACCTCATATAGCCTCGAGCTTGCTTCTACAGCCAACCTTCTGATTTTGGCATTTTGCTGAGTTTTCTTCATTGAGCTCAGCAATTAAGTCCATTTGATGTTATTTTGGATCAAAACTCAGAGGAAATGCAAAGGAGTGGCCAAAGGAAGCAGGGCAAGCTCCAAAAAATAAGTTTGGATAGGCTGGAAATTGAGCAAAGGGAGATAAAGAATGAAGAATGAAACAATATTTT
>LPNX010603160.1:1204-34571 GCA_001517045.1 Pseudotsuga menziesii
GAATTTAATGAATCTGACTTTAAGGTTGCCAATATCTCAAAATCATTGGAGAGCAATTGCATTACAGTGTGACCACTCAGAGTCCCCTCAATGCCTGTGAATTTAGTGGCATCATTTCTAACCTGCTGAAGGATGTCCCTGTACCTCTGTGTGGTGTATAAGTCTCCATGCCCATCCCAAAAGGAGGGCGGCCCCTTGAAAATTACTTTACAAAAAAATGTTAAGTGGGCCACATCCTTGGTCACCAGTTTCACCTTGCCCTCAGCTTTATAAATTAGGCTAACCTTGGTGGCATCCATCACCAGTCTTGTCCTGTTGCTGACCCCTAAATTATTGAACTGTGCCTTTAACTTTGCATTCAAATTCCTAACCACAGTCTTCACTATCTCAGGCCTGTTCTCCAGCTGTGTTTTGGCAGCTTCAATTTATGTTTTTGCTTTGCCTAATAATTAAAGTTATTCCTAAACTAGCAAGAAAGACTACCAATAATGAAAGACCAAGTTTGTGATGGCATCCCATATCTGATGCCTGGCTTCCTTTAAGGCATTTATAATCGACCCCTTCTTAATTTGCTTGAGTAAGTTGTTTCTGCTATAAACAATGGTTTAAATTTGAAGCAACAAGGGATAACAGTTATGTTCGGCCCATTATTGAGGGATTTAATAAAATTGAGGTAAACCCCCTGCCCTATGCCCTCACTGAAGATGTAGTCAGCACAAAGATGAAAAGTGGGTCGGGAAATACAAAGTTAACAGAAGAAGCTAGCAACTTATAAAAAAGCGGGATCCCACAGAAATTGAAGACTTCATGGGATGGATGTTGGGGAAAATTAATGTAGTAACATAATATACCCACCAGTGAATAAAATAAGTTTGTATCTCCAGTATTTCCTATTAGACGATAACAATGGAGATTCAGCAGGAGCTGTTCCTTCAAAGAGAGCTAAAGGAAACCACGAGATGCAGTAGTCCTTAACAAATAATACAAATTGCAAGGAGCCTCTCTTGCCAGCGTAAACGCTGCTTGATGACTGGGTTTCTAAATGCTATGAGCCACAAAGGTGCTACACATAGGAACCTTTGCCAGAGTTAACAGTAACAAGGAAAAGTTTAGATTTGACTAACATTTTTTCCCAACGGGGCTCCGCACAAAACGCAGTAGCGTAGGAGGACCTTATAGATTTACTACCTTTATACAGCTCTAATGACCCACTTAGCACATTGAGCCTAGGCCTCCCTATTACTTTGGACTGCCAAAAAGATTTCAATCTGAAAGTCATGGGGGTTGATTAACCCCCTTATTTCCGAACCTCTAACCTCTAACCTTTGTCTTTGCATCAATTCTGGTAAAATAGAAAAATCCTATTTAATTATGAAATCCAATATTAAAACGGAACGTTGATGGATTTTTTAAATTATTTATCACTAATTACTTGTAAATATAACATTTAAAATAATGAGAACTATTTCATGAAAAATCCTATATATAATTAATTTACTAAACTAAATCTGAACCAAAGTTAATGCCATGCACGGCTTAGTTAGAACATAGTACTGGAATAGTTTCAATCATTAAAAATAAATAATTGTGGAAAGTAAATTTCTACATGAATGACCGAGGTGACCGAGGGATCAGTGATATGGTTATATATAATTAATTAATTCAAAATAAATAAAAACTAGTATTCTACAGAGCAGCTATCCTCGTAAACCAAATAATAATAATTATTAAAAGAAAAAGTGCAAGGGTTTAACAGGTGCACATATGATTCACTACAGCAAAAACTAATTAATTATAAACCATATGATTCAGAAGAACATAACATTAATTATAAACCATCTTATAAATTATAAGCCATCTTGCAATGTGATACAATTATAATATATCCAAACTTACGGATTTTGGATTTTGTGTGCACAGGCAATCATCTGCAGATATTGCAGAAACAACTAAACAGAAGTATGCTCTCCCCCATTAACTGAAAACCATCGTATATAAGTATAATAAGCGCGATGGAGATGGAGACGTGGGCGTGCTGTGTTCACCCTAATGGAGTTGTGAAAGTTGATGCACGCCGCAGGGGGAGAGGGTCTTATTATGAATGCGCATGGATCTCCTCACAGGAGTAGTCTTCACTTTTTTACTTCGAGATCCCTGCCAACGAAACAAACAAATAATTATAAGTAGAATTGTACAATCAATTAACCAGAGCAAATTTATATGATATACAGGCCGTATGGAAGAGTATAAAATACCTCATTGGAACCTGCGATTTCTACATAGTCGATAAAGCTCCCAAACCTTGGAGCTTCAGTGGATTCCGTAGTCGTTTTATTTATTTCTCCAACATTGGAACCTGCGATTTCTACATAGTCGATAAAGCTCCCAAACCTTGGAGCTTCAGTGGATTCCTTAGTCGTTTTATTTATTTCTCCAAAGTGGCATGCTATCGATTTCTGCTTTTTGGTGGACTTTGTAAAATGATTATCTCCAGGCTTATTAAACTTGTTTTGACTTATGTTTGAGGAACAAGACTCTGAGAGCAACTCCTTGGAAGCCCTTAGAGCTCTTAGCATCAGCAGTATAATTAAAACGAAAGCAGCCACAACAAACATACTTGGCCACAACCTATTCTCCTGATCCTCTGCAGAAAACTGATAAAGGTTTTGAGAATTATAAGGAGCTTTTACATGAGTATAACTGTCTGGTTCTGCAGGTACTGATCCTTCAGCTTCATTGTAGAAATCAACTCGATCCCTATCATGCTCAATACCTTGAGTCTCCATAACAGAACAAATGTTCATACTGCCTTCTCTTGGGAAGATAACATTGCCAACGACAGATTCTGGAAAATTTTCATGGCCTGGCAGATCCGCTGGAGATCCTGAAACAGGGTCTTCAAATTTGCCTATGTCATTCGTTCCATGGTTTTTGGCCATGGCATTTCTTTGATAACCGTCTGCAACACTGGCTGAATCGTAACAGTTCCAGAATCTTGGATTTTTTGCTGTAACGTGCATCATGCTAGCAGGCAGATCCATGCACAAAATGCTCTTCACCTTTTCGTAAAAATCCATTATAAAACAATCTGCAACAGATCTGAAATATCTAAACACATAGCTACGCCAGAAATATCGAAACAGATGGCTACGCCAGAAATATCGAAACATAAAACTCTCTGAATCAAAATAGTTGTAGAATCAAAATAGTTGTAGAATCTTGGAATTTTTGCAGCTGTATCGAAATATTTGCAGAATCTTGGAATTTTTGCTGTAACGTGCATCATGATAGCACGTAGATCCATGCAGAAAACGCTCTTCACCTTTACATAAAAATCCATCATATAGCTTTTTCCAACAGATCTGAAATATCCAAACACACAGCTAAACCAAAGAAGTCCGATGTCTGAAATTTTACTGGGACTTGTGACATTCCATGATTCTGTGGTACGATCAAGGTTGACAATAGACTTCATTGAACCCATCGAAGATTCTTGAAACCATTTGAAGTATTTTAATCCAGTTGGGTTCAATCTTGATGGTTGATCTGCAGTAAGTTGATAGCCTAAGTCGGAATTCTCGGTAGCAGTACAATTGAAGCTGTAGGAACTGAAACCAACAGCAGCTATTGAAAAGGATAAAACCAACAGCAATGAAACCGTCCAAATCACTGCCATTTTGTAACTCCTTCGATAGATAGAAAACTCCTTCGCTTCAAGATTGCAGGTGACAGAATCACACACAAAAAAAAGCGAATTATGAAAGGTAGTTATGATGGGTCCAAATCACCGCCATTTTGTAACTCCTTCGATAGATAGAAAACTCCTTCGCTTCAAGATTGCAGGTGACAGAATCACACACAAAAAATAAAGCGAATTATGAAAGGTAGTTATGATGGGCAAGATATATATAATATTCTAGCATAGGCGTTAGAACTAAAATTGACCGTTAACTCAAATTTAACTCTGCTTACGTGCTTTCAAATTTGAATCTAAAAACATGGAGGGTTACGTCAAATTTCAATGTGCTTACATGCTTTCAAATTTGAACGTGAAAACATGGAGAGTTACGTTGGTCGTTTCATTGGAGGAAGGAAATTAAGGTTAAGATTACATGATGGAAGCTAATTCAATTATTTTTAAGAATTTAGAAAAATAAAAAATATTAAAATGAAACCTTTTTTAGAGACTTAAAAGATTGTTTAAGAAACATATGGGTATTTTTATTGATACTTATTTTAATGATTTTTTTATATGGTTACACATTTTCTCTTATATTAAAATTTAAAATTTATTTAACTTTATAACAATTATCTATAAAAGTTATAAAGATTACATATATATAACCATTATTCATTATCTATAAAAGTTATAAAGATTACATGGAAATGTGTAAACAAATTAAAATTTTAATAATGAAGATTACATGGAAATGTGTAAACAACTTAAAATTTTAATAATGATGTGGCCCTTGAAGACATTGAAATCTGATACATTTTCCAAAAAGATTACAAAACTAAATTAAGTGAATGCAAAGTATATATTTATATAATATGGCCCCTTGATTATAGAATTTAAATAGAATTGAAGATTACAAAACTAAATTAGGTGAATGCAAAGTATATATTTATATAATAAGACCTCAAAACCAATGGTGGTGAAAACCAATGGTGAATGCAAAAGTATATATTTATATAATAAGAGGTCAAAACCAATGATGAGAACATACAATTGCTTGTTCCTTTTAAAAGACATATTTTAACAAAAAACAACAACCATTGCACCTATCTATCCTCTTTATTCAGAATCAAATCCCTCAACCAATAGAAAATAAAATCAATATTTAAAATATTTATTATAATTTTTGCATTTCTTTCATAGCCGTCTGCAACACTCTGAATCGAAATAGTTGCAGAATCTTGGAATTTTTGCAAGCTAGCAGGTAGATCCATGCAGAAAACGCTCTTCGCTCTGCAACAGATCTGAAATATCGAAACATGGAGCTAAACCAAAAAAGTCCGATGTCTGAAATTTTACTGAGACTTGTGACTTTCCATGATTCTGTGATACGATCAAGGTTGAAAATAGACTTCATTGACCCCATTGAAGATTCTTGAAACCATTTGAAGTACTCTTTTTATCCCATTGGGTTCAATCTTGATTGTTGATATGCAGTGCGTTGATATCCTTTGCAATTCTCAGTAGCAGTAGAGTTGGCAGTAATGGTGGTGAAAACCAATGGTGAATGCAAAAGTATATATTTATATAATAAGAGGTCAAAACCAATGATGAGAACATACAATTGCTTGTTCCTTTTAAAAGACATATTTTAACAAAAAACAACAACCATTGCACCTATCTATCCTCTTTATTCAGAATCAAATCCCTCAACCAATAGAAAATAAAATCAATATTTAAAATATTTATTATAATTTTTGCATTTCTTTCATAGCCGTTTGCAACACTCTGAATCGAAATAGTTGCAGAATCTTGGAATTTTTGCAAGCTAGCAGGTAGATCCATGCAGAAAACACTCTTCGCTCTGCAACAGATCTGAAATATCGAAACATGGAGCTAAACCAAAAAAGTCCGATGTCTGAAATTTTACTGAGACTTGTGACTTTCCATGATTCTGTGATACGATCAAGGTTGAAAATAGACTTCATTGACCCCATTGAAGATTCTTGAAACCATTTGAAGTACTCTTTTTATCCCATTGGGTTCAATCTTGATCGTTGATATACAGTGCGTTGATATCCTTTGCAATTCTCAGTAGCAGTAGAGTTGGCAGTGAAGGAATTGCTAATAGACATTACAACAGGTATTGAAAATGATAAAACCAATAGCGATGAAACAGTCCAAATCACGACCATTTTATAACCGGTTTTCACAGAACTCGGTCCTTTTTTATGGCTTGTAGCGGGTTTCTTTGTTGATGCTAATGTTTCTTTAATGGCATTCCAACATTTTTCATTTTTCTAAAAATTAGACTAAACATAGTGAGGGTTAATGACTAACAATTTTCGTTGATGGGTTAATGGTGTCCAGATAAGGCTTAGCAGTCAATTAAATTCTGGAAGATCTTATGTTATTTTAAGAAAAAATTCAAGAACAAGAACTTATGCAATCGTACAAAGAGAATAATCGAGTACTAGTATGGTGCAGCGTAGATCACATTTTACCTTGGGAAACCTCAGTGGGAGAGAAGAGGGGATAATCGTGATGAACAAGTTCGCCCTTCTCATGATCCATGCGTTTTCAACCTTTGATATTTAGTCTTGTTCAATCGATAAATAATTTAGTTCAGTTTAGTGGATACTGCTATGATCGATTGATTGGTAATTCAGTTCGCTTGAAAGGCTATGACTCTATTCAGTTCGCTTGAATGGGTATGACTCTAGATTGATTGGCTATGACTATTGAGTTCTCTTGAATGGGTATGACTCTAGATTGATTGATAATCCAGTTCACTTCAATGAATATATATCTTATCGATTGATCGAAAACTCCTTCGCTTCAAGATTGTGCAGGTGACATAGAATCTCACACAAAATAAAGCAAATTATGACAGGTTGTAATGATGGAAATAAAGTGAATTATGACACGTTGTAATGATGGATGGATATATATAATATGCTTGCATATACGTTAAAACAAAGTTGATCGTTAAGTCAAATTTAACTAAAAACATGGAAGCTTACCTAACATGGAGGTTTAAGTCGTTTTGTACGAGGAAGGAAATTTAGGTTAATGAAAATAATGTAAAATAGGTTTATATTAGCAATTTCTTAAAGAAGAAGGTGCAATAATACTTAGAATATGTAAAGTGAAATAGGATTCTACATTTGGAAACAAAATGGAAACACAATTGGTAAGACTAATTCAATTTTTTTTAAGTATTATTAAAATAGAAATATTAACATGGATTTTTTTTTAAGAGGCTTACAAGATTATTTAGAAAGCATTGAGTATCTATATTAACATTTAAAATTCATTCAACTTTATAATTATTATTGACTACATATCTACAGGTTATAAATATTAATAGGTTAATATAGATACTCAATGCTTTCTAAATAATCTTGTAAGTCTCTTAAAAAAAATTTCATTCAACTCTATAATTATTATTGACTACATATCTACAGGTTATAAATATTAATGGAAATCAACAAATAACTTAAAAGTTTTAAAATGATGCCAACTCTGTTATAGAATAGAGAAGACATTGAAATGTGATACATTTTCCAAAAAGATTGCAATGCTAAATTAGGTAAATGCAAAAGTATATATTTATAAGATGCCAAAACTAATGATGAGAGCACCTTATTGCCTCTTCCTTTAACTTTTATGTAGAACATATTTTGACAAAAAAAAAACTTGAGTCATTGAAGTGACATTTCAATATAAGTAATGTTGTATTTCAATATAAGTAAAGATAAATACAAAAGTATCCTCTCCCCCAATTACTGAACCATTGTATAATAAGTGCGATGGAGATGTGGGCGTATTGTGTTCACCCTAATGGACTTGTGAAAGTTGATGCACGTCGCAGGGGGAGTGGGTCTTATTATGAATGTGCATGGATCTCCTCAGAAGAGTAGTCTTTAATTTTTTACTTCGAGATCCCTAATGAAGCCAACGAAACAAACAAATAATTATAAGTAGAACTATACAATTAATTAATGAGAGCAAATTTATATGATATGCATGAGCTATGGAAGAGTATAAAATACCTCACTGGAAGATGGGATTTCTACATAGTTGATAAAGATCCCAAACCTTGGATATTCAGTGGATTCCTTAGTCGTTTTATTTATTTCTCTATGGAAGAGTATAAAATACCTCACTGGAAGATGGGATTTCTACATAGTTGATAAAGACCCCAAACCTTGGAGATTCAGTGGATTCCTTGGTCATTTTATTTATTTCTCCAAAGTAGCATGCTATTGATTTCTGCTTTTTGGTCAACTTTGTGAAATGATTATCTTGCTTTGACTTATGTTTGAGCAATAAGACTTTGAGAGCAACTTCTTGGGAGCCTTTAGAGCTCTTAGCATTAGCAGTGTAATCAAAACCAAAGCAGCCACAACAAACATACTTGGCCACAATCTATTCTCTCGATCATCTGCAGAAAACTGATCAAGGTTTTGAGAATTATAAGGAGCTTTTACATCACTATAAATGTCTAGTTCTTTAATCAGATCAATGGAATCATGTTGCTCTATTTCTACCGGTACTGATCCTTCAATACCTTGAGTCTCCATAACAGAACAAGTGTTCATACTGCCTTCTCTTGGGAAGATAACCATGCCAAGAATCAGAGGAACACCATATTCTGGAAACATTTCATGGCTTGGCTGATTCAATGGAGATCATGAAACAGGGTTTTCAAATTCGCCTACATTCGTTTCATGGTTTTTGGCCCTGGCATTTATTTGATAGTCGTCTGCAACACTCTCTGAATCGAAATAGTTGCAGAATCTTGGAATTTTTGCTGTAACGTGCATCATGCTAGTAGGCAGATCCATACAGAAAATGCTCTTCACCTTTTCGTAAAAATCCATCGTAAAAGATTATGCAATAGATCTGAAATATCAAAACATAGAGCTAAACCAAAGAAGTCCGATGTCTGGAATTTTACTGAGACTTGTGATGTTCCATGACTTTGTGATACAATCAAGGTTGACAATAGACTTCATTGAACCAATTTGGAGTACTCTTTTAATCTCGTTGGGATCAAGATTTCTTGAAACCTTTTGAAGTACTCTTTTAATCCCGTTGCTTTCAATTTTGATCGTTGATATGCAGTACGTTGATATCTTTTGCAATTCTCCGTAGCAGTAGAGTTGGTGCTGAAGGAATTGGTAGTAGACATTACAACAGGTATTGAAAAGGATAAAACCAATAGCAATGAAACCATTCGAATCACAACCATTTTATAATCGTTTTTCACAGATCTCGGTCCTTTTTCATGGCCTGCAGTTGGTTTCTGTGTTGATGCTAATGTTTCTTCAATGGAATCCCAACAGTTTTTTGAAAATTAGACTCAACACAGTTAGGGTTAATGACTAACAATGTTCGCTGGTGGGTTAATTGTGTCCACACAAGGCTTAGCAGTCAATTAAATTCAGGAAGATCTTATGTTATTTTAAGAAAAATTTCAAGAACAAGAACTTATGAAATCGTACAAAGAGAATAATCGAGTACTAGTATAGTGTAGTGCATATCACATTTTACCTTGGGAAACCTTAGTGGGAGAGAAGAGGGGATACTTGTGATGAACAAGTTCACCCTTCTCACGATCCATGCTTTCTCAACCTCTGATATTTAATCTTGTCCGATTGATAAATAATTCAGTTCGCTTCAGTGGCTACTGTTATCGATCGATTGATAATTCAGTTCGCTTGAATGGCTATGACTCTAGATTGATTGATAATCGAAAACTCCTCTGCTTCAAGATTGCGTAGGTGACATAGAATCACGCACCAAAAATAAAGTGAATTATGATAGGTGGTTATGATGGGATGGATATATATAATATGATTGCATACGTTAGAACTAAAATTGACCATTGAGTAAGTCAATTTAAATTGACCGTTGACTCAAATTTCACTGTAAAAACATGGAAGCTTACCTGCTTTCAAATTTGAATGTAAAACCATGGAGGCTTACATAGTTTCGCTGGAGGAAGGAAATTAAGGTTAAGGTACATGATGTAAGATAGGTTTATATTAGCACCTCCTTCAAGGAAAAGGTGCAATAATACTTTGAATATGTGAAGTAAAGCACCTCCTTCAAGGAAAAGGTGCAATAATACTTTGAATATGTGAAGTAAAATAGTATTTTGCATTTGGAAACAAAATGGGTAAGACTAATTCAAAAATTTCTTAAGTATTTAGAAAAATAAAAAATATTAAAATGCAAGTTTTTTTAGAGACTTAAAATATTGTATAGGAAGCATATGAGTATTTATATTGATATTTATTTTAATGATTTTTTTTATATGGTTACACATTTTCTCTTATATTAAAATTAAAATTTATTTAACTTTATATTAAAATTTAAATTTTTTAACTTTATAACCATTATTGACTATATGTCTAAAAGTTATAAAGATTACAGGGAAATGAGCAAACTACTTAAAAATTTAATAATGATGTGGCTCTCGATACAAAATAGAATTTAAGACATTGAAATGTGATACATTTTCCATAAATATTACAATGCTAAATTAGGTGAATGCAAAAGTATATATTTATATAATAAGAGGTCAAAATCAATGATGAGAACACCCAATTAAGAGGTCAAAACCAATGATGAGAACACCTAATTGCTTGTTCCTCTTATTGCACATATTTTAACAAAAAAACAGCCATTGGACCTATCTGTCCTCTATATTCGTTATAAGTTTTTGGGCAGAGAATGGACCTTTTTGCACTATACTCATAAAAAGGTTGGAGAGGAAGAGATTATTACTTAGTATTTAATCTTAAATTTACTTCATTAAAAATTATGGCACACAGTAAACATTTGAAAAAAAGTGTATAAAAGATGCAACAAAGTTTGTAATAGAATGGGAGCTCAAGTAAGAAATAATTAGCTTTAACTTCATCTTTCAATACGAAAAAATGGTTGGGTTTGGTTGGGTTCCTTGTGATCATGTAAAGTTTATTTCTTTATTTATTTGGAGTTTTAATTTTAAACTTAATTTATTTGTTTGTGTTCCTTGTGATTATGTGAATTTTATTTATTTATTTTCTTATTTTTAAATGGATATTCTTTATATTATAAAGAATAAATGGCTTTCACGATTTCCTCATGTAGAGTAATTATAACATGTTTTGTTATGGGTTGAAATGAAATAATTCTAAATATTGTTTGATGTATATAATTAATGAGTCTTTATAGATTTCCATGTTAAATATTTACATGAGAAATTAACATTTATTTGAAGAGTATTTGTTTGAATTACAATTTTTTAAGTTATTAAGTAAAAGATAGAGATTATTTTTTCTATATGTATAAATCATAACTATTGAGATTAAAATCAATTTAGAAATATAATTAGTTGTAAATGTCCATATGGAAGACTAATTTTAGGAAGTTCAAATAATAAAAGTGTTATCTAAAATAGATCGACCACAATTTAAAAGTGAGCTCTGCTTAAACTTATGACAAATTATAAACATTACTCATATTTTATTTATGATAGTGAGACATTGTTTACACAAGGATATTGTTTGCACATAAAAAAAATTCTATGCATAGTGTACATGCATAAATTACCAAGGGTAGCTAACTAATTGTGAACCATCCTTGGGAAGATACCTTTCTTAAAGTACAACCCCCTTAATAAAGTATGTCACAAGACATTTTAAAGAGGGTGAATTTAGAGGAAGAAAAAATGTAGGACAAGGAAGAGAGGAGATAGAGCATGTGTAAGGAGGAAAAACTTTGGAAGCAAATGGTATTAAGAGGTAACCTTCCCTCGAGGAGTTTTTTGTTATATATATAAAATAGCATACAACCACAAACATATGTATGGCATGGTAGGATGAATGATATATTTAACGTTGGAGGATATTTACCATCCTTTGATGAATTCTCTCTTTAGTTCATGTAGGTATCGGTCTCAGAATAACCATAGGTCTCAATATATCTCGGGATGCTCGTAGACAATAAGATTATATAGCACAAATTTAGGGCCTTACCTTTATGGTCGATTGGGAAAGAACCCCCATAAAAACCCGTGTAAAGAACCAATTGAATAAGAAGCAAATGAACTCCGCAAGAGTTTATGATTACACAAAGGTGACTAAGATCTAATGCTTAAACCACAAATGATAGAACCAATTGAATAAGAAGCAAATAAACTCCGCAAGAGTTTATGATTACACAAAGATGACTAAGATTTAATGCTTAAACCACAAATGATAGGGGTGTTGCTTCATCAACATAATATATTAACTATGTGGCTTGCTCTGCTGCTTGCTTTACTACATCTAGCTAGCCTCTTACCTTGCTTCTCCAATGCATTTTCTCATTTGGATTCAGAGTTGATCCATATCGAGGTTGAAAGGCCCTTAAGCAAGGAAGGCAACATCCGACCTGGTAGGATATTTTGGGTAGGTGAGATGATGGGGATATATCTAATGATAAACGATATTGTTAATCTATCTTATTTTATATTTTATATAGCTATCATATCCATCCTTTGAGAGGGAAAAAATGACAAGACTTATTAGTGGTTAAAAAAAAGGGTGAATTGAATGAATTATACCTCCATTATGGAATCATTAGAGGAAATTTGAGGTCTAAAATGGGCCTCGTAAGGAAAATAATAAAATAATAGTTAAAAAAATAAAATAATAGCTAAAATAATAGTTATTTTGGAGGAAGAATGAAAAAAACTACTTTTTTTGTTTGTATTTTCGACATATCTCCTTGTATTTTTACTCAAATTATGAGCAGGAGAGCTCGTTGGATGCAGAATTTAATTGTGCATCCAACGAGTACCCACACTGCATATTTTTTATGGGCCCCGCTACACCAAAAACAAGAAATACCTGAAAAAATGTGATGATGACATCATCACATCACGTTTTTTCAGGTATTCATCATCACATTTTTTCAGGCATTGCTTGTTTTTTGAGTAGCGGGGTCTGTCAAAATTATGAAGTGTGGCCACTCGTTGGATGTAGAATTAAACGAGTTCTCCTGCTTGAAATTTGAGTAAAAACACGGGGAGATATGTCAAAAATACGAATAAAAAAGTAGTTTTTTTTATGAAAAATATGTCAATTCAACCATTATGGTTGACTCATTTTATTGAAATTCTATTGGTTCTTGAATTCCAACTCACAAAATGTATTGTTGGTGCGTTTTTTATAATGCCCATTTTAGACCCCAAATTTCCTCTAATGATACAATCAAAGAGGGTCAACAAGAAAAAATTTCCAAATAAATTTCCCATTCCTTATTAAATTTACTTGTGGAAATTTGTAACACCCCAGTTTTGACCCCATGGTATTAAATTGCATATGATGTAAATATTGTATTAAATCATGGTGTGGAGCTAAAGGCAAAGGCCCCACCATGGGTTTAATGTTTGATGTTTCGATGATTAAAATTGATGCCGAAGGTTTATGTGCTAGCCAAGCACAATGTGTTTTTGAGACATCATGTAAAATGCAAATTATTAAAAATACCATGACTAGCTACGTGTTGCAACGTTAAAGAGATGGGGGCATGATTTCATAAGGAATAGGGAGGAGGGATCCTTGAGCCAAAGGGGAAAATCCAAATGTCTAAAGTAAAAACCCATAGAGTGGTCAACTACCATTTTTGTCTTTTGTGTGCAGTGATCTCTAAGTTGGTGAAGAAAGTTATTTCCTTGGGATGGGAAATGTATGGACATCAAATTCGAATTTGGGAGGTCACCCATTTTTGGAAAGTGTGTTTTTGACTTGTGGGTCAAGTAAAATCTTGGGAAAGCATTCCCAAGCCATTATGCACCCATGCCTTTCATTTCCTCACCCCATTCCCTTCACATGGAGGCTCTCTCACACAAGAGGAGGAGGAGGGAGCTCTCTCCCTCACGTTTGGAGGTCGTTTCTTGATTTCGGCATGCCCAGAAATTGGTTTGGGGTCTTGTTGAGTGAATGTGCAGCAAGGATGGATGATTTGGGGGTTTCTAAGGGACGCTTTTGGTCCTCCTCACGCAGTAGGACTGTGTTGATTAATTACCTCCACGTTTTTCTATTTTTGCATACCCAGATTTTCGTTTGTGGAGTTGTGCAGTGAATGGGCAAAGTAGACCCATGATTTGGGCATGGATGGGGGTCGTTTTAGTCTCTACGTTTCCCATAAATGTTTGGGAGGTCGGATTTTACCCACATGGTGTTTTTCCCCAATTTTTTTCCGGTTGTTCTTGGTTGCAAACCCGTTTTTGGTTTGCTGTGTGTTTTCCCTCGTATGGGCAGTCGTTTTCTTCAATTTCCCCAGGCTGGGAATTCATTTTTGGAAAGATCAATGGGTGGGTTCCCTTCCCCACGATTTGGATGCATTTCCCCACTATTCTCTAAGCTGAAAAATCGTTTTTGTGTTTCCTAGCAATTTGGAGGAGAGGCCTCGTTCTCTTGGGTGTTGATGAATTTGTTTTTGGCCACGTTAGGGCCAAAACGTCCCTGGAAATCGAAATGACTATCAGAGGGTTGATTTACCCTTGTTTCCTTTTCCATTTTGGTTTCCCGGAACGTTCTGGTCATACCCAAAGGTTGTGTATGACCGTGTTTGATTAAATGGGTTGACTGTGTGTTTGATGCAAGCATGGCTTGGCTGGAAAAGTCCAAGGAACCCATGTATTGTTAGCTAGTTGCCTTAGCAGTTTGTAAAACCCAACGGTGTTTTGGCTTGATTATGGATGTTTTGGTTTTTGGGCTATGTGTGAGCCTGTCATTTCCCTAATGCCTCGAGGAATCATTCCCAGCTCGGGGGTGGCAGTGATGTTGAGAGATTAATGAACACACTGGCCTATGGTTGGGTGGAACGTTGCAACGACGTAGCTAGTTGCAGGCCAACTTCGTTTCCATATAAGTGTTCTTGTGTATTTAATGTCTTCAATGAATTGTTTATGAATTAGAATGAACATGATGAATGCATGAATGAAATAAATACGTTTGCTTCCGCTATAGGGTGCATGATGCATCTGTGCATGTTTTTATATTAATGCATTTCGTTTGTATGCTTATAATCATGGGGCTAGATCGCCCAGCTTGACAGCAACGACGTGTTGGTCGTGTCCTCTCCGTCGTTGGTATGAAGGGTGGGACCCACGTGGCAAAATTTGGGATTGAAAGTATGCAGATATCAAATATACTTCTTAGTAAGTAATTGTGGATCTTTTGCCATGCTTCAAAGTAGAAATATAAAATCAAAGAGGGTCAACAAAAAAAATTTCCATTGAAATTTCTCATTCCTTGTTAAATTTACTTGTGGAAATTTGGGATTGAAAGTATGCAGATATCAAATATACTTCTTAGTAAGTAATTGTGGATCTTTGTGCCATGCTTAAAAGTAGCTAAATGAACCAAAATAGATAAAAGAAAGTCATGTGTCATCAGGTTTTAATGCATCCAATATCCTCTTTCCAAAAGAGTTTATTGACCTCATTACACTTCTTATTTTGCACATAGTCCATCATCATTGAATTCAATGAGACTATGCGTATCCTCTTTCCAAAAAAATTATTGACCTCTTTACACTTCTTACTTTCCACATAGTCCATCATCTTTGAATTCCATGAGACTATGCCTCTTTGAGACATGCCCTAAAACATAGTGGGAGCCTAGAGTATCTCTTCTTTTAACTTACTTTAATATATTTTGTAAGGAATTGTAATTTTTATAAAATAAAGAATCACAACAAAAGTTGTAACGTAGTTACCAACTTAGATCAACATAAACTTTTAAAGAACAATAATATTTAATATTAGTTTATTGCAAAATAATTTATTTCAATGCCACTTTTAAGTTGGTTTGAACTTTCCTAGATATTGTTTTCCAAGGGAGAAGTGTTTTCTTTAAGTTGGTTTATCCATTTTGCATCTATTCAAGTTTGGGATTTTGGTACTCAATTCAATTTATGTATCTATCCGATTTTTCTTTCGGTGTTCTATGAACCTTTTGGAGCAATTTCCCTAAGGAGGTGCAATGATACGTCGATAGGTCAGTGTTGGAGGGTGAACTTGCTCCACAGGAGAAACCAAAACTAAATTAGTGTTTGTAAAGGAGGAATTATGTAGATTTATGAACAGATGTGGTAGATTTGACAATATTTATATTTATATTTAATTTCTTGTCTAAAAAGAAGACAGAGAAAGCTAAAGATAACCTATTGATGGATAGGGAAGAGGAAGAGGAAGAGAAAGAAAAATAAGACGGCCAGGAGCGGAAGGAGAGAGTTGTATAGAAGAAACAGTTGTTTAGATAACAATCATGGAAGGATCAACTTGAGCATTAGTTCTTTAAATTAGTGCATTGTAACATTAAGGTGCAACATGAGTGTCCTTGATTCATGTGGAATTCTTGAGAATTGAAGACCTTAAGAGCCATTTTAGAACAGCTATATAGAAGTGTTGTGTAGACATAGGTAAATGTGAATAGAAGCTGCACTAGAGCAACAAAATCCTTGGTACATTTTTATATGGACCTTTAATTGGAAAAATGTATATATGTGACCAATATGATACACCCAGATACCATAAATAACATATTATCTAAGGAAATGTATCTAGTGAACAATAAAATTTAATCCCCTATGCCTAATTCAAACTAACAATGTCCATACAAAGAGTTAGTTGCATCGTAGCTCAGTGGTAGCTCTATCTATGTTTTCATAAGTTTACTATATTCTATGTTGTTAAGAGTTTATGAGTAAACTAATTATTATTGATTACCTTGTGATTTAGTGGTAAGTTTACACTACGTTATTATCATCTTAAGTCTTAGTTGGTAAGAGTTTAATGAGTAGGTTAATCATTATTAGTTAGGTTGCAATAAAATCTTTGTTTTATTTGTTTATTAGAAATAAATTTTCACGAAGTTGATAGTAGTTCATTATAATCAACTTACATTCATGTTAACCTAGAATCTATGAAGTATGGATGCATCTTAATCCTCAATTTCTCAAACAATTAGAAAGATCACATCCATAGAGGTCTTATTTCTTTTATAGTGAAAAAATCATAAAACAATTTACAACTTCAAAGATTTAATCCTTGTTATGAAGAGATTTAATCCTTCTCAAAGATCTTGTCAACCAACACCTCACTAGCTTGTTTATCTATTATGACATTAAAATATTATTTGCATTGTTGATAGATAGCACATATATAAACAATGACTTGGAATGCAGGCATATATTTTTATTGTCAGATAAAAAGACATTGCATGCAATTGAAATACCCCACAAAACCAAGAAAGGCATAAATCTAAATTTCTTCAATTCATGCCAATCATAGCAAGGATTTTAAAAAAATCCAACACATGACCCAAGTCAATCATCATTATGGCCCATTAAAGACCCAAATCTTTCCTTGTCCATTTAGCAAAAACACCATTGATAAAATATATTAGTTTATATGTTCCTTGCTTGCACAATGTGCAAGGAACATATAAACTAAACAAACGTGAACAAAATAAAGACACTATAGTGAGATGCCCACTGGTCAAATTTTTGGTCGTCCATTGGTCAAATTAAAACTACTCAGATCACCCAAATTGCAAATTAAACAACCGAAATTGCGATTTAAGTACGAATTGGTCTCTTGGAATCCCACGGGTTGGGGGTGTTTTGGTTAGCTCTTATACTGCTCTCACTTTTGGTAGCACATTTTTTAGAGAGACTAGCAAAAGTGAGGAATCTTAACATTCGGTCCAAAAATGAAAAAAATTGAAATGTAGATTTGGGTGCTAATAGAGAGTTTATGGTATTTGCACCTTATTTTAATATATACATCTAAAGACGACCAAGTCCCAAGATTCATTTTACAAGCCTTGTTCCTCATGCGCATGTACTTTATTGGTACTAGAAGGATCCTTCTATCAATATGAATAGACAAACCCCATTCAACGGTAACATAGTGCAGAAAATATTTTGATAAAAATAATACTTTCAACATTTTTAAATGTAGGTTCCTTGATTCCAAGTCCAATGCTTCAAAGAAGCATAAGAGAATAGTAAAATACTATTGCAGACCAAAAAAAAAATCAGTGACTAAATCATTGTTTATAATGAATTTCTATTAGCAAGTGATTATTTGTCCAGGATTGACTAAAACCATACGAACCAGGATTGACTAAACCCATATGAACTTGAAAATGACCATACAAAAACTAAAGGAATCCAATGACACTAAAATATGACATTCAAATTCCATAGTGTTGAGAGCAATTCAACATGGATATGTTGATCTCAACAAAAATCATGCTTCCTGAGTTCATATGTCCAATTAACTATACCATAACCCTTCAAAATACAACATATATAAGAACATGCATTAAACATAATAATACTAAATACTTAACAAGGCATGCAAAACACAGCCACCCATCCACTCATGACTATATATATTAATAACAAAAATTCACAAGTATAATTTTTTCCAACTATAGCATGAATGGCCACAATCTTCAAATTGGACACACTCAAAGTGCAAAAGAAACACAATGAGACTGCATGTTTTAATAGTATACATTTGGAAGGAGAAGATAATTCATACTCATTTCATTATAACAACATTTCCATCAAAATGCTCACATGAATCTCAACCATTAAAGTTTTTCAGATTTATTACTTTATTCTCTAATGTATTGAAGAAATATGCTCTTATAATGTCCTTTCATTATGAGAAAACATTGTCATTTTATTGTAATCTAGACTATTTTTATAATGTTATAATGTCGTGCAGGTTGTAGCATACATGGTCCATATTCATGAAATTCTCTAGCTTTGTTAATAAATGGTCATTGGAAAGTTGCAAGAAGTCTATCATGTGCTTTTTGTAAGTTGGTTTATTATTTGTATACATTCATTCAACTTCATTATAATCTAAGACATGCTATTGGATTTTTGGGAACCTATGTTTGGAGAGAGTTGTAATTGTCATGATGAGGGACCTATGATTATATGGAATGCTTGCATAAAATCATTTCATAATGAAATATTAATATTAATAGAGTCTAGGAGTTGATAGTCCCATGTAGTGAGCCTATAGATGATGTTATATAAATAGTTTAATTTTACAAAGATATTATGCCCTATTAAAGGATCATTAGATCTTAAATTAGTGGTGAACCAGTGAGAAATTTCATCTCATTTATGACACCTGCTCAATAAGCTCAATACGCTTTGCCTTTTTCCCTATTGAAGACGCATCAGTCCGCATCAGTTCTTTGTAAAATTAAACTATTTATATAACATCATCTAAATTATTTTTATTTAGATCCAAAAATAATAAAAATAATGAAATGCAATTTCTCACTCGTTCACCACTAATTTAAGATCCAATGATCCTTTAAAAGGGCATAATAAAACACACATGATAATGCAACACAAATAAAATTAACGAGGCCATAAAGATTTAAAGCCTTAAAAGGTTCAGTGCTTGAATTTTTTGTCGTCTAATTTAGAGCAAGGCAATCATGGCATGGAGAGACATGGACAAAATATATAATTTGGTTGGGTAAAAATCATGTATGCCGTTGGTATAGATGCACCCAAAAAATTGTATAAAATTATTATAATGCCTCATACTGCACATAAATTGTAACACTCGCTAGATCCCATATCCCCAACTGTCACCACACCATTATTGATCATCAACGAAAAACAAAACAAAAAATTCCCAGTGAAAATAGAAGCGAAAAGCAAAGCAAAAAAGTTGAAGTGGAGATAGTAGTTGCAGGCATGCTTAGTGGGATTATAATTATAATGGTTGTGGATGACTTATTAAATTATCTCAAGATAGTGCCATTGTAGAAATATAGAAATATCGTGTAGGGTTCACTAAGAAAGGGTTAGACTATCATTTTGAGCTATTCTTGGATATAGCACCCCCAATAGGTCTATCATAATAGCCACTAGAATGGTATGTGGTTCAATAGAAATAAAGATCAACACAACATTTTAATTTCTCCATAAACCTTTACTTGGATTTATTTATATGTCATCATCCTTTTTATTGATTATATAAACAAGAACCATTAATTCATAAATCTAGTGAGAATCGCCAAACATGTAAAAATATTAACAAATTCTTTATAAAAATTATAACTAAAATGTTTAAGATAATGATTTTGAACCAAAAAAGCTTTCGACCAAGATTAATAGATAGAAGTAACAAGAAACTAGATACAAGTAGGAAGAAGATTAATAGATAGAAGTAACAAGAAACTAGATACAAGTAGGAAGATGAGGAATGAAAAAATTATGCATTTTCTTAGTTTTAGTTCCTTTTTTTTTTTGAAGTCATTTCATTCCAATAATAACCTATCGACGTATTATTGCACTTTTTTGGGGCAATTTCTAGTATATAGATAATGCGCTCATGCAGTATAGTTGCCGAGAAGCTACCGCAATCAAATGAAATTAAGACACACAGGACAGACCATCTTGCACAGTTAGTTAATACTTCTTCCAGAGTTGATGCTTCTTCAAACACCAAATTCTTTAGTATTCAAGGCAACTAGTGGATCGTTCAATATATGGCAAAAAGCTAGAGAATTAAGTGCAATATTTGGTAATGGTCTGGCTTATGCCTATGTTAATTTACATGCAAAGGCGTTATAAAAGATAAGGGCGGGAATGACACGCAATATTTCGTCATGGTCGGGTTATGCGTAGATGGCTTGACTTAATTTAGGTGTCAGAAGAAATAAGGGTGAATTAAGATTTCGGAGTATTTATGATACTTGATGCATAATAACAGTAATATCTAAATATGAAGATGAATATAATTAGAATCTGGATTGGATTGGGTACTTGGAATTATTAGTTAAGATATTTTCATTCATTTTAAACTAATTCTGCTTAGTGGATATGGCATGGGATTGGGATTGGGTATTTAAAGAAAAAAAATAACATGGTTTTATGGAATTGGGGTAGGGTATTTAGAGAAAAAAATTAAGATGGTTTTGGTGTAACCGCAAACTTTATATCAAATTAGAGCATAAGTACATAGAAATGTGTAGTTTTTTGTTATTTTTGTTTTAATTTAAAATATATATATAGTCATTCAAAATTTTTAAAATAATATATTTTTTATTATATTTTAAATTTGAAATATAACATGTGATATAATAAAATTTAGTAAATACGGGCTCATGTTTCCAATGTACTTAATTTTTTTAGTGTCAAGTAATAGGTATAGGCTCATAGCCTCAACGTATTTATTTTTAATCTTAATAGACATCATTTTTCTATATAGTAATTTTTTTTTGTATAGTAACTTTATTTTTCTAAAAAATGCGTAAAAATACATGCTGCATATATATGCATAATGCATATATTTAGAAAAAGATGCTAACATACACGACAAAATAAAGACATAATAAAAAACTAAATAAAATAGAGAAATAGTCTTTGAAGAGTCATGGGTTGAGATAATCCTCAATATTTCCTTTCTTTCCTTTCTTCTTCTTGACCTCGGTCCAACCCTTGAGATTTGGATTAGCCTCAACTAAGTGAGATGTGTCATCTTTAAAGCTCTAGGAAGTGAGCAAGTCACACGTTGAATGAGATCCAATGATTCGTTTCCCTCTTTAGCTATTTATGTTTCTGCTAACTCTTTGCCTTTGTCTTTGTCTTCCATATTCCACCTCCTCACTACTGGGTTAAGCAAGATCGAAAGGTGCCCAAGATTTTGATTTAGGAGGTTTCCCTTTTTTTCTTTTTTAGGTTGCTTGCTTAATTGGGAGTAGGCATCCTGTAGATGACATGTTTGTGAACAAACACGACATGTAAATGTTGTGTTTTCATTGTCCAAACTTTGGGAATGCTTGAAGTTTTTAGTCTGCAACAAGATTTTGTCTTGCATCCCTTTTCTTAGATCCACTTCCACATAGATTCGTGCATAAGTGAACAATCCATGCTGCATACAACCATTATCTTGCTTAATAAACCTACCCAAGGTGTTTCCAATGTCTTCTAACATTGGTTGATGCCATAATGGAAGGGGCAAATTCAAGAGCCAGACCCAGATTGGAATTTTCGTTATTGTCATAGTGGTAGGATCAAAATATGGAAACCATGGGGAAATAAAAAACCCACCTCTTCCCCAAAACCATGGTCCTTATTCAAAAACATGTTTATAATCTACTTGAGAGAAGAACTGGACAATAAAGAAGCCTTTGGAACGTAAATAATAATCACAATTTGTTGTCCAGTTAGCATGAATCCATTGTTCTAGCTCTTTTGTTCGTGGCCAGAAGTTGTTAAACTTGCAAATTATTGCTTTATATTTGAATGTAGAAAGAGTATGTTTACCTCAACTTTTTTAATCTCCAGCCTAGGAACTTCATTTTCCTTTTCAATGCTATATGGGTTATAGGTATTTGAAACATTACAAAATGAATCTTTGAGTTTAGTGCTTCCTTGGATGAGTCTGACTTTGAAGTAGCATCCTTATAATAAAAAGGTTTTGAGGCTAGATGTGAACCCGAACAAGCGATCCCCCCTCGAAGTTGCATTAAAAAAATAATAGTGGAGTCCTTGGAGATTTTGTTGTTAGAGAGAGACTGATGATCCTTAAGTTGTTTTCCTTAATAGATGAGGCATTGGGGTGCTTTTGAGATCCCCAGTTTATCCCATAGCTTCATCTTTAGTGTTTTTATTCTATTTGAAGCTTTAACCATGTGGAGGAGTTTGGATATGAAGTAGCATCCTTATAATAAAAAGGTTTTGAGGCTAGATGTGAACCCGAACAAGCGATCCCCCCTCGAAGCCGCATTAACAAAATAATAGTTGAGTCCTTGGAGATTTTGTTGTCTGAGAGATACTGATGATCCTTAAGTTGTTTTCCTTAATAGATGAGACATTGGGGTGCTTTTGAGATCCCCAGTTTATCCCATAGCTTCATCTTTAGTGTTTTTATTCTATTTGAAGCTTTAACCATGAAAATAATGGATTTCCCTTTAATATTTTGATAAATATTTGGAAATCCACACTTTCTGCTAAGGGGCAATTGGCCATATGATCTCCCATTGTTGCGAGGGTTGTAGACTTGTTTGAATATGATTATGAAGGAATCACTTGAGAAAGTCCAATAGAGAAAAACCTTCAAAATAAAAGATGTTGATCTAGCCATATCACCCACCGTACTTCCTTACACGATACACGGTTTCTACATCTAGGATAAAATCTCCCTTTTGATATCTTAGCTCATTAAATTCCTTCAATATCCTACCATTAGTAAGAAGCCCCACTAATTGGATCTTCATCGACCTAAATGGATCCATTGTTTGCAAGTTTTTTGAATGATTCAAGATCCCATGGAGAAAGGGATGTGTGACCTTACGATCCTTCAACCTGATCTCCAACCAACTTTCATAAGCGGTATTAACCTCGACAAAAGATGCTTTCATATCCTTTCGAGAGAGAAAACTTGAGAGAAGGCTTGGCTAGATCTAAACCAACCTCCTTTGGATTTGTCTTTCCCCATTCATTATTGCAGACTGGAACCTAAAAGAATCTTTGATCCTAGAGTCTGGGGATTTTGCTATCGAGCCACAGATCCAAAAAAATACCTTTTTACCACTTCCAAAAGTCTTGGAACTTATCATTCAATTTTGATAAATATTATATATTAAAAAAACATGCATTAAATATTTTATTCATTTAAAATTTTATGTAAGATTTATTCTTTATCAAATCTCAAATTTAAAATTTTAACGTAAAATTTATTCTTTATCATATCTTTAATTTGAAACACATCGTGTAATATAACAAAATTTAGTTACTAGCAAAACTAAAAGTAAAGTAAATGTGATGAAGTGAAAAAGAGAACACTAAAATAAATGTCATGAAGACCTTTCTTTTCATCATTAAAATGTCATGAAGATCTTAGGACAAATGTTTCATTGTTACGGAAATGATTAACAACCTTTCGTAAATCAACAAATGATAAATGTTGATGCAATTAGAGAGAATAACGACAATTGAATTCACTTGCACCAAGATTCTCTCAAATGTGGTGGTTACAAAAACAAATTTGGAAACCAAATTTGCCAAATGCATTCAAAATTAGCTCATGCCAACTAAAAATTCTAAAATACAGGTTTATTATACCATTGCTAATACATTAAAGATTTTCATTGAATTTATTGCGAAGTACCATTAATTTACACAAGAGTTGGATTTGAAAATTTATTAAGAGATTGAGGCACAGATAAGTTCCAAAATTTTGATAAATTTGTATTATATTCCATAGCTAATCATGTCATAATCAATTTGTCAATTATCTATGGATTAAGGCTTATGTAAGATTCAAATGTCATACCATGGGAACTATTTTTAAATGCCACTTAACCATGAAAAATACAAGGATGAATGCTCATAAGTTTATTATATACAAGTATTTTTATTAATTAAATAGACCTTCAAATGGTAGAAACATGTAGTCTTTTCTATTCATCTATAAACGTTATGAAACAAAAGATGAGTCATAAGGTGTTCAAGAAATTTATATAAATATAGCCCCAAGGGTTAGCTCAATTGGCAAGACGTGCGCACACTCTCTCGGTATGGGGAGAGGTCACTGGTTCGAGCGTCGAGTCCTTTGGGGTTAGGCCATCTGCAAGGATGGACGGCGGTTTACCACCTCTACCATCCACTAATGTGGGGAAGTATTGCTAGGTTTCCCGTGGATCTTTCCTCTGAAAAAAAATAAAAATTTATATAAATATATATTTGAGTAGTGTATGCTTTGGATTGGATTGGGTAAGGCTTTTGAACATCGCGCAGATGAAGTTGTGGAAACCTTTCAGATTTTTTAAGTTTCTGGGTCATATGAGGAGGCATGAAGACTATGTTGCTGTTTTTTTTGGGACATGGGTTTTTTATGATCAGATCAGGACCTTCTGGTTTTTGCTGTTTTTTGTGACAGCATGTTGATATATTTTTGTTTTGGAGCATCATGGTTGAATGATTGACTTATGTGGGTGCAAGTATCAGTTTTTTTTTAGACTGATGAGCAATTGTGAGACTGTTTTATTTGGTGTGGTTTTTGAGACCACTATGTAATTTCCAGTTGACATAAACTTGGTTTTTATTTGTGCTCGATATGGAGCTATTTTTTTGAAAGTATCTACCAGCTATAAGGTTGGGTATTTTTGTGTAAATAGACTTTAGAGCCATCTATTGAATGTGAATAAAAGTATTTACGAATTTTTTCAATGGAAAAAAAATTGGGTAAGGCTTTTATGAGTGTTTGATGGATAGTTTGCTCGACAAGAGTTATTACAAATATTTCTCTCTATGTTGAACCCATGCGTTGGGGTTTTATCTGCGACTAGGATTCACTACAAACCATGATGGAATCAAGGCTATGGGCTATTCTAAGAAAATTTCAAGAATTCAATGAGTGAAAGTCAAATTGGGTATGTTGTGTAAGTCAAATTGGGTATGTTGTGTATTTACGTCTTGAATTAGGTTAGGATGTTATTGGGTTTCTATCATTATTTCCACGCTATAAATTCCAAGACAATTTGTTTTCAAGTTTGTTTTCAAACTTCCTACTTAGGTAATCAAATTACTTGTTAAGGAAATTTTTGTAATGCTCAAATTTACATCTCGAATGTGGTTTGGAGGTTTTGGGTTTTCTATTGTTATTTTGGCCCTTTGGCCCTTAATACCAAGTTGGTTATTTTCCAACCCTTAAAACAATATGTACACTCACTTTTACGTTTAGATAAAGTTTTTACTTGGCTAACGAATTGCTTGTTAAGGAAAATTGGGTAAAATTGGGTAATGTTCAGATTTACGTTTGGAATTAGTTTTGAAGGTTTTTGTTCTTTTGTAATTGTTTTATTTTGAACCCTTTAATTGGTGTGAACACTCGCTTTTTAAGTTTAAATAAAGTTTTTGGGTATTTAGATTACACTCGCTTTTTAAGTTTAAATAAAGTTTTTGGGTATTTAGATTACCTGTTAGCAAATTGGGTAACGGTCAAATTCATATTGGATTTGATTTGGCTTTGAATTTTGTATCATTAATTTTCAAGCCCTAAATATAAAGTTGGTTTATTATTATCTTTATAATTGTTTTTTTCTAAAAAGAAAAAAACACTTCTATTTTCAATCAGAAAACAAGAATATAATCCATAGACCCATTTAATGCAAGCAAAAACAGATCAATACATAATGATCTTCAAAAAAAAAATAGTATTCTCAATTCACTCACAATAATGACACCATTCTTGTATCTCCTTGAAACAAGCAATACCTCATCATATACAGCCTTGGATCTCCTGAAAACCAGCATTACATCATCATAATCCTATAGAGTTGAACAACAAAAATGTTATATTTATATCACTATCATTTCATTTAGAAGGCCTTTGGATCGTTCCTCTTCATCTCCAAAATGAGAAATTATCTCGAAGGAACCAACAAAGAGGGATAGGCCATGCTTCAACAACAACTTAGATTCAAAATTCTTCTCCTTATAAATGTGTTGATATTGGATCTGAAAAGCATTTCAGAAATTGATAATGTGCACCAAGTGAGAGGAAATAAATTAATATTCTGGATCCAGGAAAAACTGTGACAGTTAAAATCAATTAATTTGAACTACATAGTAAACATTTGAGTTTCTTCAACTATGATACACTTATTACGAGAAACCCTACCTTTTCTTTGATGAGTTCACCTCGACATAAACTTTACTTCGACCAAATTAACTTCAACAAGGCTTCACACGACTATGACAAACCTCACTTCCACAAGACTTTACCAACTCCCACTTTGACAAACTTATAATATTAAAAGGTTATCTTTGTTATATAAATTATATCATTCACTTCAACGTGAAAGACACTTTTCACCCCTAGTAAGTTGAGATAACTTCAACATGACTCCATTTTGACAAGTCCACACTTAACCAAACTTTATGATAAAAGGAAATTTTGTATTTATTAACTATGACATGAAAACTTTTCACCACTCCATAACTTTGGATGAACTTTGACACAACTATACTACAAAAAAACCCACAAAATAGTAAATAACTAAAATATTAAATGAGATTTGTGTTGAAGTTACTCTTTGGTTAAAACAAAAAAATTTACACGGTGAAATATGGGTGATTCTTGATTTGTTTTACAAACGGTACCACACAAGTAATTGTGGAGAAGATGTTCGGCATAAATAAAACATGAAACCAACATATAAAAACTACAAGTTTATATATTACCATGACAAAATAGAGCAACTGCGACTCCATACACAAACTTCAAACCACTTATACTATGAAACGAGAACTCGACACTTTTTTCTCTCTCCTAATTTTAGTAGCTATTTTTACCTTCATTTCAAAAAGGATTGATACCAGTGTCACACATTTTCATTTGAAGGCATTATTTTGGGCCTTGAAATCATCTTTGTCGTAAAATATTTTTAATTTATATTTTCAATGGTGTTTTTTAGAAATTTAACAAAATAGCATACATTTACAAGCAATTTATAATGAAAAACATATGCATTTTGCAATTTTTTTCTTAAAATAAGACATTTTTATTGACAAAATTATACAAAAATCAAGAAAATAAAGACATTTAAAATAATTTTACATGGATTTTCAGATATTTTTTGTATAAAAGTGATACTATTTCATATTATTTTCCAAAAAGTGGCAATTCACATAAATTCAAGAAAAACTATACCATAGATTTGTAAATGGCATATTAAAAATATTATATATAGACCTTTTATTTATAAAATGAAGTCCGAAAGTCAAAACATTACTAATATATCTTATCAAAAAGTTGTCAAATTTAACATTTTCTTCAAGATATGAAACTAATCAACAATATCATGCACACCAAATTCTTCATCGAAATTGGAATTTTATGGAGCTTGGATTTCTGCAGGGACATCTATGTCCTCTTCCAATGGGTATTTTATGTTTGCAATATGCCCAAAGTGGTCATTTATAAACATCCCTCCTAATGGGGGTTGATGCTCTTTCGACATCTTCGCCACAAGTGTTTCACTAAATTATCCTTTCTTTCAACCAATTTCTTGCAATTCATATGGAAGTACTTGAATACCATAAATTATTTGCTTGATGTAATTGCATTGCAGTGGATCATTATCAATGGATATGCAATTTATCCCTTTCTGTAAGGACCATGCTATTGTTGTACCTAATTACAAAAAACAAAAAAAATAGTTTAGTCAAATGGCATATATATATATATATTCTAAGGTAAAATACTAATATAATAATGATTGAAGAGACGGCTCCCTACATACATGTCCCAGGTCACCCATTTTGTATAAATATGTGAGTCACAGATTTTGTAAGGTAAACTTGAATATTAATTAATCAAATATATATTTATATATTTATGTAGATAGGAATTTATATCTTAGAATTTTGGGGTGGAATACCTTCTATGCTTTTCCTATGTTGTAGGAGAATGAGACAAGTGTACTGTCTAGATTGATTTTATGGTCGTCATTTAAAATTCGTAATAATTAAGTATATAAAAAAATAGCTCATGTGATAACTGCACTTAGTGGCATGATAATGTATAGTCCGTGTGACAGTGGAACTCAATCGAGTAGCTTGATTCAAGCTAATGTGCACAAGATTTAGTTGAACTCCATTTTGCAGCTGGGAGTCGAACTAATGTGTAGTTCTTGTGATAGTTGAACTCCTAATAAACTCCTCTGAACTCATGTGATAATTGCACTTAGTGGCATGGTATTGTGCAGTCCATGTGACAGTGGAACTCCATCTATCAGCTTGGATTCAAGCTAATGTGCACAAGGCTTAATCGAACTTCATTTTGCAGTTGGGAGTTGATCTAATGTGTAGTTCGTGTGATAACATGTAGCTATAATGAGGCATAGACACCGAGTGATTAGATAACTTATTTGTGAAACTTAACTTGATTCCTATCGGTGTTCTCAGCCACACTCTATGTTCACCGACCATAAGTTAAGTGGTTGTGCTAGTTGACTGATTATAATCAGTACTAGAGCAATTCTAACCATTCACTCATGCACTTTCAATTGCGAGGAATCAAAATTACAATGTCTTCTACACATGATGAGTTTTTTTAAGGAAAATTAGAAATAAAAAAATTATTAAAAAGACTTTGAAGAAAAACTAAAAAAGTAAATATGAGAAGAATTTGATGAGAATGATGATAAAAAAATGAAGATGTGCATGCATCAGATAAAAACGACAGTGATGGTGAAGAAAGAGGAAAATACTCAAGAACCTAGCCAAGAAGCAAAACCGAAATAAATGGCCAATGAACATGAAATTAAGGAAGTTGGTAAAGGGATACCAAGGCATAGGGTACACGTTGCATCAAGAAAAAAATGTCTAGGGTTTGAGGGATCTCTCAATTTGGCATCAAACCTATTTGATTCTACCTCATGGATAAGGAGGATTCTTGATCCTCATGGAACATGATGGCACTACTTCATAATGGATGACCATAGAATTGATATTTGTGTGCACTACTTCCCTCGTATACTAGATTCTCTATATGCTAGAAATCCCAAAGTGTATGTGTTTCAACAAATTTCTCTCATCCCTTTTCATTTTTGTTCTAAACTTGAGCATGAAACCATTAAAAGAGACCTCCCTGCTGTATGATACTAAGATTTTCAATATCGATATATTTGAAGAAACCCTCAACCTTTAAGAGGTTGGAACCTACGAAAAGGAGTTTATATGTGGGATTTTCTTTGATTATTACGACCCTTGCATTAAGAAGACAACTTCTTGTGGCCATTACTTTTGTAATGCGTGTTGGACATGCTACAATATTCATACCTCGATAAATGATGGTCATGAATGCCTTACTTTATGATTCCCAAACCCATTCTGTAATGTTGTTGCGTGTCAAGATATGCATACATGATGAAACCAATTTAAGAATAGCCTGTGATTTGTGTGAGAGATAATGTCATGGTGACTTTGTCAATATTATTGGCGTTGTTGAATTTCAACAAGATCACAAAGATTTTGTCATGTGATTTGTGTGAGAGATGGTGTCCTAGTAACTTTGCCAATATTATTGGTGTTAGTGAATTTCATCACTATCACAAAGATTCTGGCATCATGATTCTCAGATACTCCCAAATAGTAATAACATCAACATGATCATCATCTATTATAGTGAAATTGCTTCATTCAGTCTTGTTTTGCTACACTGTGACTTTGAGAGGAACATGTATGGATCTCTCATGCCATTTTTGGAAAGGCCCAGCTTTATGTTCACTACAACATCATTCCTATTGATGTTATGGATGACCTAAGAAGCAGATGGATAGAGGTATCTGTTGGGAAGATTGTTCATAGTTGATAAGGAAATCCCTTTTCACTACCTACTCGAGCTTGTCAAATGTGTGGTTCACATTACGATAGATTCTAGCTCACATAGTTCTGGGAAATAGGCGAGCATGGAATTTTATTGCTCATTGTCCAAATTATTTCCATTTGCATGGACGGGTTGAGGTATAGTTGGTGGGTTTAAAACAAGGACAAAGGAGTTAACAATTATATCTCTATGGAGTTAACAATTATGCCAATTGAAAATTATTTTGAACAATATTTAATAAAGAATGAAATGATACAATCGGTCAAACACATTGAAGACATTGCAAACCAGAAAGCAGATTTGAAGGAAATAGGAAAAACAAGTGGAGAGTTATTTTCTATATTTTGTGATAATTTATTTGAAATCCACTCGAAAAATATAACTAATGATGATGTTGATACTACCCTTCAAAAGGTTGAGGGAGGTCATAATTGATGATGATGTTGATACTACCCTTCGAAAGGTTGAGTGAGGTCATGCTTAGATATATGGTAAGAATGAAGGAAGTGGGTGTGAGGGCATTCTTCAGTTCCAATGAGAGAACAAAATTTGTGACCTGCAATGTAGCCCAAGGATCTTGGAACTGACTTCCATGGTCTCTTCCAGTGAGAGAACAATACGAAAAGAGAAGAATGGATGGAGGAAAGAAAGAAGGAGATGGTAAGCCAAGAAGAAAACTCATTATTAGTAAAGTGAATTATGGAAATGGAAATGGAAATTTATGGCTCCCACAGAGTACTTTTTCTAGTGGCCACTCAAGTTTCATCTGTAATTTAATTGATGGTGGTAATAATAACAACAACACAATTAAGACTGAGAAATTTTTAACATCAATATCACAAGGGAAAATAAATGGATTGAAATGTTGTTGTTTTTAGGGTTAACCTTTACTAATGATCCGAAAACAAGATCTTTACTACTCTATGGCGTTAACATGAATTGCATAAAGAGCATGAATGAAGCTCACAAATCCATAAGAAGAGAACCAAACAACATAGAAAATACGCACATAAAGAAAACAAGTTGATAACGGAGTTCGTCCAGGATGGACTACGTCTTCGGGCCTGCTTCTCAATAGGAGGGCCGATCTATAATCTCAGCATAAGGCAAAATACATGGCAATGATATCTTGGCGACAATGGTCAGGAAGAGAACCGCCACCCAAAACACAACCAGACTGCTTCCAGCAACTCCGAAGCTTGAAGACGGTGTAAAACGAGCATAAACACTCGTACCTTCCTCCTGCAGAGCTACGCAATCTCCCTTCTCTCCTTTAGCTACAAAGTCTCCACTCCAAAGCATGCCCTGTAAATGGAAATTAAGTGGGTTTATATAGGCTTGGCTTGCCCCACTCCACATTCTCCTCATGATTCTTTAGTTACAACAAATTTTGCCCAAGAAGGCATATGGTTCCAACTCCCCACACTTGGTTAGGTTCTTCTTAAATTATGTAGTTGACATAGTTACAACTATGCCAACCACATTTTATATTTTTAGAATATTACAATAAAATTCTTTTCCCCCAAAACCACATGGTTCATTGAACCCACAATATGGTTTTTTTTAAAACAAATTTGTTATAACTTAACTTGTTTTTAGACCCACTTATAACCCATTTTCTATAGTTTATAATTCGACATGTGCTGAAATAGAGCGTGGGCTCCCATGCTGGTTGGAGCTCCCGGTCACGCTGGAGGAAGAACCAAGGTTGGGGCTAAGCCCTAGCTCCTTTGGGGCTCGAAATGCCACTTTAAATAATATTATTTCCATACATTATACAAAGAACACTACTAGCGCAGTTGGTAAAGGCGCAGAGACATGGTATGGGAGGTCAGGGGTTCGAAATCGGCGAAGCAACAACATTTTGGTGAACTTCAATCAATATTGGCCAATCCGGTGCTGCCACGTGGCAGTTCTGTATTGGTCCACCTCAACGCCCAGTCAGCTACCAACTCATCTGTCATACTGCCAACTAAGTTGCGCAGTCACCTCCATACTGACACATGTCGCATTCGGATTGGTCCGTACTGCTGACTGGATTGCCACCTCATCGTCCATACATGACACGTATTGCATCCTGATTGAACCATACTGCCACTTGTCTATCCGTACAACTGCCACGTCATCTGTCCATACTGTATGAATGCCACGTGTCACCCTTTCAGTGGTTCCACGTGGCACCCCCATTTTGCCAAATTTGCTTGTTTCATCAATACAATAGAACGCGATAACTTTCTCATACGGAGTCCGTTTGAGGTGAAACGAATGCCGTTGGAATCGTCTCGACGAGCCCTTTGATCTGACGCCAGTTTTGCTGAGATTGGAGGACTTCACAAAATTTTCCTTCTTGGATCCTCCTGGATCAACTAAGGAATGAGTCAAAGGTAGTTTAGGTTTAGCACATGTTTCTGGGCCCATGTTATTTGGTGTCCAATGGTATTGTGCCGTGGTATTGCATGTAAGGAATTCTTTATAATTATTGAGGAGGCTCCATTGTAAAGTGTCCTGGAGTGAGTGGTGGTTAGCTCACTTGGATCGACTTGCCCGATTTAGGTCAAGGGAGATAATAGATATATTATGGTGTTTTTTCCTGGTTTTGGGTTTTCCACTTAAACATTGTGTTGCAATGTGGATTTATGTTCTCTCATTATTAATTGTATATATGCTTGTTAAATCTTAAAATGTGGTATTAGAGCCATGGTTTGGCATATAGTTGTGCTTGTTGTGTTGTACTTATTTTTTTGAATTAATTAAGGGATGTATGTTCGGTGGTACCCAACGCCCTAGCAGTATTTTTGGGTTCTTGGTTAGAATGTCATTTCTTGCGGTGGTTAGAATGTCATTTTTACACTTGAATCTCATTTTGTATTTTGTATGTTTTCGTTATTTTTTACTCCACTATGTGTACACTTAATCTTATTTTTGTATAGATCTTTATGTAATTATTTTTCAGGTTTTTATACTATTATGTTGGGAGATTCTTTTTACAATTTAAAGTGGAAGAGATATATCATATTTGTCAAGGTGATGGGGGTATATGTATAGTTTTAAATATTATATATATATATATATATATTGGTTTTAAATTTAAATTAATTAGATTGTAAAATATATATTAGCAGAACTCTATTTTAAATCTAAATATGTCCAGCACCAAGAGAGATTCGATTTTTTGAGGTATATATTTTTTTTATCATTGGGATTCCTCTCGGTACTTGATAGATATGGGTATATATATATATATATATATATAT
>LPNX010603183.1:14301-59079 GCA_001517045.1 Pseudotsuga menziesii
AACTTAGACTTTGATGGCGATAAGGAGACAGGAGTATCAACTTATGGATACACTATGAGTCTTGGATCAGCAGCTGTCTCATGGAGATCACGCAAACAGTCAGTTCTGGCAGATTCAACAATAGAAGCAGAATATGTGGCTGCAGCTGAAGCAACGAAAGAATTAGTATGGCTCAGGAAGATACTTGAAGATTTGCAAGAAAACCAAGAAAACGCCACTCCATTATTGGTCGACAATACTTCTGCAATCAAGCTGGCTAAGAATCCTAGATTCCATGATCGAACCAAACACATCAACACAAAGTATCATTTGATTCGACATCATGTAGAGGCCAAGACAGTCCATCTTCGACATTGTTCCACAAATGATCAAATTGCAGACATCTTCACCAAAGCGCTTGGACGAGAAAAGTTTGAAAGATTCAGAAACATGCTTGGACTTACGAACACCCTTTTGGATTAAGAGGGGGATTGTTAGAATATAATCCGTCAGGGTTATATATTGTAAATAAATAAATAAATCTGAATACTAGGAAGCCGAAAAGGCTGGACGGAAGGTGAAACACAACCATCACATGAATGTATAAATGAATTCATTAGCATTGGAATAATATTGAATCGGGATTTATACCTATCATTGATGAACACCTTCTTAGTACAATGGTTCATTGAAGGACTGTTGCAGAAAAATAGAGCACCACTAAGACTACATAATTTCTCAACATTTGAAGAATCTCTAAAGAAATATCAGTAGATTGAGTTTAACAACGACTATTTTGTAACACCCTTCAACATAAAGTTGGAAAATAAGCTTGAAATTATGCAAATCTCTATTCATAAACTCACTTTGAAAAACATAGACTTATGGTGTACTACTTACATGATATAAGGACACACTAAATATAATTGTCAAATTGAAGATGAAAAACCACAAGACATCCAACTTTTTCACACTGAATATTAATGTGAAATATTCCAAAAGTTTCCAATTGCTCTCTACAAATGACTACCCATTTGATATGAAGAATACAAATCCTAAATGGTGTGCTATCTGTGAAGATAACACACACAATACTATTGAATGAGACTTAAACATTAAAAACAACCAAAATTATCAGTCAGTTTATAAATGAAAGTCATCAACCAAATTCAACGGAATGATCAAAATAACAAAAATAACTACTACAGTAGACGCAGAGGATATAATTGTCGATGAAGATATAAAAATTGAGGTAATCTACCTAGTGATCGAGGAAGAAAGTCTAGATTATTTTTATATGTTTTAATGAATATCATCTGAGTCTAGACTATCCCTGGAAGGAAAAAATCGATCTCAAGTTCTTTAATAAATGTGGAGTGGGTGATCACTCCCTTGAATACTTTCCCATCATACTTCCAAAAATAATGAATAAGAAAAATTTTAATCTCTTGTCTAGTGTTCATAAGCCTGAACTCATAAATAATAGTAATTTGCATATTATAAACACACAAAGTACTGAGATTGGGGTTGATAATTTAAATATCAGTAAAATTAAACAAGACAACTGATTATCCTAACCCCTACAAGTAAAAATAAATTTTCAATGATGCTTCAAAAATATTTGAAGATCTAGCTAAGGAATAAGATACTCATGAAACCAAAAAAATAACCGCAATAAATTACTATAATTTCTTACAAAAGAAGATGGTGTTTCTCACTTAATTGATTTAATGTACATGGTAGGAAACAATCAAGTAGATGGAAGAATACCTAAAAATTTGTGTCAACTAAATCAAGTAGATAAAACTGGCATTGACCCTTTAATTGACCTTGAAGTCAAATGGTTTACTATTCCACAAGTCATTCTCGACTTTGCCTCACAAGTAACACAATCCCAAGAATCACCTGGATACAAATGGGTCAACCATAGATTTCAAAGTCCGGAATTTATCTTAAACGGGTAGATCAAGGCCTAATTGAGCTTATAGGAGTATGGAAAAGCGTAGACATCATACTTATGGCCATATTGACACAAGTTTACTTCCAAATAATTGGTCCCAAAGAAGTATCTAAATCGTACCCAACATTATTTAGTCGGCCTAGGGAAGGAAATGATAGTCTCCATATGCTTAGAAAAAAATAGGATAAAACTAAAAGCTGAATGAAAAAGGATTATCATACCCATTGACTCGACTGAAGGAAAACCTTGGGGTGAACTTGACAAAAATGATTCCAATGTAATACGAATGTATCACTTCATGCAAAATCATGAATATTCAATTAAGCCAAATAAAAATGAAGAACTATAATTGGGTTCCCTATGTCATTCGGCCAGAACTCATATTTTTGAGCTTTACGACTAGTAGATTGAGAATTATGAGGCTAAATCATGCAAGTGTTTGAAAATTGAATCCAACCCTCGGCACGTTGTCCACAAATGCTTTACTATAATAGTTATTCCTATAGTATTCAAAAATAAAGCACATGAATACCCCACCCTTGTCCTGACTAATAATGAACCAACCAAACTACCTTCACTCCAATATAAAGAATGAGAACCACAATCAATGCATATCAATGAAGTTTCCAAGAACATAGGAGAACAAGGAATACTACAAAGTATAGTATAAATATGCACATTTAAATATGCTCACTAGTAGGATACTCATAAATATTGACTAAAAACTAGGTGAAATCCTCCACATATTTTGTTGAGCATTTTGGTGGGAAGAAACTGAAAGTAGAAGTGAAAATCCTAAAGTTTATACAAGGTTAGGATCTCTCTCATCACCACTTATCCATTGGGAAAAAGAATGGAAGAGATTGGTATATTGTGATGAAAAATTATCTCTACATGTGTTTCCAAACATCATAGATGACCTACCCAATAAATGGTACAAGATTGAAGAATATTAGGGCGATAAATTTACCTAACAATCCCTAAAAGTAACTTCATCAAGGACTTCCCCTTTGTCCATTCCCAAGATCACATCAAAGAATCTATAAAATAACAACATTTTTTTATTAATCAACCAAGACGACAAGGAAATGTCAACGAAACACCAATCGGTCATCGACTGATCTCGAATTGCAGCAATGTAGCAATTAACAAAAAACAACCATCTCGACTTGCAGCAATGCAGCAATTAACCAAAAACAACCATCTTGACTTCTAAACCACTTAGACTAATCTAGCTTGTGTGGGTCCCACATCCTCCATGTGTCTTCATGATCAATTGCCACTTTCATTTTCCCTTGTATTTATTTATTTATCTCCTTTATTAAATGTTTATGCAATTCTAATGTTCAAACATCATTTATTGTCCCCCTTATTCCAAATCCCAAATCTTCCACCCCCAACCTAGGAAACTAGTAATTTTCCTCCTTGGCAAGTATTTGACCCTTAGCATCAATTTGACAAAGTCTCATGAATATGGAAAATGTGATTAGTCCATTGTGACCCAATACAAAATTTGGGACATGACAAATACTCCCTTCCCAATATTTATTTTCCTCAAGAAATTTCAAACATGGGTGTTGAAGAACCTGCTTTCTGTATGATTCTTTGAAGTTGCCACTGAGTTGTCCAACCTTGAGTCTTTGAGATTCCATGAATATTTTAGAGAGGAACCACCATGCTTGCTGCTGCAATACTCTAATTAAAATCACTTTATTAAGTGGTAAATCCATCTCCCATACTTCTTGTTTCCAAAAAAAATTGAAATCAATGGGGCTAAAAACTATCCCAGGGTCCTATTGCTTGTATTGCACTCCAACAATTAAGAGTGCTCTCCAACCCATACCATTAGGAAAGAGAATTCTGGGATCCCATTTTCTTGTATGCATTCTTCCAAACATCATGATTACATAATATATATCATAAAAGTACATAACAACATAATAGAAATGTACATCAAGGAGGTGCCTCATAAAAAAATTATGAAATTGTTTATACCTCCAAGTGAGTATACCACCATTTTCCCAAGTGCATACAAGCTTCAAGTGACCAATAAAATCTTCTCCAATTACATAGTTGAGGATCACATGTCCTATAATGTTTCTCCAAAAGGATGTGATATGCATCAAAATATTCAGCCATCCATTCTTTCATCCAAGAAGTGAATGAAGAATCTCCACTAAAATCTGAAGCAAATAATGAGCAAAAAAAACAAGGAGACTTCAAATGACTCAAAGAAGTATCACCCATATATCCATGAATGAAAGAATCATAAAGATATAACAAAGTATGTGGTTGGAAACAAAAATGTTCTCCAATCATAAATCTATTCACCCTAGTGTTGGATGAAGTTCCTCCAACATCAAATGAACCAAGTGTTGAGAAATAAAAACCATGAGTCTTCAAGTGACTCAAATGCATATCATCAGTGCATCCATGTAGATGTGAATCATCATAAAGTAAAAAATTATGCTGCTGAAAATGTGAATAAGAATGTGCTCCAACCATGTCCTCATAAAAATTAAATCTAGGATTTCCATACTCCTCATGTGGCGCCATCAAAAACAACCCTTTCACCCATACTTCATTGAGACTAATGCTGCAAAACATGGAATTGTAGGATGTAGGAGAATTAACACCCAAATGATCAAAAAGTGCATAAGTTTAATCATGGGAAGGATCCATATGGGTATTATCATGCAGCACCTTCAAAAGTGTGAAACATTTGTCATAGATTGTTTCCAATGTAGAGGAATCATGCTCTTCTTTAAAAATTGCATAAGCTTCATCAAGAGACAATTCAAGTTCCTCTCCCACCACATCAAGTGTTTGGATCTCTTCAAGTTCATCTTCAAACACATCAAGAAAAATAAAATTTCCACATTTATCATGATCCACCATGTCATGAGAATCCTCCGAACAATCTACCATTTGACAATCTGAAACATAGGAGGAAAAACACGTATCTTGCAACTTTTCAAGAAGTTGCTCATTTTGAATTGTGAGCTTATGATTATCCTCATTATTATTCAAGTATGCATCATGTAACAATTCATTAAGCTCAAACAAATGGTTTCTATCAAAAATCAAAGACATGAAATTACCTTTGATGTGGCACATTGCTCTTTGAATCTTCTCCATGTCTTCAAGGAAGGATGTTTCCTCCAATGAAGTAGCTCTCCAACAAGAATTTGACACTAATGCTTGAGTTTCATGGAGTATGCTAAGGGACTCTTGGATATTATTTTCATTCATATTTAAGGACAATTCAAGAAAATGAGGCTCTTGCAAATGAACCTCCTCATCTTCTTCCATCTTGCTTGGACCAACTTCATGAATCTCAAGTGGTGATGGGGAAGTTGATCTTGTTTCTTCTTCAACTGCTACAAGGTCTTCATTTTCATGTTTAATGGAAGTTTGGATTGCAGAAACATGTTCAAAAGTGATCTTTATGTAACCAACTGTTGCAGCTGCAACTTCTTCCCAAATTTCTAAAAAAATTGGGACCCTCCTTTTTAAATTTTGTTTTGCTTAGTTTTGTTGGGATTGCTTGAATTTACTGCAATTTTGATTTGTGAGGATGATTGTTGAATGAATATATTTTATGATGATGCTGCCTTTTGGCTTAAAGTATGACTTACGATGATTTCTTATCTCGCTGTCGGGATTTGTTGGAGTAATAAATCGGGGCCATAGTCAACTACAGAGCCGCCATTGCAGATGTTCAGCAGAGTAACGACCCGATCCATAGCTCTATCTTCCACCGATGTGCTCTCGTTTCTATTTTTATTTTCATCATTTTGTTTGAAAACTGTCAGAGCATTAGGGCCTTGTATTGCCACCGTTTTGGAGGAAAGGTTGTAAGCACCAAAATTTTACTTTTGTCAATTCCACGTTTTTGTATTTTATTATCACTGGCGGCGCCGTGATTGGACTTTTGAATCAGGGATTAGGTTTTAACTGTTCCGATCTCCAATGGTTTCATATTTTGGTGGAAGCCATAGTCTATTTTAATCCTGCCATTGCGGCTCTAGAGCGGGCTAACCATCCAACGTGGTTGTTCTATTTTTCGACGTTCGTTTGATTTTCTCCGATTGTTTTCTTTTATTGTGGAACCCTCAATATGTGCATCACCCGTCGTTGTGGCTCCTTAGCGGGCTAATTGCTCATCCCTAGTTTTTCATCCGCTGATGAGGTTTTATTTTCCCAATGCTTAGTACGGTCGGTGGGGTCTTTCTCACCGTCCTGGTCTGTTTTACATTGTTCTATGTAATGGCGGAGGTTTCCCATGGGCGTAGGTCGATGTTAAAGTTGTCTGAGTTGAAGAACGCAGTTTGGGTTTGGGTGCTTCAAAGAATGGTGGTTACTTTGTCATGGTCTTTACTTTCATTGGAGGTTTTTGTTCTAGTGCAGATGTGGCCTGGATTGGGAGAAAAAATCTGTTTTATCAGGCACGTGTTAAGTTTTGAACAGCGGTTTAAACACAAACTTGCAGGATCTCTTTTGTCTTGAAATTCTTTATTTTCATGCATTAATACTGTTTATAGTTCATATTACAGAACGCATGTATTGATCTAGTTTGTGTTACCTTGTTAAATACTAATGATCTAATATGTTCAGGATAGGAATATTGCAGCAAAGAATATATCACTAAAAGGCAAAGCAACAGAGGAGAAACCTTGAAAGAAGAAGTTAAAGCATAAAGAAACAGAGATGTTGCTTGAGGAAAAGAAGAGAGCGAAAGGCTAAGACCAACAAGATCTCAAAAGGACCAAAGAATTATAGAGCGTAATCATTAAGAGTAGAGGATCGGGCTTGGGCAGTTCGTCAGTTACCAAGCTGGTCCCGTTTTCATAAAAGTGTTTATCTGAAGTGTAACGTTTGAATCATGAGCATTCACCAAATGACAAAACTATGAGATTAAAACGGTTGGGGGGCAACTCAAAGGTTTTGGCTGGTTTTTGTATAAATATAGAAAAGTTAGAGGGAAGAAGGAATTTTTCCCAGTTAGACTTGTGAGAACACATTGTAAGAGGAACTATTTCGTTTTGCAATATATAATTACAATTTTTCCTGTTGGAGAAAGCTTTGGTGGAATGTTCAAATGTTGTTAAATGGATGTGGTTGAAGGGGAACTATTTCGTTTTCAGCTTTTATTCATTAACCGTGAGATCCTTCTAACTTGTTGAACCTATGTTCTTTTATGAATGCTCTCTGGTTTATTTTATGATAATTTCCACTATTAGTAATAAATGTTTTCACAGACAATGAGCTACCTTGTTGTTCCATCTATTCATGTTTATGTGTTTTGAATCAAAGAACAGCTATCTATGATTTTTCTTAATGCATGACCAGTAATACATTACTCATTAAATGATAATCTCACTCCCTAGGGACAGCTTAGTTTTATTTCATGTTGTGTGTTGTTTAGATATGAGAGAGTCTAAGACAAGAGGTAAGAACCTACGCATCACATTGTGACCGCTCCTCGTATTCTTTATCAATCTGCATTTTAGATAGGCACTTGCATATCATACTTAAAGTTAAAAACACAAAAATATATACGGTGGACCAGGCCGCAACCGATAAAACCTTTTAATTTTTGTTACTTGACATACCGTAGTCGGACCGCAAACCGGATGGATTCCTCATACCAAACAGTCACGGGCTAGTTGGGAACATTGACTGGGGAGAATCCCTTGCTGTTGTTGCCTGCGATTTTCCAGGCCTCAACAGTTTTTGGCACTAGAAGGAGGGCCACCAATGCATGGCTAGCCGAGGAAACCCATTTCCTCGAAATTACTCCACCAGTGATAGTTTTGAAAGCAGTTCATTTCCCAACCCGAATCCTGAAGAGAAGTGGAAAGAACATTTGTATTATGTGGAAAACAAAGTTGTTAATGATTTGAGAAGACACACTAGGTCTTATGTCAAGAATATTGGAGGATTACCGATTATCCCTGAATTACCTAGGAGAGAGTACAAGAAGAAAGACCGTCCTGTATTTGAAAACTCTGTGTTAGTTGGAGATTGGGAAGAACTTGTAGAAACAACTTTATAGGAAGTTGTTCAGCCTTTGAATCAAGTAGGCCCTACTACACCTAACGGTTCACCTGTCCATACTCCTGCTCACTCACCACCTCACTCTCCACCCAGACTCATGGCAGGCATAAATGCAAATCCACCACCTGCTTGGAAAGCCAGATCACCTCTAAACCTAGCACCTCCTTTGCATGACTTACCTCAGGATTTTGAGAAGATGCTACCCAAGTTTGATCCAAGTGAAAAATTTTTAGTAGATGACCATTTGCAAAGTTTCTACTTGGCCATAGAAGGACTAAAGGCTGGAGAACATGAAGACGTAGTCTGCAGACTTTTTCCACATACCCTTAAAGGAGGAGCATCCTCATGGTATTTTGTTCAGCCTGCAAACTCAATCCCAGACTGGGATACTTTTGAAAGGATATTCAAAAGAAAATATGCAGCCCAGAAGACTCATGTGGCTCTCATGAAAGGACTATGCACTTTAAAGAAAGAGAGAAAAGAAAAGGTGCATAGTTTTACCCAAAGATTTGCAGCTTATCTTAAGAATTTTTCTGAAACTGATAAGCCCTCGGATAAAGTTGTAATTGAATATTATACTTCAGCCCTAGGGCTCGATTTGGCCATGTTTTCCAAGATGAAAGCCAAACCCACGCTAGAAGAGACTTACAAAGAAGCGGAGAGAGTAGAAGCTGAAAAGGAAAGCATAGAAGATTATCCTAAGTAGTCAGGAGAGAAAACCGTTGGGAAGAAATATTTTTTATTTACTAAGCCTAAAGAGGAACAATCACATGATTTTGAAGGAATGGAAAAGATGATGCAGAAGCTTTCCAACAGAATAATAGACTTGGAAAAGGAAAAGGAAGCTCAGAAGTCTTATAAGCCTTATTACAAGAGGAGAGAAGACAACAATCAGTCTAAACCTCCTCCACACAGTCCTGCATCAATGAACTTAACGGAGGTAGGTATGGATAAATTTTGCACCTTCCACCAGCAGCCTCATTCTGAAAAAAATTGTCCTCAATGGATAAATTCAATGACATTAGTGATGAATCAACTGCTGGATTCCAAATTAACAGAAGCAAACTATGAGGAAGAAAATAATAATAAATCAACAGAAAAGCAAGAGGATGATGCCATGGTTTTATGGGATTATGTGTCGAAGTTTGATACCAAAAAGGAAAGTGATTTGAGATATGGGGACATATCAGAAGCAAATGTGACAATGAGAGGCCAAGCAGTGATTAAAGAAGACAGGTTAATAATCCCGAAAATTAAGAGACTCCAAAAGAATGTAAAGAAGTTTCAGAAAAACACCACAGCTAATAAAATTCTTGAGTTTACCATTACCAGTCAAAATCCAAAGCAGATCAACATGCCTACTAATCCCATTGAAGAGAAGATCAATAATTTAAAAACTAATCTCACAGAACATAAGATGGAATATGACATTGTGGAGGATATCAAAAAGGTAAAGGCAAATATTTCACTATTTGAGATGTGTAATGTGCTGCAGCAGAAAGAAAAGTTATTGAAAGCACTTGAAATGCTAGAGGAGAAGCTTCCCACCAACAATCAACCCCAAGAAGAAGAAATTGGTGAAGCAAGTGTGGGAGGTAAGCCTAAATGAAAAACTCCACCTTTTCTCCTTACTTTTGAAATTTTCAACCATAACGTGCACAACTGTCTAGTAGACTCAAGGGCATCAGTAAATGTTATGGCACTGTTAGTTTGTAAGAAGATAAATGGACAACCTAAACCATCTACCTGGTAGGCTATTCAGTTAGACAGAACAAATGTGAAGGTAATTGGGGAGATGGAGGATGTTTTGATTCGGTTATATTCAAATGAAAAGGTATGTCAATTCATTGATATTGTAGTAGAGCACATACCTGAGGCTTATGGACTTGTTTTGAGTAGGGATTGGTCAACAAAGCTGAATGGATATTTTGCATCAGACTGGTCACATCTGTGGTTACCTTAAAAATGAAGTCCAAATCAAATTAAAGTTATAAGAGAGCCCCACATGAAACACAATGTCATGCAATTGCAGGGTAAGAATGAACCAGTAAATTTTGTTTTGGGAAATTACTTCATTAAGCTAGAACCGGGAAACTACCGAGCGGAAGAAGCCAACGGTACATCAGACACTCAGCCTAATCTCCTTCGGTTTTCACAGGCTGATGAAATTGATTGTAAAATAGTAGACTTAGCTTTAGACGTAGATGTTGATTCATGTACAGTAGTAGTGGATAATTTTTGGACACTTTTCTTTGATGGATCTAAAACCTTGGAAGGATCAGGAGTTAGATGTGTCCTGATTGATCCAAAGAAAAATAATCATTTTCTTTCATATATATTAGAGTTTGAATGTACCAACAACACAACTGAATATGAAACATTAGTTCAAGGACTAAGAAAAGCAATTGAATTAAAAGTAGAAAACCTGAAAGTGTATGGGGATTCTGAAATAATTGTAAAATAGATTCAAAATCAGATACATTGCATTTCCCCTCATTTAAAATCTTATCAAAATGAAGTGTGGGATTTGCTTAAAGGTTTTTATGCATTTAATATTATATCAATTCCTAGACTAAATAAGGCAGCAGCTGACTTGTTAGCCACTTCAGCTGCAAGGCTTGTACCCTCTAATAATAGGTGTTCTATTGAATTACTTTTCAGGCCTTCTGTTCCAGACATGATTACAAATTTACGAGTTTTTGATGACGATCAGCATATTCTGGAATGTTTGACAAATGATGAAACTTTCAAAGGGGCAATCATTGATGATGAGGAACATCAAGCTGAGCTAAAATTCGACAATTTTATTCCTAAAGGAGCCAGGACTTTAGAGCGAATGTTTGATCTAAACGAAAAATTCAGAAGGCCAATAAATGTTAAGACTCATAGCTCATCTCTACAATTCGAACTGATTAATTTAGGAACTGAAATTGAGCCTAAATATGTGAATTTGGGAAAGTGTTGCTCCCCAGGTGAAATAAATAAATTCATCAGTTTGTTCAAACAATACAAAGATGTGTTTTCCTGGACGTATGAAGATTTGAAAACATATGATACCAAGATTATTCAGCATGTCATCCCTATTAGGACTAGGGTCAAACCTTATCAGCAACCGTTGAGGAAAATGCACCCAAAACTGGAGCCTCTAATTCAGAATAAAGTAAAGAAATTGTTGGATGCTAAAATTATCTTCAAAATCAGACACTCAAAATGGGTTTCAAATCTGGTACCAGTAAGGAAGAAATCTGGAGAAATTAGACTATGTGTGGATTTTAGAAACTTAAATCGCGCTTCAGATAAAGACAATTATCTAGTTCCACCCATGGAGCAGATATTGCAAATGGTTTCGGGTTCTCAGTTATTTTCTTTATTAGATGGATTCTCGGGTTACAATCAAGTGTTAGTAGCTGAAGAAGACAGATTCAAAACTACATTCAGAACAAGATGGGGGACTTTTGCTTACAGAAGGATTCCTTTTGGACTCATAAACGTTGGATCTACTTTCCAAAGGGCTATGGATATAGCTTTCTGCGGTCTGATTGGATGCAGTGTTGTGGTATACCTCGATGGCATCACAATATTTTCAAAGAAAAGAAAAGAACATACATTTCATATAAAATATTTTCGAGTGTTGCCGAAAATATGGTATCTCACTAAACCCCAAGAAGTGTGTGTTTGTTGTTACAGAAGGAAAGCTACTGGGTCACGTGGTATCTAAGAAGGGGATCTCCATATACTGAGAAAGGATAAAAGCTATCGAATAGATCCCCTTACCCCATAACAAAAAAGGTATGCAATCATTCATGGGGACAATAAATTTCATGCAAAGGTTTGTGCCAGATTTCGCTCAAATTGTTAAACCTTTGTAGCAAATGGTGAAACAAAGTGTACAATTCAAGTGGACTGATGTAGAGAAGAATGCATTCAGCAAAATAAAAACATCTATTGCTCATGCACCCTCTCTCAAAAGTCCAAATTTTGAGAAGGATTTTATTTTGTACACTTTTGATCTGACGATTCACTAGCAGCGGTGCTTACTCAGAAGGAAGATGGGGGAGATAAGTTCCCCATATCATTTATGAGCACTGGTCTACAGGGGGCTGAATTGAAATACCCAGCTGTAGATAAACAAGCTTATGCACTATTCAAAGTGGTAAAACAATTCAGGCCGTATGTAATTAAGAATCGGACAAAGGTAATTGTTCCACACCCAGTTGTGAGGTCTCTTTTCGTACAAAAGGAGTTAGGAGAAAGAAGAGGCAACTGGGTAACAGCTTTACAAGAGTATGACCTTGAATTCAAGACAGCCTCCATAGTTAAAGGGAAAGGACTATGCAAACTAATGGCCGAAGGTAATAACAATGAAGAAAACAATTGGGAAAATGAAGCAGAGTTACAGATGATGGATGTATGTCCTCTTTTCATAGCTCTAGATTCCTGGTACCGAGACCTTGTTCATTACCTTCAGGAAGGTTTGTTGCCATAACATTGGAATTCCAAGCAGCGAAGAGTGTTGCACCTTAAATTAGCTGCATATCATATTATTGATGGAATTTTATTCAGGAAGAATTATGATGGATTCCTTCTCATATGCTTAGAGAAAGAATACGCAAAAAAGGTCATAGCAAAGTTACATGATGGGCCTGCTGGAGGCCATTTTTTTGGAGATACGACAGCTCACAAGATTCTCAGAGCTAGATACTATTGGCCCACACTGTTCAAGGATGCTCATGCCCATGTTAGAAAATGTGATATCTGCCAGAGGTGTGGGGGAAGACAAGCCAAAGCAGCAGGACCATTGAAGCCTCTGATGATCACGGAACCATTTGAGCAATGGGGAATTGATATCATTGGAGAAATAAAACCAAATTCTTCCTTGCAGCACAAATATATTTTAATGGAAACTGACTACTTTACTAGATGGGTCGAGGCCATTCCGTTACGAAAATTCAATGAAGATACGGTCATGGATTTCCTACAAGATCGTATTATGACCAGGTTTGGGGTTCCAATTTCCCTTGTTTTCAATAATGCTACTTATTTTTCTTCCATTACATTAATTGCATTTGTTCATGAAAAAGGAATTAAGTTGCATTATTCTGCCAACTACTACCCACAAGGGAATGGTTTGGCAGAATCTACAAATAAGAATTTGATTAGGATCTTAAAAAAGACTATCATGGAGAACTAGAGGAGTTGGCATTTAGCACTACCGAATGCTATTTGGGCTGATAGGGTCACACCCAAGAATTCTTTAAGTGTGTCACCATATACCCTTGTTTATGGAAAAGAGGCTATACTTCCTCCTAACATTATGCTACCTTCTTCCATAATAGCTCAAGAGTCTAGAGGCACTGATAATGAAATCCGGCAACTTAGAATCTATAATCTTTTGAAGGCGGAAGAGTCTAGATCCAGGGCCAAAGAACGTTTTAAGCAACAGCAGGAAGTAGTAAAAAGTTGGTTTGATAAACACAAAGCTTGAACAAAGGAATTTGAAGTGGGAGACTTGGTTCTTGAGTGGGATCACCTGCATGATGAAAAGGGGAAGCATACGAATTTTCAACAATTATGGGTAGGCCCTTTTCAGATTGCAACAAAACTTGGCCCCTCGACCTACAAATTGCAAGATTTATAGTGGTGGGAAGAGAACTTACTAGTTAATGGTTTAGTTCTTAAACCTTATTTTTCCTGATTGTCTCTTTCTTGTTTTGTACATAAATAAATTGTTTTGGTTGTTTATTTTGATTTGCTTTATTTCTGTTTGGTTTTAGTTTAGATTTGTTTTATTTCAATAAAAAGAAGCAAACTTTTGGTTGCATGGAGAACATCAGAGTTCTGGATTAACTGAAATCCTTGGTATAAGACTATGTATTATTGTTTTATCTGATAGAAATTATTCTAGTAAGAAGTTTTCCTAAATGGCTATGAACACACTAGGTCCTGCTTAATCCCTAAAAAATAACTCAAGATCAAAAGGTCTGGAATACTATTTCGAGGCTCCATCCATTTCACATCTAAAATGTCCTAGGGGGTGACAGCAAAAGACCCACAGAAAGGAGGCAAGGTAAACAGTATATTATATATAAATGATCACATGCCAAAAATTAAAAGCCTAAAGGCTAATAAGAGTCAAAACTCCTAAAATAAGCAATATGTATCAAAGCAAAGTACCGAATCATATGAGTACAAAATGGCCAAAAGTTCTTCTCCGTCCGTGAGCTGAAAATTAAATACATCTCTCACACAAAAGGACACTATGGATAGAGGAGCCTGAATAAAATTCAGAAAGAAAGGCCTAAGGAGGACTCAAAGGAACAAAAGGTTCAAAAGGCACAAAAAGTGCAAAATGGCATGGGAATGAGGAACAAATGAATATTTCTTTTTACCATATGTTACAATCCTGTGGTGTCCAAACTAGAAGCTACCCAAAGACAGAGGTAAAATAAAACTCATATGTTTGGCCTCAAAAGAGTTATCCTGACTTTGAGATTTTGGGGTTTCCATTTCCTAAAATTGGACTGTCATTAATGATTAAAGTACATATGTTTTCCATTTTAGGAATACAGACATATAGAAGAATTCAACATATTAGTTTAATTGATTAAACAGTATGTTACTTGTGGAGGAATTGATTCAGAGATTTGGGTTCACCAGTTAGCCGCCAATTGTTGCAGCTACAACTTCTTCCCAAATTTCTAAAAAAAATGGGACCCTCCTTTTTAAATTTTGTCTTGCTTAGTTTTGTTGGGATTGCTTGACTTTACTGCAATTTTGATTTATGAGGATGATTGTTGAATGAATATCTTTTATGCTAATGTTTCCTTTTGGCTTAAAGTATGACTTACGGTGATTTCTTATCTCGTTGTAGGGATTTGTTGGAGTTATAAATCGGGGCCGTAGTCAACTACGGAGCTGCCATTGCGGATGTTCAGCGGAGTAACGACCCGATCCATAGCTCTAGCTTCCGCCGATGTGCTCTCGTTTCTATTTTTATTTTCGGCGTTTTGTTTGAAAACCATTGGAGCATTAGGGCCTTGTATTGCCACCGTTTCGGAGGAAAGGTTGTAAGCACCAAACTTTTACTTTTGCCGATTCCATGTTTTTGTATTTTATTATCGTTGGCGGCGCCGTGATTGGACTTTTGAATTGGGGATTAGGTTTTAACTATTTCGATCACCAATGGTTTCATATTTTGGCAGAAGCCATAGTCTATTTTAATCCCGTCATTGCGGCTCCGGAGCGAGCTAACCATCCGACATGGTTGTTCTATTTTTTGTCTTTGGTTTGATTTTTTCCAATTGTTTTCTTTTATTGCGGAACCCTTAGTATGTGCATCACCCACCATTGCGGGTCCTTACTGGGCTAATCGCCCATCCCTAGTTTTCCATCCGCTGATGAGGTTTTATTTTCCCGATGCTCAGTACGGTCAGTAGGGTCTTTCCCGTCGTCCTGGTGTGTTTTACATTGTTCTATGTAATGGCGGAGGTTTCCCGTGGGCTTAGGTTGATGTTAAAGTTGTCTGAGTTGAAGAACGCGGTTTGGGGTTGGGTGCTTCAAATAATGGTGGTTACTTTGTCTTGGTCTTTACTTTCGTAGGAAGTTTTCGTTCTAGTGCAGATGTGGCCTGGATTGGGAGAAAAAATCTGTTATATCAGGCACGTGTTAAGTTTTGAAGAGCGGTTTAAGCACAAACTTGTGGGATCTCTTTTGTCTTGACATTCTTTATTTTCATGCATTAATATTGTTTATAGTTCATACTACAGAACACATGTATTGATCTAGTTTGTGTTACCTTGTTAAACACTAATGATCCGATATGTTCAGGATAGGAAGATTGCTGCAAAGAATATATGACTAAAAGGCAAAGCAACAGAGGAGCGACCTTGAAAGAAGAAGTTAAAGAATAAAGAAACAGAGATGTTGCTTGAGGAAAAGAAGAGAGCAAAGGGCTAAGACCAAGAGGATCTCAAAAGGACCAAAGAATTATAGAGCGTAATCATTAAGAGCAGAGGCTCGGGCTTGGGCAGTTCGTCAGTTACCAAGCTGGTCCCATTTTCATAAAAGTGTTTATCTGAAGTGTAACGTTTGAATCATGAGCATTCACCAAATGACAAAACTATGAGATTAAAATGGTTGGGGAGCAACTCAAAGGTTTTGGCTGGTTTTTGTATAAATATAGGAAAGTTAGAGGGAAGAAGGACTTTTTCCCAGTTAGACTTGTGAGAACACATTGTAAGAGGAACTATTTCGTTTTGCAATATATAATTACAATTTTTCCTGTTGGAGAAAGCTTTGGTGGAATGTTCAAATGCCATTAAATGGATGTGGTTGAAGGGGAACTATTTTGTTTTCATCTTTTATTCATTAACCGTGATATCGTTCTAACTTGTTGAACCTATGTTCTTTTATGAATGCTCTCTGGTTTATTTTATGATAGTTTCCACTATGAGTAATGAATGTTTTCACAGACAATGAGTTATCTTGTTGTTCCATCTATTCAGGTTTATGTGTTTTGAATCAAAGAACAGCTATCTGTGATTTTTCTTAATGCATGAACAGTAATACATTACTCATTAAATGATAATCCCACTCCCTAGGGACAGCTTAGTTAGTTTTATTTCCTGTTGTGTGTGGTTTAGATGCGAGAGAGTCTAAGACGAGAGGTAAGAACCTACGCATCACATTGTGACTGCTCCTCGTATTCTTTATCAATCTGCATTTTAGATAGGCACTTGCATATCGTACTTAAAGTTAAAAACACAAAATATATATGGTGGACTGGGATGCAACCGGTAAGACCTTTTAATTTTTGTTATTTGACCTACGGTAGCCAGACCGCAAACCAGACGGATTCCCCATACCAAACAGTCACGGGCTAGTTGGGAACGTTGACTGGGGAGAATCCCTTGTTGTTGTTGCCTGCGATTTTCCAGGCCTCAACACCAACATAGAGGTTTGATCACCCATCCGTAGGTATTCCTTCATTGTTCAAGCATCCATCAGTAGATGCTCTTTATTTCATTTCCAAGGTAGAATGTGTCTCTAAATGATCTTCAATATTTTCAATAGAAAATTATTCATACTCATGTGATGTCTCTTCATCTTTTTCAGAGTCACTTGGGAGTTAATTTAGATCCTATTCATGTACTACTTATTCTACTTCGCATATTTCAAAACTAGGTGGTTCATGGGTCTCCTCTTTTTTCTCCCTCAAGCAAGATGATGCATTTTTCCCCTTGGTTTTCTTAATATCAATATATTTTCTCCCAAGTTGGATAGCCAGCAATTTGAATCCTTTCATAATATTCTTGGTCATGTCTTCAAATATAGGTTCAATTATTTGTATATTCTCCTCACCATCATATGAGTTTCCCTTTTCATCCCTAGTTGTAGTTTCCTCAAAAAATTGCCTTCTTCTCCTACTTGTTTTTCCTCTGAAACAAAAGAAATTTTGGTTTTAATGTATAATGGTGGTCCCTGAATTCTTTTCCTCTTAAATATCAGACCACATAAGATTCCAACATCATGCTCTGACACCACTTTAATTTCCCTTGTGAATAATTTTCCCAATGTGCTCAAATTCACCAAATTTCAACTCTAGGTATATGGATACAACTGATTCCAAACTCCTCTAGTTACTTTCAAAATTAGTGAGGAAGGTCATGAGGGGTTATGGGAAAAATTAACACATATATCAGACATATAATCAACTGATATACCCAACCATGGCCTTCAATTTGCAATGGAATAAGTTTCATGGAAAGACTAGTCAATTTGGGAGGTGGAAATCCCCCCTGGGTCCTGGAACAAATCTCTTCCGAACATTGTACAACCTCCATTAATGGTTGGTATGATACTTGTATCTATTATAAGACATTAATTGAATTATATTTGCATAATTATATGTTTTTTTGGCATCGAATAGGTATCTAAGAGAACTCAGGGAATTTACTAGTAATTTTGAGGCTCAAACCCCCAATGGTAGATGGCTCCAAATAGATCCAAATGCTCTCAAATTGTTCCAGAAGGCGTATAAATGATGTTAATAAATATAAATGGTGTTTATAGGTTTCATTCAACCATCAAATTAATTCTGAAACTCACTTTGGAAATATGGTCAATGTATGGATTTTTACGAGCAACTTGTGGTTCAAATCCCCTAGGGGTAGATGATGCAAATGACTGTCCAAATGCATTAAATCAAACTCAAATTTCTGAATGAAATTAGGGGACATATAAATTACATCAAAATGAACTCATATGCATCACCATTCAACTTTTAATGTCTACTATAACTCCCTTAAATCGGATGCAAAAAGACTAGTTTCAACCTTGGAGGAAATGATAGGCAATCTTCTCCAAATGCTATGAAACTCAACAAAATGACTCCAAATGCTTATGTAATGAACATTAAACTCATAAAATACATCAATAACATTCCATTCATCCATAAACCATTAGTATTTTACTTATCCATTTGAATCCATCAACATTACAATGGTTCACAACAAGGTAGTGGGGAAATGGCACTGTTTATTCATTGTTTAACATTTTTACATGAAATATTTTGGTATTTATACCTGAGATTATTCTGAACCAGAAATACATATAATTTACATCAGAACAGAAAATAATGGGCCATTATAAGCTCCCCCAAAGATATCAATATCTCACCAAGTGAACCTCAAGCCATAGAACAAGAATATGATGAGAAAAATTGGAATAGATGAAAGATCAAGCTGATATTGAAGTGTCCACAAGCTACCTTGTAGCTTGCACCTATAAATTATGACACCATTAAAGCTCCATGAAATACCTGAATGGCCTCTCCAAACACCAACTTGGATGGGAATCTTTCACCCTCGAAATTGGCTAAGGCGAGAAACTAGTCATCCACTAGCTCTCTCTCTTCACAAATGCAAATTTCTCAAATGATCAAAATATTCCTTCATTCTTTGTTCTTGACATTTATAAAGTTTCCAATCTCTCTATGGGTCAAATTCCTTCCAAGAGATGCATTTCAACTCTAGTTGGGAAGAGATTCCAAAGAATGCCACTTGTACAACAAATCCTAGTCTCCCACTTCCACCAAATCACCTGTGGAAGCATCTTAGCTGCCCTAAATCCCTTGATCGCCCTCTTGGAGCTATTTTTAGCCCTGACATGTCATATATCTCATATGTCAGCCTTCAGATCTGATTTTTTTCATAGGTGTCATAGCATCTTGATCATTGTTGTCATAGAGCTAGGAAATCTAGTCCAAGTGTCTCACTAGCTCCAAAATGCCTCTTCCTCTTCCATGGGAGTTACTCTTCCACTCCAGTTTGACCTTAATTGATTCATGCCAATTATATTGACCTTCCAACTCATCCCAAGACCCTTGGGATTCTTATGGATTCAAAATGACAAGAGGAGGATGCCATGTGGCATAGAAAATCTAGCTTGTGTGGGTCCCACATCCTCCATGTGTCTTCATGATCAATTGCCACTTTTATTTTCCCTTGTATTTATTTATTTATCTCCTTTATTAAATATTTATTCCATTCTAATGTTCAAACATCATTTCTTATCCCCCTTATTCCAAATCCCAAAGCTTCCACCCCAACCTAGGAAACTAGTAATTTTCCTCCTTGGCAATTATTTGACCCTCAGCATCAATTTGAGAAACTCTCATGAATATGGAAAATGTGATTAGGCCATTGTGAACCAATGAAAAATTTGGGACATGACAGAATTCTCTATTGTGTAATCAAATATTTGGTTTAAAGCTATCTATTACTCATTAAAAAAAACGTTGAACAACCACTTAAATAAAACACCCTATCAACCATATAAAATTAGTGGCTTTGTAAGCGTCTCTAGGTCTAGAACCAGGTCAACTTCTTGGTTAGGAAAGGCATTTCTTAGTAAATTGGATACAAACCCCTCTCAGAAGCTCAGATTCATAAAAATAGGCATTGACTGGAAACGAATAGTTAGCACTGCACTGAAAGGGATGTTGTTTCCTACCCCTCTTTTGTCGGGAAAGAGCTCCGCACCTATCTATTTTGGTCAATTTTTGAGTGAAAAGGGGGCCTATGCAAGAGCATGAGCCTAGTATTTTATAAAGGTGGCCTATCGAAAGCCTATTGGGATGGGGAATTCATGAGTGATAACCTAGCGTATCAGTTAGTTGCTACCAGAAGATACAATAGAATTCTCAGATGAAAAAATATCACTAGAAATAACCATCAAATATGTTTCCAAACTCAGAAACAACAAGGAACAATAAATATCAAGCAGCAACATGTTTTCAATAAATATCATAATACATTCAGGATATTTGAAATCAATGTAAATCATAGTAGCATAATTCGAGTACAAATACGGATATGAATACTATTCGATACGAAAAAAATACATAACAAAAAAATCCAATATGAATAAAATACGGAAGTAGACTTCTTATATATAATATTTTTAATTAAACATACAACAATATATATAGCATTTATATATAGTTAAACATATACAATATGTTTAATGAAATATTGAATATCAACCAATAAATTTTAAACTTGAAAAAAATCACTCTTTTTTTAAACATATTTCTTATAATCAAAATTAGTCTTTAAAAAACAAAAATATAACGCCCTTAGTGCAAGAGAGAAAACTCTTGCTTATTAATAGTTATTAATTATTTTAAAAATAAAGTAAATAATATTTACCACTACTTACAATTGGAATTAATTAATGAATCTTTAAATTGTGTTAGGGCTAACTTTAACTCTGGAATGAGCAAGGATGTAAGTGGTTTTGGGCACACGGTTTTGGTAACCAATAAATCTAATGTTGCTATTATATTTGCATATTTATTTTCTTTGGCATATTTTATTCCTATTAAATTGAATTAAGAAGTATGAAATTGAAAGGAAATTATTTTATAGTGTTTGAATAAGTAAAATTTAGCTTCTTAAAATTAATTTTCAAAATTAACCCGTAACGAATTCGAATTTGTTCGAAATTTCCGTACACAAAATGCCAATATGACCGAATTATGCTACTATAGTGTAAATACCTATCGCTATCAAGAAAGAATAATTATTTTACAAAGAAAAAACAAATTGATAGTGGCCTTAATTTAAGGTGTTTAAAGGGTAAATCTCCCATGTATATTACAAAGTCAAAAGCTACGGTTCATCTATTTAAGTCCAAATGCCGAACCCTAACCAAATTTTAGTTATTACAAAAGGGTATATTATCATATGGTCTCATTAAAGTGATTTTTATGTATAAATAATAAATTAAAAGTATATGGGGCTGGCTAAAAATTCGAAAGAAAAAGGCAAATGGTTTTTATGATACAATATACAAAAAATTATTATTACAAAACGGAAATTGCATTTAAGTTACAAAGAATAATACAGATGGGTTTGTAGCTTCAAAGAGCTCTAATACCATGTGAAAATTGATTCAGAGTAGGATCTAGGAGTCCAGGAGATTCTCATAATTCGATATTACACATAAATTAGGCAGAAATTAATAGAAATGGTGAAAATAGCATACACAAATGTAGTCAATAACTTATATTATTATGATTGTCCAGCATGTAACTATGTCTAGATCAGATATATATTACAATAGGGAAAAATTGTGAGGCCTTGGAGGCCATCTGGATGCATACAAGTGTCAGACCATGATTTGACTCTCAAACCCCCCTAGGTGGACCAATCAGCTTCCTAATCATCCAAAATGGTCCTGAATGCAAGTGTGAACATGGGTGAGGCATTTTGGAACATAAATGGAGGCATTCTAGGCGTGGGTGAGCACATGGGTGAGTGTGAGTGGCTCTAGGAGGCAATAAATGCCCAAGGAAGTCCAAAACCCACCACAAACATGCACTATTGCCTAAGGTCAAACATATTCCCTGAATCTAGGGATGTGGGAGAACACCAAGACAAAATGTCATCAATGAGAGTGCCTGGGTTGTCAAAATGATCAACCTGGAGTGCATCAACTGTCATAATGATCAAAGTGGAGCACCTCAACTATCAATAAACGATCAATTAGCCTAAGTTTGGACCATGGAATATAGCATAGAAGCTAATTAAATGTTTCCTAGGTGTATCATTATGGTACTAAGGTGGATTATTGCTCTAACAAATGGTTTTGAGTTAAAAAAACACAAAATTCAAGGAAAAAATCAAAGGTTAGTTGTTGTCAATACCAATTATGCCCTAGCCATCTTAAACAAGAGTTTCATTGAAAAAGATTCACTCCTCTACAAAATACTCTACTGCAAAATTGATGAAGAATTCTCCATTGTGTAACCAAATATTTGGTTTTAAGCTATTTATTACTCATAAAAAAATGTTGAACAACCATTTTAAGACAAGAGCCACGAGGTGGCAACGTCACCGCAGTTACTAATAGTTATTGATATTGCTACATAACATAAGTTAAATAATTATTTTAATAGTTGTTGATATTGCTACAAAACATAAAGGCTATTGATTCTTAAACGTGACCCAAAATAATTATTTTGTCATATGGCCTTTTAAAAATACTCTTCGTCCTTATTGCTTCCAAAGCTAGAAAAAAATAAAGACACTTAATATAGGGTTGATTTAACATTAATTCATAGCATTCCACTTGATATTTTGTTCTCATACAAGAGAAATGGCCTTACATGATATATATTTAACAACATAAATATAAAATAACTAAGACATAACATCAAATGCCTTCAAAGAGTGAGGCAAAAGACTATCACATCAAACTGGACATAAATATATTTAAACTATATGTAATGTTAGTACTAGCTTAAAATAAGTGTAATGTTATACTAGATATACTAGAGTAAGATACATGTAATGTTAGTACTCTATCATCACATCAATCAAAAACTTCATCCTAAAATCAATTTTTTAATTCACAATACCTAGAATCGTTCATAACACAAGCCACTAATCAATAAGATTACTTTCACTACTAATTTACATCCTGAAACCAATTAGCTAATTTACATCCTATAAAGCAACTTTGAAATTTAGAAAATGTTAATTATTATGATATTAAGCAATTACATAAACTTACTCTCAATAAAATATTAGAATAAATACTTGTACCATTTACATTTTCTCAAAAATAGCATGACTTTTTCGATTTCTTCGAATCCAAATCCAGGTTAATAAAGAGGAAAGATGATATCACAATGTAGTTAACAAAGAGGAAACGTGGCATTATCATAGGGGGAAGAATCAATCGAATGGTACCATTGAAGTTAGGGTTTAATTAGGGTTTAGGGGCCAGCGTAATTCATTTTAGTTTAAAAAATATAGTAGTTACTTATTTCTCAATTTGGATGTTAGGGTTTTTGTGGCGAGAGAAACAACCTCTTTAATGACTTCATTACGGGATTTCATGGACCAGTACGAGGTGGAACAAAGCAAAGACAGAGTAAGGGTACTACAAGGCCATGGGAAGGTGATAGGAAGGTCGGTTGTTGCAATACAACATGTCACCATAAACATCAGTGAAGTGAAATACATAAGAGACATATGCAACCAACGGTCCTATGCATAGCGTGGGCCTGATTCCGGTCGATCATCTATCAGATTGATTAATAGCAACTGCACGAGAGGAGGAGGATTGCGCAGAGGATGCCTGCCTATGTGTCGATTTGCATATGATTCAGTCCTTATATTGAACAAAGAGAGGCTCTATGTGTAATGATAATATATATTGAACATATAGCCTGTGACGATTCATGATGATGAGCATTGGATTGTAATTTCTATATGCAATTCCTATAAATCATAGTTGTTGGATTGGGTTCAAGTGTAAGATATATATTCATCAGTGCTACTGATCAGAATGGATGGAGGGGGATTTCTGGATCCTATGCTTTGATTGGCAGTGGGTTTGTACATTTTTTTGGAGACTTCTGCCTCGTAATTATCCACCTCCAAAGTCAGTCAATGTTGCCTATTTATTTATTGCACCAGAGTGATGTGGCAGCTTTTGTTCTCGTGAATTAGTAGAATTTGAATTAGCAGTAAACGGATCACGGGCTAAACCTGTAGACGTCTTGTTGTTGTGCAGGTGGGATACAGAAGGAGGCATTATGGATAGGTGCAAGGGAAATAACAGGAATTGATAGGCTCAAGCTCCATGAATCTTGGTCATGAAGTATGTATTTCTAATGGCGGCTTGATTTATATAAATATAACTATATATCTATATACTAACCTATACCGATGTAAATCCAAAGTCTGATATCCGACATGGAAACCTCATGAATCATGTTCATGAAGTCAGGCTCTCTAATAGAGACTTGCTATACAGTTATACACTAGCCCATATCCATCTAAAGCCAAAGTCTGTTATGAAACATGGAAATCTCATGAATCATGGTCATGAACTCTATCTCTCTGATGGAGAGTTGATGTAACTATAAAAATATAGCTATATCTATAATCGGGACCATACCCATGTAAATCCAAAGTATGGTATTCAAACTGGTCACCTCGAGGTGCATATGGTACCAATTTGGATGGGCTTGGGTACTATTCATATCCAATAGATTCATTGCACCATTCAAGCACAGAATAGGACATGATCAATTACAATGGATCACCTCCCTCCACTCCTGCACGATCATAATCTCAATCCCCACCAAGATGTAGAATACAATTCAATGCAATAAGTTCAGTTCAATGTATTGGTAAACAACAAATCTAGTGCGCTAACTCAAGTCGAGACTTCAAAAGTTTTGTTTACCTTGAAAAATCTATAACATATTTTAGGGGTTTGTTTGCAAGGAATTAAAACCCAGTTTAGGTAATAAAGGTATATGTTACTTATTTTGTATGTTATTTATTTGAGTATTGATCAATTTGCAGGATTCTAGTATGTGAGGATGGTTACTGTGATTTCTCAGGATTTGCAAGAGAAGCGAACAGCTTATCCAACCGTTGTTCCACCACCGTTTCTGGTGAAGGGGCAGCCAAGATGGTGACATAATCATTCCAACCAGAGGTATTCTTCAAGATGTCTCATTAAGTCTACAACTATGGAGAAGGGTAAGTATATACATGTGGGGATTCCACATAAACATGACAGGTCTAGCAAATGGTTATTATGAGTAGTCAGAATGTGCAGGGTTCACTGTGCTCTCCTGTTCATTTTTTTTGTTTCTCGCTAGGATTTTAAGAATTGGTTTGAGATAAACATAGGGCTATTCCAGATTATGACTTTAACGTGGATAGATTGTCTGCCTAAGCTGTTCAAGTCTTCTCTCCATGCATCAAACATTTAGCTTTCAAAAATTATGCAAATCACAAGTAATTGTCATTCTTACACAACAGGGAACATAAAAATCAAAGTAAAAATAGATGTACTTTTATAGACACGTTATGTTCAAACTACACAAACAAGTAGAGAAATTAGAACACTCAAAACAGACACGGGAATTTCATGCCGATACTAACTAACTAAACAGGGTCACATTAAAAACTTTCCTTAACAGACCTCAAAACATTCATCACAGAGGCATCACTGTAAAAATAAAAATAAAAATCTGTCAAAACCCAAAAGGTGGGGATATTTGAGGCAATGGAAAGCATAGGTTAACCTTCACACATTATTTATTGGAAAATGGATTTTCTATTCTCTAAAGACATCAATAAGATACAAGTAGAGATTAATGAAGTAGGATCACATTAGACAACCCTCTGGCTACCTTAGCCAACCATATGCAAATATTGGGAGGTTAATTACAAAAACTGCAATTGTAAATAACAAAAACCTCTGGCTACCTTATCCAACCATATGCAAATATTGGGAGGTTAATTACAAAAACTGCAATTGTAGATAACAAAAAAAAAATTACAGTGGTAAATTTCATACTTTGTAGGATCTATACCAAGTATTACAACACAACAGCCAATAGGCCCAATGCCAATGTCTCCATGTACAAAGAAGTGGGCACATGTCTGGCACCTCTTGCCATAGATGAGGCCTAATTTCTCAAAATCTTGCTTGCTTAGACCATCCAAAGATTTGGTATTTCACGTACTAGTTTTCGCCAACGTATAAACCTGTTTATGTCCTCCGGAAAAACAAATAGAAACAAATTCTCTATTCATTGAAATAAACAAATGCAGAAAAACAAATAGAAACAAATTCTAATTTGACCGAAATAAACAAATGCATAAAAGAAAATGACGGTCTTCTCTGCTGAGACAGCTCACATAGATTGTGAAGCCTTCATCGGTTCCCATGATGAAAACCCTTTTGAGGCTGAAATGACATGACTACAAATTAGAATCATGAAAACCAAGTCTTTGCGGACATGGATACAACTGACGAATATTACCAGATGCAAATTACTTACTTTGGGTGGCAAACCAACGACCAGCGACGGATGCACTAGTAATTTGTGATAGATAAACTCGTCCACTTCTGCGCTTTGCAACTTTCCCTCAACTCCTGTTCTCAAGAACAAGCCAGCCTTATTTACGTTCAGAGAAAAGGTAATTCACAAACTATTTTATATATGTCTAGATAGTGTACTGCTTATATTTACCTTGCCTAATGGTTCTGTGTCGAGCAGCGCATTATTCTAGTAATTGCTCACTCTATTATGAATAATGTTGCGAAGAAATTTCTCACTCCGATATGAAGAATGTTGGGAAGACAATAATATTCATTATTTAGTGAAAAAACCACTTGTTTCTATGTATATTTATATATCCACATTAAAGCGGTGCAAAAATCGAGGGTAATTTATTACAATTCAGTTAGGCAGGTTTACAAAATTTACCAGGGAACATTATCTTCAATTTCTTCATCATACCAAAAGCAACGGTGTCGTCAGTATTCGAAAGTGTGGTTTCGAATTCCTGCACTCCATTGGAAATAGTTGTCGTGGTAATCCCGTTACGGTTCCCATTAACATGAGTCTTTGAAAGCGTGGTTTCGAATCCCTACACTCCATTGGAAACAATCATCGTGGTAATCTCGTTACGGTTCCCATTAACATGGATCACATATATCTACAAGTTTATCACATGAAAGCTCTGCCAAGGAGTCTTTTCCACAATTTGTTGTTGTTGATGAACATCTAGGTTCAGACAAAGTAACATAACCATTGGCTTCTATGCGACTATTTCTTATCATATTGCCATCTATCTAAATATAGGAAATAAAAGAGATATTAATATTTCAATGTCAATGACATAGACTGTAAGCTCATGTCAGAATTTTTTTAAGCTAAGAAACTTCTAACTTTAATATAAGTTATATTAAACTAAAATGAAATGCAAACAGTACACAACAAACAAACAAAACCAAAGTTACCTTCTTGACTGAAGTTTTTTATAACTAATAGTTCATTCACTTCTATATATTTGCTTTCTCTTTGCGCTTGAGCATCACCAACAATAAAATGAGACACGCTATGAAGCAAAAGGATTATCCCCCTATGCTCAGAAAGGGAGAATGGACAAAAGACTATGATCTTGGACTTTACCTTCACCTTGTGCGAACACATTAAGTAAGAAGCAGCCCTTCCTTCTTTGTCCATTATGGGTATGTCTCTCCCAACATTCGATAGATAGTTTAAAACTGTAAGGATACGTGGATGGATGACCTCAAGGCTTGTTGGAACAGTCATTAATTGATGAGAGGATGGCATTCCAGCCTATGATAATTTTGATGGTAGATCGCGTTTAGAGGCTTTTAACTATCACTATTATAACCACTTAGGGATGTGCCACCTTCTCTTACTTAATTTATCAGTTAAAAGAAGGTAGGTCTGATAGGTCTTTCCAGACGCCACCTTTAATTAGTGAATTTTGCAGTTTTGGTGGCCAAGTTCAACAGGCTTCCTAGACACTTGCAACGCCACCTTTGCTTATTGAAATTCCCACTTCAATCAAGGCCTAGGTCACACAGGAAGGATAATTTTATAGGCCTAGTGAGCACTCTCTATAATCACAGGCCACCCTCTCTCGCGTGAATTTACCACTTGTTTGTTGCTCAATTCAGTGACCACAGGCCACCCTTGCACTCACGAATTCCCCATATTGATAGGCCACGTTAATACTCTATATCATATTGACAAGCCTGCGCTGTGCAAATTTCTGTCTATAACAAGCGCCTGTTCGCAAGAGAAACCAAGCCTTATTGAGCAATGCTATATCCTGGTAATTGCTCACGTGGGTATGAATAATGCTGCCAAGACAGTAATATTCATTATTTAGCTAACAAAGCATTTGTTTTTATATATATAAAGAATGCTGGGAAGACAGATCAATTTTCCTAATAATAAAGGAGTCTACTACCGGATCAGCAGACAAAAGGTTATATCTTACCACGGGAAATACAAATGGAATAATTTAGATGACCGTGGCCAATCCTTTATATATTGCAGGGTAGTTCAGTAGTTAGGTGGTTTATAAAAGGTAAAGGTGTAGATATAAACATATATTAAGTTAAATAGCCACTTTGAGAGCATGTTCCAAGGTCAGCACCTCGCCCCTATATAGGAGATATTCATTATTTAGCTAAAGCATTTGTTTATATATATATATATATATATATATAAAGAATGATGGGAAGACAGTAATATTCATTATTTAGTGAACAATTCGAAAATTTCTCAACATTTAAGCTGTACGAAAACCATACGCAGAAACCTGGATGCAACTGGAAACCTACAAACATTGAGCTTGGTAACCCTAAGTTGGCACGAAGATTAAAAATACTATTGTTGAACTTTAAAAGGCCATGGTTTATTTGGTTAATTATTGAACTGGTAGTGAAAATTAAATGCTCTAGAAGTGCTCATTTTATCACTTATCCCAAGATAACCATGAATCCACAAACGTAAGAGGCTTAGTCACATGTCAAGTCCGTACCTACAGACTTCATCACTGATTGTACTCCATTAAATATGATGGAGGGTTTCGTAATACCTGCCTCGGGTTGATGAATGAATGAATATTTATAGTGGTAAAAGTTATCATTTACATCATTGTTTCACTAGCTGGTATATATGAGGGTTTTGTGCTCTAAGACTTGGCCTTAGTTCAAATTTTATGAGAGTATTACCTTCCTTATTGAACAATTTTTCTGAGAGTTATCAGAGATATGAATCCCAAAAAACCACAATGGCCATCTGCCACGCCTTCTAGGATCCCAGTATCCCACTTGGGTGTTGGTAATCCTCATTGATTGACAAGACCGTCATGCATTGAAATACATTGGCAGTGGGATGCTAACAAGGTGAGTATTAAATATATGACTGAATAGTGGCGAATCAATCAATCAATGGGTATGGGTTGGAATCTAAATCAATGCAGGGGTGGGAAGCTGCCCAACATAATGGCCTTGATAATAAATTCTTGGACGTCAAATAGGTCTTTTTGAATATTTTGGTGGATGTCATTATTGACCTGTCCATTCCATATTTACGTATCAAATCCAAGCTGGAATGAAAAAAAAGTTTTGTACATCGTCAAAATAAAGGCTTGCTGATATCATCCTCGCCGTCAGGACCTGGGGCACACCAACCAAGAGCAACATCATATCCCCAAACCAATAGTAATATAAAAAAAAAAGACAATAAAAAATAATAATAATAATTAAATGTTTTAAATATTACCAAACCTTAGTCTAAATTCCATTACATTTCATAAAAACTATTACGAACTTTAGAAGATTGAAAAAATTTACTCATATCTAAATGAATTAACACTCATGAGCGATTCATATATATCACCCGCGGTGACATAAAAACACCTTATCAACCATATAAAATTGATGGCTTTGTAAACGTCTTTATAATTCAACACACAACCAGAAGATACAATAGAAATAGCCATCAAATCTATTTCCAAACTTAGAAACGTCAAGAAACAATAAATATCAAGCAGCAACACGTTTTCCTTGAACTTTGAGATGAACAAAAAGATGCCTTCCCATGGGAGTACACAGACATAAAAGGTATCCACCCAGATATGTGCACCCATCATATTTATATCAACAACGATTTTAAACCTGTTAGACAACCACAACGATGGATGAATCCAACATTACAAGACATAGTAAAGGAAGAATTTAAAAAACATGAAAATGTCTAATTTCTCTCCCCTATGTTCGACAAACAATGGGTTTCCCATTTGGTAATGGTTCCCAAAAAGAATGGGAAATGGCAAATTTGTTTGGAGAATAGAGGATTAAACAAAGCCACTCAAAAAGAGAACTTACCTTTTCCCTTTATCGATCAAGTCCTTGACACGTTAGCATGTAGGAATTATTTCTCTTTCCTAGATGGATTTATCATAACTATAATAGGGGAGAATTTGTGGTTTAGTTCATGACTCTAGCGTCTTGATACATTTTGAAATTAGTGTAAATACCTATCGCTATCTAGAAAGAATAATTATTGTGCCTAGAGGAAACAGATTGATAGTCGCCTTAATTACAAAGTCAAAAAGCTACCATTCATCTATATAAGTCCAAAGGCCTTCTCATTTGAAAGAACTCTAACCAAATTTGGTTATTACAAAAGAGTATATTATCATATGCTCTCATTAAAGTGATTTTTATGTACATCTCATAATAAATAATAAATTAAAAGTATATGGGGCTGTCAAAAAAGGCACATGGGTTTTATGATACAATATACAAAAAATATTATTACAAAAAGGCAATTGCATTTAAGTTACAAAGAATAATACACATAGGTTTTTTGATATAATATAATAACAATAATATATCTAATTTTTCAAGAAGCATTTTAGTCAGCTCATTCAAGTGAAGGAAAAGACATAATAAAGACATGATGATGTTCATGTTGTTTATAAAAACAAAGGTACTAAGTAAAAAAAATAAGATTTTGCCATAAGGAAAAACTTTGAGTTTCGTTTATGGTTTAGAAGTGTTAAATTTATTTATTACTAAACAGTTTTTATAAAAATTTAATTAGGTTTTTTTTAGAAATTACTTGTGTTACTAGTTTAACGTACTAGAAGAGACTTTCTCAGTCATGATCCATTTTCTTTATTATGAATTAAACTTTGTTACTAGTTTAACGTACTAGAAGAGACTTTCTCAGTCTTGATCCATTTTCTTTATTATGAATTAAACTTTGTTTATTAACTCAATGTTACAGTCGTAATTGGGCAAAGCCATTTGGAAACCAGTTGGAGTAAATTTCGTTAACCTATAAATCTAAGTTCTCATTTTTGTTTTAACTAAGTAGTTGGAAATAATAAAATAATAGAAGAATTCTTTTAACTTTGATAAAAATGGGAATGAAAGTTTTATGCTAAAAGCTTCAAGATTTTGACAGTTAATTGTAAAAGCTTCAGGGTTTTGAAGGAAAATACATAATAAGACATGGTGTTCATGTCGTTTCTTGTCCTTTCTTGAGGGAGGATTTTCTCCATGTGGTTTTTTCTTTTTCCATAGTTTTCTGAACAAAATAATTGCAAAGGGCAACCATAGACTTGTTGCTAGGACCTATATGTATCTATAATTCTAATATTATTTCAGATATCCCATCGTAAAGTCATACTTATATGGGGGGTGTTAGAATATTATAAACCCACTCCATACTTAGAATAAAAATAATTAATCATTTCTGGTTAATTTTTTATATTCTAGACTAGGTAGTTGGCCTCCACTTGCACCACTTGGTCAATACTTGTCATATTTACCCCAAGAGCACCTTCATACTAATTTTGGTTAAATTATACAAATTTTATTGACTGCCCAGAATGGAAACTAACCATCCCTATCATTTCTTTCTTTAGACGGCTTTATCTTTTTTTTTCAGTAGATAAAAGAAAGATAGACAAACTTAGAAACTAGCATATTTTGTGACCAACTCATCCTCCATGATTTTCTCTCCAGATTCCATGATTAGCAATACTTTTCATCACTCATCATCACTCACTCATGCTTTAGCCTATTCAGGAGCTCCTTGACAAATTTGGAAAGTGCTTTAGTCACATATGGGGATTTATCATATTTAGTAAGCATAATTTATGAGATAGCATGAGTTGTCTTCTAGCAACTCTATTTTCCTTTATAAGGATGTATTAACAATGTAATATTCATAATTCATGAATAAATCAATTCATTGATCAATAGTCAATTATTATTCTTCACTTCTCATGTGTTCAGTCTCATTATTCTTCTCTCTATTTTTCTTGTGCATACTTGTGAGAAATATCTTGCAGCTAGACCTTTATCTTATGTTTCCACATGGTATTAGAGCCTTAATTTATACATGGTATCATAGCACTAAGGTTTTTAAGTTCTACAAAGTTATGGATTTATCAGTACTCTACATCAAAGCTAGACCTTTATCTTATGTTTCCACATGGTATTAGAGCCTTAATTTATACATGGTATCATAGCACTAAGGTTTTTAAGTTCTACAAAGTTATGGATTTATCAGTACTCTACATCAAAGCACATCCAACATCTTATCCCTCTTTGAAGAAGAGATTGAATTGAGCTTACAAGTATTTCTCTGTCACGTATCCATACCCCAATATCATGTGGAATTAAAAATTTCATCGAGAATCTTTATTGTTCAACGAAACACGAGACATGGTCGCGAATCACTTCTTGACATTTCCAATACTGTCACGCTCCCTCCCGTCTTCCATTGATCAGTTCAACAATCTGCAAGGAAAGATCTCAGAGCAGATCGGATGGTGGAGAGAAAACGCTACAGAAATCAACGATCACAAACGGTCTCGCATCTGGAATCGAATCAATGACTAAGAATCCATCCACAAAAATCAATGGTGCAAAAAGCCTCAGTTGCGGGATCGGAGAGTTACAAAAATTGCAATCTCTCGTCCTGCATCCTGCATCCCGCATCAGAAACAGATCGACGGCGGAGAATCGTCCTGCAAGGATCAACGGATCGACGACACAAAAACTTGAATGGCGGGAATGGGAATTGTGGTAATCGTGATCCCACATCCCGCATCGGAAACATGCGTTGCGGAACGAAAACTACAGAAAGCCGTAATTCACAAAAGACATCCCTGCATCCTGCATCCCGCAAGTTGCGGAAAGGGAATTTTGGAAAGGGATTCGCAGAGGTCCAAATCTGCCAAAGGGTGTCTTCTGCATCCCGACTGCGGACTGAACCACTGCGAAAGAAGGTTTCTGCTCAAATTTCGTCCTACTTATCGAAGTCTTTGAACAGACTTGGCCATCTAGGCCAGCATCAACCCAGCATTCTCACCCTACAACTTGGTTTAGCAATGCATTGAAGGAAAACATACATAGATGCCTATAATTGCAGTTATTCAAAGGAACAATTCATCAACTCAACACATCCAACATGTTCATCATATTCCATCAAGCAATTACAATGCAAGAAATACAATTGTAGAGATTAACATGGACAAGAACACTTATCTTGAGAAGAACTTGTCCCGCAACAAGCTATGTCGCTGCAACGTTCCACCCAACCATAGGCCAGTGTGCTCATCAATCTCTCAGTGACACCACCACCCTTGAGATGGGCATGATTTCCTCAAGGAATAAGGGAACACTAGCAGACTCATACATAGCCAAGGGTGCAACCAAACTCATCCAAGCCAACACAGTTGGGTTTATCATGCTACAAGGGAAAACAAACCAACAGATGGGTTTCACAGGCCACTCAGCCAAGCCATCTCACAGTTGGGTTTCACAAAGTAATCACGGTCAAGCCAATCATTCACCTTAAGGACTAGTCAAGCCAACATATGGATTTATCAAACCGTACACAATCAAGCCATCTCACTACTAGGTTTATCAAATTGTCCAGCCAAAGGTTACTTACAAGGTCAAACTCATCAAGACATAGCCAAGCCAATAGATGGGTTTATCAAGCTACCATCTAGGCCATCTTTCCAGTTGCATTAATCAGGATTCTAAGGAAATGGGCGGGAAGAACTACTAAGCTAGTGAGCTCATCTACAGAGCTAAGAACACCTTCACAAGACCTATCTATCCTGGATTTTCCATTGCCTACACACCCAACACAAGGAAGTGTCCCCTTCTCTGCTCCACAATCCCTCAGGATACACCTTCCCTTTGAGTGCTCTTCAGGATGTGCATAGCAGGCTCACCAGCCGCTCTTATCTTATTGTGAGGTTCCACACTAGGTTTATCAAGCACATTCTACGTCTCTCCCATTCCTAAGTCGTGTACATAGTTCATACTTGAACCAGGGTTCACAACACAACAACCACAGGGAGACTCCACAACACAGGATTTGCTCTATAACATGAGTAATAGGGTATCATACACTCGATGGTTTAAGATAACACTGCAACACAGCGATCACAATCTCGCCAAGAGAAACAACTTTCAGAACGCAAAGGATACACACACACAAAAAGAACTCAGTTGCCCCCCGCCGCCCCGAGCCTCCACGCCAATGGAGAGTGAAGATGAATGCCTGAGCAAACCGTCCTGCAGCTCCCAAATCGTGAGGGAAAAACCGAAAACGTAATGCGTGAGCAAAACTGGCATACGGTTCTGGTGTTTTCTTTCCCATGCAAGTAAAACACGACATTCAAAACTGGGTGCTCTGCCCGATTCAAATTTTCCCATACTCTTCCCCTTCCAAGCAATAACTACCTCAACCACCTTTTTGGCAGAATAAATGGTTGGGAAGAAAAGACAAGAAAAAGGGTAGTTGACAATTTTTTATGGGTTCTCCCCATGACACATGGCTTTTCCCAAACTGGTTCAAGGTCAACATTCCCTCCCCCTTTATCCTTAGGAAAATCATGCCCCCATCTCATTATTCGTTGCATTGACATAGCTGGCTGTGGGTTTTTCATTAATTTGCATATTTACATGATGTTTACAAACTTGCTTACCTTAGCACAGAAACCATAGGCATCAACCATGATAGCCTATATACCAAACATTAATCAATGATAGGGCCTTGGCCTTGAGCTCCTCGTCATGATTCCATATAATATTTACATCATATACATTAATGCAAACGGGGTCAAAACCAAGGTGTTACATTTATGTCCCCCTTCAATAGCATTGTCCTTAGTGCTTTACAAAATTGATCTAAAATGCTACACTGGTACCGCCCTCAGTGCTCTGCGGATTTGAACAAAAATGGATGTGCCAATCGTATGGCACCCTCCAGCTCCCATGTAGCCTCTTCAGGACCGTAGTGCTCCCACTGCACCTTTACCAGTCATATGGCTCTGTTTCAGAGCATGATCACCTTCCTGTTGAGGATGCGCATTGGCTCGATTCGGAACTCTCCCTCGGGTTCCACCTAAGTCACATCCCAATTTATCACATGGTTACGGTCATGTATATATTTCTTAAGCAAAGAAACATGAAAAACATTATGAGCTCTAGTTCTAGCAGGCAATGCAAGTCTATATGAAACTGGCCCTATCATTTCAAGCACTTCAAACGACCCACAATATCTGGGTGACAACTTGGCACAACTTCCAAGTTTCAAGGAACTCTTCTTTTCCCTCACTCTGAGGTAAACATGATCCCCCAACACTGAACTCTATGTTCACCCTATGCTTATCAACATAGCTTTTTTGTCTATCCTGGGATGCTTTCAGATTCTTCTTGATCTTCACAACCTCCTGATCCATCTCCTTGAGCAATTCAAGACCAATCACAGCTGTGTTCACTAGATTATCCCAAGTCACTGGTGTCCTACACCTCCTGCCATACAAGGCTTCATATGGACTCATCCCCAAGGATGCTTGCTACCCATTGTTATAAGCAAACTCTACCCATTGTCAGATATTATTACCTTTGGAAATCCATGCAATTTGAAAAGCTCCTTCATGAAGATCTTTTCAATGTCATCAATCTTATGCGTAGACTTAACCGGTATAAAATGGGTTGCCTTTGTCAACTTGTCCACCACAGTCATGATGGAATCATGTTGTATCCAAGTCATTGGAAATCCTGTAATAAAATCCATGGAAATAACTTCCCATTTCCATTATAGGACTGGCAAAGGCTGCAACAAACCTGCTGGGTGTTGATTCTCAACGTTTACCTGCTAGCATTTCATGCACCTTGAAATGTATTCAGTGTTAGGATTATTAATCCTCCCTTGTCCAAATTTGGTCATATGTCTAAATTGGGAGTCATGTCTAAATCGGGAGTCCATCCAGTCTATTTATAGTCATTAGCACCATTGGTTAAACTTGACCTAATTGGGGCACATGTTTCAGTTACCAAAGTGTGGGGAACACTAATTGAGGCTCACTGCAACTTATTGCACTTGATTGCATAAGTTTAGGAGTCTCCTAGATCAATCCCTACAAATTAGGAAGCAACTGGGAGTGCCGAAACCAACCAAGGTCAGTTCACTTCAGTTAATGACTAGTCAAGCCAAGTTAGGAGTCAATTACATTCAGTTCTAGCTCTCTACATTCAGTTAAATAATGGTTTAATTAATTGCACACATGTGGGGCGTTTTTCTCACCTACCACAGTCAGTTAACCATTATTTAATACTAAATGTAACAGTTGGTTGTGTTTTAGAACTCCAATTGTGATTTAGACAAGTCTTGGGTTACCTACAGTCAAGTAGAGTCATCAATTCGAACTTCCTCATGTGGATTCGAATTGATTGTGGCTATTAAAGCCATTTTACATTATTGTAATTATCTATCTGGATTGCTTTTTGATTAATGAAAGCATTCACAGCTGCAAGCCTTTTGCACTGTTTCATTCTTCAATGGCTGAGTAAATTGTGAGATCTTCTTTGTGAGTTGTTTGTTTGTCTACAGATATATATGCTCAAATTTAACATTCAGCTATGTCATTTTTCATTCCTGGCCAAAAGTACTACTTTCTGGATGTAGCAATTGCCTTCTGATATCCTGGGTGACCATAATATGGAGCTTGATGGATCTCATCCATAACCATTCTCCTCAAATATGCTACATTTGGAATGTAAAATCTGTTCTTATAAGTAAGAAGTCCATCTTCTTCCAATTTATATCCCTCATACCTCTTTTCAAGGCTTTGCTACTAAAAATTGTCCTTGACCTGCACATACAATTCAGCTTCAGCAACATGATTACAATCTGCTTCCTCAACTCCGATTGGAAAATACTAACGGATGCCACATGCATTTCCTACACCTTCCTGTTGAGCGTATCAGCTACCTTATTCTCTTTTCCTTTTATGTGTTTGATCTCAAAATCAAACTCACATAAAAACTACAACCATCTAGCTTGCCTAGCATTCAGAGTAGGTTGATCAAACAAATACTTCAGACCACAATGGTATGTCCTTAGCTCAAATCTTCTACCCATCAAGTAATGCCTCCACATCCTAAGAGCATGTACTATGGCTGCAAGTTCCAGATCATGAGTAGCATAGTTCTTCTCATGTTCCTTCAACTTTTGGACTCATAACATATCACGTGGTTGTCTTGCATAAGGAATCCTCCAAGCCCTTGGTTGCATGCATCAGTACAAAATATTTCTCTGGGTCTGCAACTTTCAAAACTGGTTTAGTTGTGGGAATATTCTTCAAATGTCGGAAGCTTTCTTAACACCTCATTGTCCATTCAAACTTTATTCCCTTCTTTTGAAAAGAAGTAATGGCATGTGCAACCTTGGAGAATCCTTCAATGAATATCCTATAGTATCCTGCAAGTTCCATAAAGGATCTTACATATGTCACATTTCTTGGAGTAGACCAATTCATAATGCCTTCAATCTTGTCAGGGTCCACAGATATACCCTCTTCTGAGATAATGTGACCGAAGTACTAAATTATATCTCTATAGAAGTCACACTTGCTCAACTTTTCATACAACCGATGCTTCCTAAACAATTGTAATGTCAATCTCAAATGCTCATTATGCTCTTCCTCATTCTTAGAATAAACAAGAATGTCATCAAGGAAAACAAGAACAAACTTGTCCAAATACCTGCTAAAGACACTATTCATAAGGCGCATAAATGTAGCTAGTGTATTTGTGAGACCAAATGGTACCACTACAAACTCATAATGTTCATACCTTGTCCTAAAGGTTGTCTTGTGAATGTCTTCATCCTTGATTCTTACCTGATGGTAATCCGACCTCAAGTCAATCTTGAAAAATACCTTTGCTCCCCTCATTTGATCAAAGAGGTCATCAATCCTAGGAAAAGGATATTTGTTTTTCACAGTGAATTTGTTCAACTGTCTATAATCAATACACAATCTAAGTGTACCATATTTCTTCTTCACAAACAGAACTGGTGCTCCCTAAGGAGACACACTCGGCCTGATATACTTTTTCTCTGACAACTCTTGCAGCTACATCTTCAGCTCTAACATTTTCAGTGTACTCATTCTGCAGGGTGTCTTGGACACTGGTGCTGCTCCTGGCACAAGTTCAATCGTGAAATCAATGTCCTTGTTTGGAGGAAGCCCTAGAATCTCATTAAGAAAAACATCCCCGAATTCCTGCAATACCTGAAAGTCCTCCAACCTAGGAGTTTCATTCTTTGCTCCCTCCATAATATGAGTTGCATACTACTGGAAACCCTTCCTACAAAATTTCTTCAACTGCATTGTTGAAATCTACCTCACAAAAATTACCTTTGGAATGCCTCTTACCACTCTCGGGTTCCCCTCTTCATCCATGCATTCAAAACTCTTATGGTAACAGTCAAGCTTTACCCTGTGAGCTTATAACTAATCCATTCCAATGAGAACATCATAGGAACCAAGTGGTAGAACATTCAGATCTACACAAGTAACCCATCCATTCATCACCAATGGACATTTCTCTACCACTTCACTAACCTTTCTCTTAATTCCAGTGGCTAGCTGAACTAACCACGATTTTCTATGCCTCAATTTCTTGAAAGCACAAATCTCCACTACTCTAGAAGCAATGTAACTATGGGTAGAACCAGGGTCAATCAAAATAGAAATAGATTGCTCAGCAATCTTACCTGCAACTTCAACCACATTCAACTGGTGATCTTCCTAGAGGTCCTCCAGTGCTGCATAAATCCTAGGTATGGCCCTCGCTACTTGACCCACTGTTTCTACCTCTTGAATGTTGTAAGCGGGCCTTGCACTCTCATTCTCAAGTGGACAATACCTGCGCATATGGGGTCCTCCACATTTCCAACAATGGAGTGGTTCTATGATCTACTGTGGATCTCTTAGATTTTCTCCCATCACTCTGGCTAGCTACTTCTTAGCTTGGGATGGTTTCTTCTGCTGATTCCTAAAGTTAGAAGGTTTAAAACCTTTCTTCCTTTGGTCAGACTTCTCATTCTTCTTATCCTTCCATGTCTTTTGATAGTTAGGTTTTCCTTTTCTTTGCTCATAGAAATACTTAGCTTTCCTTATTGCTTCTTCCAGATTTCTAGGCTCATAAAACTCAATTATGTCTTTGTGAGACTGAGGCAATCCACTCAGGAAATGTTGGATTTTCACTTTCTCATCCTTGATGTACCCGACATATCTCAGCAGCTCCAAGAACTTGTTTGCATACTCTTCCATGGTTTGTTGTCACAATCTTAGCTCATGAAATTCTTTGATCTTATCATCATAGTACCTGTCAGAGATGTATATCTGCTTGAAATACTTCTGGAATTGTTTCCACACAATTTTCCTTTCATTAATCTTCTTCACTTGCCTGAAGTGCTCCCACCATATGGATGCTCTCCCAATCAAATTGAAGATGGCTACTCTAGCCTTCATATTTCCAGAATAGTCCTGGAGTTGGAAATATTTCCTCATCCCAAGAAGCCAAGCCTCATCTTCTTGACCATTCTTGGTCTCGCCATTGAATATAGGCGGCATTGCCTTCTTAAACTCATCCCGTGAGTTGTTCCTATAACGTCTCCTTCTCTTTTATTCGTGAGATGAAGTGCTGGAATCCCCATTGGATCCTTCCAAGTCAACAGATCTACTAAAATACCTTCTACTTCTTCTGGTACTGCTCTTACTACCTTCTGGCTTTGCTGGACGTCTCCCAGAGCTCATTCGGCATTGGATGTCTGTCAAACTTTGCAACATGGCAACATTCAGTTGATGCTGCTCTTCCTGAGCTTTAATCAGGCTTCTCATGGTGGCTGCAATTTCCAGTGTCGTCTCTTGAAATATCCTTCCATTATATTCTATATCATCATTTCCGACTCGGACGTTTTCCCCCATAGCGTCTTGCGCATGCTCGTAGGAATCGCATGCCGCATATATGTCGTAGGTTCTCATGGTTGAGCCAACAACCCACTCTTCCAAAATACACTATGACTCTTCAAAATGTGTTATCAAACACAATTTTTTAGATACATAGTAATTCAAAATTACAACCATTTACTTACTGTCACCTAGCCTATCTAGACCTGATGCTGTAACCAACAACTATGTTAACTGTTCAACCCGGTCCTTTCGGCCCGACGCCGTAACCTGCAGCGTTGATACCACGCTGAAGTACTGGCACCATTCTGCAGATACCACTATGTAGAATACTACAATGCTGGTATCCGAGGATATTCTTATCTGATTTATGGCCCATCCAGGCCCAATGCTGCAACCCGCAGCTCTGATACCACTTTGTCACGTACCCATACCCCAATATCATGCAGAATTAAAAATTTCATTGAGAACCTTCACTGTTCATCAAAACACAAAGCATGGCCGCGAATCACTTCTTGAAATTTCCAATACTGTCACGCTCCCTCTCGTCTTCCATTGATCAGTCTGACGATTTGCAAGGAAATATCTCAGAGGAGATCAGACGACGGAGAGAAAACGTGATAGAAATCAATGATCACAAATAGTATCGCATCTGGAATCGAATCAATGACTAAGAATCCATCTGCAAAAATCAACAGTGCGGAAAGCCCGAGTTGCGGGATCGGAGACTTACAAAAATAGCAATCGCCCGTCCTCCATCCTGCATCTAAAACAGATCGACAACGGAGAATCATCCCACAAGGATCGACGTAGCAGAAACTTGAACTGCGGGATTGGGAATTGTGGGAATCGCGATACTGCGATCCTGCATCCTGCATTGGAAACATGCATTGCAGAATGAAAACCTTAGAAAGCCATAATTCACAAAAGACATCCCCGCATCCTGCATCCCGCAAGTTGCGGAAAGGGAATTTCGGAAAGGGATTTTCGGAGGTCCAAATTTTCCAAAAGGGTGTCTTCCGCATCCCGCATCCCAACTGCGGAATGAACCACTGTGGAAGAAGGTTCCTGCTCAAATTTCGTCCTTCTATTTGAATTCTTTGAACAGACTTGGCCATCCAGGCCAACATCAACCCAGTATTCTCACCCTACAACTTAGTTTAGAAATGCATTGAAGGAAAACATACATAGATGCCTATAATTGCAGTTATTCAAAGGAACAATTCATCAACTCAACACATCCAACATGTTCATTATATTCCATCAAGCAATTACAATGCAAGAAATACAATTGCAAAGATTAACATGGACAAGAAAACTTATCTTAAGAAGAACATGTCCCGCAACCAGCTATGTCGCTGCAACGTTCCACCCAACCATAGGCTAGTGAGCTCATTAATCTCTCAGCAACACTGCCACCCCCGAGATGGGCATGATTTCCTCAAGGAATAAGGGAATACTAGCAGACTCATACATAGACAAGGGTGCAACCAAAATCAGCCAATCCAACACAGTTGGGTTTATTAGGCTACAGGGGAAAAGAAACCAACAGATGGGTTTCACAGACCACTCAGCCAAGCCATCTCACAGTTGGGTTTCACAAACTGATCATAGTCAATCCAATCATTCACCTTAAGGACCAGTCAAGCCAACAGATGGGTTTATCAGACTATACACAATTAAGCCTGTTTCCGCCTTTCACACACCTGGGTCACGTGGCAGAAATCTTCAAGCCACTCGGTGTGTCCTTGGGGGCAAGTCTCGAGTCAAGGCTGTCACCTTGTTCTTGACTCCTCTGTTTAGGCTCAACTCCTAATGAAGCCAAGGCGGGTAGACCCTATTAAGTTACTAAGGATGATTACTTAGTGTTGTGATGTTTAAACTGACTGAGTTACTTAGGAGTTTGGAATTTAATTATAGATAATCAAAGATGGTAAGATATAAAAGATGAACACACGAAAGCACAATGCTGAGACACAATATATATATAAGACAAGAAAATAACCAGTGCCTTAGAATGGAGTCAGAAATAAAAACAATGTACTTGCATGTGCTTGGAGTGAGTGTTTTGTGATTGCCTCTTGGTATGTTTTAAGTTAAATTTGAAGTATGAGTTGATTAAATTAGGCGAAGGGGGGACTCTAGATATACCCAAGAGTACTTGGAGTATGTCCAAAACTAAACCTTCACGGCTACCCGCAAGGAATATGTGGGCTGAAATGGAGTCTCTAGGGCTATTGTTCGTAACGCACCCGTTAGGGTGTGACAGAGATTGGCGCCCTGAGGTCACTTTTCAGAAGTTCCCACTTCCTTTGGGTATTTTGCCACCGTAAAAGTTTGATCTAGGTGTTGGATTTTCACCTAATGGTTTGTCAGTTGGGGAGAGTGAGTCCTAATTATACTAGTCACCCAAGTGCTTTTGATACATCTTGACTGATTGAATGAACCACAGCCAAGTGCAGAGCATACACACTGGAGTCTTGTCAATTTTAGTGAGTTTTAAACTGAGTGTTCTTGTTTAAAAGAAAAACCCTCCAGGAACCTCTTTCGATCCAAGTGGATCTCAGTTGGGGAATCGAGGAGGGGTTAATATTAAAATTGTTCATAAATAAAAGATGAAAAATAAAACAGATACACAATTCTGGTTTTCTAATTAGTCCTACCACAAATCTCTTTCCCCTTTCGGGTCAATCGGGAAATCATGGGGTAAGTGTTATGATTACTTTGAAAACAAAAGTGGAATATGAAATTAATACTAAAATCAAGTATACTACCCTGAAAATTAGATCAATGCTAGTTTAAAAAATAAATAAGCAGAAAGCGATGAAAAGGACACTGACGCAAATCCCCCCAGGGGGGATGGGGAATGGGCTCGAAAGAGCCTATTCCAAAAATAATTTTATTTATTATTGGTTACAATATCAGTGAAATGAAATATTATAAAATTCTTGGTCCTTATATAGGTTGAAACCAATATCTTACAACTTTGCAAAAATTTTAAGATTTTAGCGAAAAGGGAGACCCCTGGGGGGATTTGAACGCTCCTGAGGCCACTTCGGACAGCAGCTTCCTTTATTTTCTGTCAGACCTGATAAAATAAAGTGAGCATGTTAGAATAACATACGCCCAAAATCAATTTAAGAGTACCTTTGGATCAGCCTACCACATCTCAAAAAAAATGAAGTTAAAACTAGCTAAACAGGTGAAAAAGGAACCAAGGAAAGCAAGCTTTCCTTGGGATCTTGGCTTGTTGTTTGTGCAACCAATGAAATATGCACTGATATTGCAGAATATTAAATTTTATAACAACGAAAGGAAATCTAATGCATGCGATCTACAAGTTTTCTTTAAATTTTCATGCAAAAAGACGATTTCCCTAAAGCTAGATCTAGAATGCTTATGAAACTTTTTTAAGTGCAAGATCTAGACTATAGGCTTTGATAAGATATATCTATGTTGGAATTAATTTTAATATGATATATCTAAGCAAAATCAAAGCTACGAACAAAGTAACCGGGTAAAAATGTTGTTTTTTTATAGAAATGAGAAGAAGAGGAGAGAAGGTCGGATCGTTGCTTGAATGGAGCAAGCTGAAAGGAGGCCCTTTTGTGGAGTGCTGAGGGATAGATTCTTGATATTATTGGATAGGAATGGCGTCAATCTAGATCCACACCTTCATCCAATCGGGAACCTGCAACTAAATAACACAAGCCTGCACACACCTCGTGAGATCTGGATATAGATGTATAAAGCAACAAAAATGAAAGATCATGCCAAAATAACCTTATTTAAGCATATAACTGAAATTTTTGAGCATACATCATATGGATAAACAAGATCAAGCAATCTAGCTTTCCTATTTTACACCCTTACTAGATTCAGCCGAATCCTTGAAGCCAGAACACAGAAGCAGCACAGAATTTGGCAAGAAATTGCAGCTACCACATCAATAGCATAACACTGAGAATCCACACTACACAGTATAGCCTCCAAAGCTTCTTTATTCACAAATGATGATCAAATACAGAGTTACAATGGCAATCCCTTCATTCTAGCTCTAACTTGCTTGAAAGAGGGAGCCTCAAGCAGGATATATACAAATTACAGGCCATCCAACCTAGCGGGGGCACAATTCCTCATGGAATCAAGTGAAATCAACTGATGGAGAGTTCATCAATGCAGAACTGAAGCTGAACTGAGCCTACTTGTCAACCGGGGGCTTGATTGACTGACACCTCAACCTATTGACTGAAGCATCCACCAAAACTCATCCAGATGAGCCAAAACATGTTGAGGAGAGAGGGAGGTAGAAATGTCCCATAAAGGATGCTGAAGATCAACTCTGGATCTAATTTGATCACCTCCTTTAGTCAAGGATTTGTCAAATCCAGTGAATCTGCTTCAGATCTGACTGATTTCAATCAAATCGGCTGAGAATCCATTGATCTATGATTTTGGATTTGCTCCATTATTCATCAATTTATTAATTAAAATAATCAATAAGTGATTTTTGGGGCTTTCTGGCCTGAGTGATGGAAAATCACTCAAAACTTAGGAAATAGTGGGTCCATGGGTTTACATGGTGCTCTTAGCTTGAAAATGAGCACC
>LPNX010603183.1:59216-120331 GCA_001517045.1 Pseudotsuga menziesii
AAACTATTAAAAAATAGCCTAAGTTTTGGAAAAATTAAATTTTAATAAAAAACACTGAAAAAACTAAAAAATTGAAAAATTGAAAAACACCTAGGGGGACTTAAACATGTTCATATGACTCAAAAATGATGTCTATCATGTTTATACATTGACACATAGACTCTAATAACCTCAAAAGTCCTAAATTCCAAGCCGACCACCCCAACTTTGGAGGTATGGAGTGAAAAACTCAGAAATTATCAGTCGTTTGTTCAACAACCAATAATAACCAAGGGAAAAAACACCCTGGGCTGATCGGATTGACAAATGAAGTCTAAGAGACCGAGTGTTTTACAAACACTATCATGCTAGAACATTTATTACAATTCCCCCATGGGGTATGAACATGTGATATAGTACAACAAGCACTTCCCAGAAATACTTCCAAAGGTCTTTTGCAGTCTTGAACAAGTTAACCCTGTCCGATTCACCAGGCTCACTTGATAAAAACCACTAAGTACAAATTAGGTGGTAACAAAGCCATCTCACTACTGGGTTTATCAGATTGTCCAGCCAAAGGTTACTTACAAGGTCAAACTCATCAAGACACAACCAAGCCAATAGATGGGTTTATCAGGCTACCAGCCAAGCCATCTTTCCAGTTGGGTTTATGAGGATTCTAAGGCAATGGGCATGAAGAACTGCTAAGCTAGTGAGCTCATCTACAGAGCTAAGAACACCTTCACAAGACCTATCTGGCATGGCTTTCCCACTGCCTACACACCCAACACAAGGAAGTGTCCCCTTCTCTGCTCCACAATCCCTCAGGCTACACCTTCCCTTCCAATGCTCTTCAGGATGTGCATAGTAGGCTCACAAGCCACTCTTATCTTATTGTGAGGTTCCACACTAGGTTTATCAAGCACATTCTACGTCTCTCCCATTCTTAATTCTTGTACATAGTTCAAACCCGAACCAGGATTCACAACACAACAACCACGGGGAGACACCCCAACATAGGCTTTGCTCTGTAACACGAGTAACAGGGTCTCATACACTCGATAGTTTAAGATAAAACTGCAACACAGTGATCACAGTCTCGCTAAGAGAAACAAATTTCAGAATGCAAAGGATACATACACACAGGAAGAACTCAGCTTACCCCCTGAGCCTCCACGCCAACGAAGAGTGAAGATGAATTCCTAAGCAAACCATCCTGCAGCTCCCAAATCGTGAGGGTAAGACCAAAAACGTAATGCATGAGAAAAATAGGCATAAAGTTCTGGTGTTTCCTTTCCCATGCAATCAAAACACAACATTCAAAACTGGGTGCTCTGCCCAATTCGAATTTTCCCATACTCTTCCCCTTCGAAGCAATAACTACCTCAACCACCTTCTGGCAGAATAAATGGTTGGGAAGAAAACACAAGAAAAAGGGTAGTTGACAGTTTTTTATGGGTTCTCCCCATGACACATGGATTTTCCCATACTAATTCAAGGTCAACATTCCCTCCCCCTTTATCCTTAGGAAAATCATGCCCCAATCTCATTATTCATTGCATTAACATAGTTGGTTGTGGGTTTTTCATTAATTTGCATATTTACATTATGTTTACAAATGTGCTTGCCTTAGCATAGAAACCATAGGCATCAACCATGATAGCCTATATACCAAACATTAAACAATGACAGGGCCTTGGCCTTGAACTCCTCGTCATGATTTCATATAATATTTACATCATATACATTAATGCAAACGGGGTCAAAACAGGGGTGTTACATTCTCCTAATTTATAATTGTGTAGGTTGCAGAGAGCATATCCAAGAGCACAACAACAACTAAGCACGGATTCCTCTTCTGCTATGATCCTAAATCCCTTCAACTATCATGAATGGAAGGCCAACATTGGAATTATGTTGCGCAGTAAGGACTCTACAGAGTTTCTTTGGCTTTATAGAATGAGCCCAATGCTATTGTCAAAAACGTTAAGTGGCATAATAGGTTGGATGAAGCCCATGGATTGCTTTGTCTCTCAATTCTCTTGGTCTTATTTTTAATCTTGATTTTTTTACCACTCCAAGCCATGTATGGACCAAACTTGAGTCTATCTTTGGAGTACAAGATGACATAAGAACGCATCAATTGGAGAACGAGTTAGTATGATTGAATCTGAGTAGTTTGGATTAGATTGAAGGGTTCTTCGGCAAATTCAAGTCACTTGTTCTATTTCTCAAGCAATGTGGGATTGAGAAGAAGGAATATCAATTGATTCTTTCCATCCTATCAAAATTGGGTCCTGAATATTTCGTTTTTGTGTCAACTTTTCATGCTACTAGGGTTGTTATTTCAAATTGGAAAATGTCTTCTTTGAGTACATTCTTTGATTCATTGACAAAAAATAAAGATAAATTGGTGTAGATGGGAGCTCTTAGAATATACAAAGGAAAATATCATTCTCTTATAGTTCAAGGAAGTAAGAATGCAAAGTCAAAAGAGACGAAAATAGTGAAAGAGAAGAAGCCAAAGTCAAATAATGAAGATGAAGGTTCAAAACCTACTAATGAAGGTTCGAATTGCATGAAGAAATTCAAGAAGAAAGGGAGCGCATTCAAGTGTTTTTATTGCAGCAAGGGTTTTCATTCTGTGAATAAATGTTTCAATAATAATATGGACATCATGTCTCAGTTGCTTGAGAAACATAACATCGAAGTACCAGATGAACTAGAGAAGCATGTTGAATCCTCATAACATTGTCACAGTGCGCAGTCCCAAGGTAATATCAACTATGCCTTGAGTGCCAAAGTTAAATCATTTCCTCATTTCTCTAATATAGATTCATTTTTTGATATATCAGAATCAGAAATATCAGTGCCTTTCTTGGATAAATCACCTATCATTCCACTAGATTCATCACCCAATACTTGTGTTTTTTCACTAGATCCTTACTTATCTTTAACCCGCTATTTCTCACTCCATTCAAATGATTGTGAATATAATTTAGAATCAAGTTTGAAGGATGATATGAATGTTATGAAATCATCTATACCCATTACCCATCATTTCAATACTCCTAATACTATACAAAACCCAAGTTCGCTAGTTGATTCCTTATTGGATTCCTATGCAATGTTACTTATTTCTGTTGGTTTTAAGTCTTGTCTATTTTTCACTGGTTGGTTATTTATGACATTATTCAGCTTTGGACTTATATTACACATGTTTCTATCTGATATAAACATATATGGTTCAGATTTCAAGTCCATCTATTCTTCATATTTACACATCCATTAGTTTTACCTAGTTGCTCATCATTTTCCTACTATGGCCCCATATCCTCATGGAGACACTATACATTTGGTCTTTTCTGCTCCATATGATAACAATTATGATATTTCAGAGTCACATCAACCTTATTTCATAATTGGGAAGGTGCTACAGTAGTTCGAAAAAAAATTCCATGGTCCATTTCACCATTTTGCAGCTATACAAGGAACTGGTTGTATTGAATTTGTTACTCTTTGGGAAGGAGTATGCACAGACATATTTTCCTTTTCAGATTATGTTTTCAAATCAAAGTATTTTTGTATCAACAATCATTCAGATAAATCTCCTTCATCAGGTGATGAGCTACAAGGGGCCTCTCCTCTTATTTCTTGTAGATACTACACTCTAGCACATGGTCAGAGAGTTCACAAATTTTTCATCAAATTCTTCAAGAAGCAGTTCAGTCAACTCATTCAAGTGAATAAAAAGGCATAATGAAGACATATTTTTCATATTGTGCCTTGTCCTTTCTTGAGGGAGGATTTTCCCCATGTGTTTTTTCCTCCTTCCTTAGTTTTCTAGACAAAATAATTATAAAGGGTGGCGATAGCCTTGTTGATGGGCCCTATATGCATCTATATTTCTGATATTATTTCAGATATCCCATCATAAAGTCATACTTAAATGCGGGTGCTAGAATATTATAAACCAACTCCATACTTGGGATAAAAATAATTAATCATTTCTGGTTAATTACCTATATTCTAGACTAGGTTGTTAGACTCCACTTGCACCACTTGGTCAATACTTTCCATATTTACCCCATGAGCATATTTATATTGATTCTGGTTAAATTCTACCAATTTTATTGACTACCCAGAATTGAAACTGTGGCTTCCTGTCTTTTCTAACTTTAGACAGATTTATCCTGCTTTTCAATAGATAAGGGAAAGTTAGTCAAACTTAGAAACTGTCATCTTTTGTGACTAAATCATCCTCCATGATTTTCTCTCCATATTCCTTGATTAGCAATACTTTCCATCACTCATGCTTTAGTCAATTCGTGAGCTCCTTGACAAATTTGGAAAGTGCTTTAGTCACATATGGGGGTTTATCATATTTAGTAAGCCTAATTTATGAGATAGCATGAGTTGTCTTCTTGCAACTCTATTTTCCTTTCTAAGGATGATTTAACAATTTAATATTCATAATTCATGAATCAATCAATTCACTGATCAATAGTCAATTATTATTATTCACTTCTCATGTGTTCAGTCTCATTATTCTTCTCTGTATTTTTCTTGTGCATACTTGTGAGAAATATCTTGCAGCTAGACATTTATCTTATGTTTACACATTTTATTAGAGGCTCAATTTATACATGGTATCATAGCACTAAGGTTTTTAAGTTTTACAAAGTTAAGGATTTTTCAGTACTCTACATCAGAGCACATCCAACATCCTATCCCTCTCTGAAGAAGAGCTTGAATTGAGCTTACAAGTATTTCTCCTAATTTATAATTGTGCAGGTTGCAAAGAGAATATCCAAGAGCACAACAAAAACTAAGCATGGATTCCTCTTCAGCTATGATCCTGACTCCTTTCGACTATCATGAATGGAAGGCCAACATTGGCATTATGTTGCGTAGTAAGGACTCTATAGAGTTTCTTTGGATTTAGAGAATGATCCCAATGCTATTGTTGAAAAAGTTAAGTGGCATAATAGGTTGGATGAAGCCTATGGATTGATTTGTCTCTCAATTTATCTCGGTCTTCTTTTTCATCTTGATGGTTTGACCACTCCAAACCAAGTATGGACCAAACTTGAGTCTCTCTTTAGAGTACAAGATGAGATAAGAATGCATCAATTGGAGAATGAGTTGTTCTGATTGAGTCTGAGTATTTTCGATTCCATTGAAGGGTTCTTCAGAAAATTCAAGTCACTTGTTATATTTCTCAAGAAATGTGGGATTGAGAAGAAGGAAGATCAATTGATTCTTTCCATCCTATCAAAATTGGGTCCTGAATATTTAGTTTTTGTGTCAACTTTTCATGCTACTAGGCTTCTTATTTCAAATTGGAAAAATCCTTCTTTGAGTACATTCTTTGATTCACTAACAAAAAATCAAGATAAATTGATCTAGATGGGATCTATTAGAATATCCAAAGGAAAATATCATGCTCTTATAGATCAAGGAAGTAAGAATGAAAATTCAAAAGAGAAGCAAATACTGAAAGAGAAGAAGCCAAAGTCAGATAATGAAGATGAAGGTTCAAAACCTACTAATGAAGGTTCAAATTCCATGAAGAAATGCAAGAAGAAAGGGAGCACATTCAAGTGTTGTTATTGCAGAAAGGGTTTTCATTTTGAGAATAAATGTTTCAAGAATAATATGGGAATCATGTCTCAGTTGCTTGAGAAACATAACATCGAAGTACCAGATGAACTAGAGAAGCATGTTGAATCCGTAGAACATTGTCACAGTGAGCAGTCCCAAGGTAATATCAACTATGCCTTGAGTTCGAGAGTTAAATCCTTTACTCAATTATCTGATATATATTCATTTTATGATATATCAGAATCATAAATTTCAGTGTCTTTCTTGGATAAATCACCTATCAGTCCACTAGATTCATCTCCCAAATACTTGCGTTTTTTCACTAGATCCTTACTTATCTTTAACCAGCTATTTCTCACTCCATTCAAATGATTGTGCATCTGATTGAGAATCAAGTTTTCAGGCTGATATGTATGTTATGACATCATCCATACCTATTACCCATCATTTCAATACTCCTAAGACTATACAAAACCCAAGTTCGCTAGTTGATTCCTTATTGGATTCCTATGCAATGTTACTTATTTCTGTTGGTTTTAAGTCTTGTCTATTTTTCACTGGTTGGTTATTTATGAAATTATTCTTCTTTAGACTTATATTACCGATTTTTTTATCTGATATAAACATATACATTTTATATTTCAATTCCATCTATCATTCATATTTACACATCCATTAGTTTTACCTAGTTGCTTATCATTTTCCTACTATGGCCCCATATCCTCATGGAGACACTATACCTTTGGTATTTGCTGCTCCATATGATCATAATTCTGATATTTCAAAGTAATTTCAACCTTATTTCAGAATTGGGAAGGTGCTACGGTAGTTCGAAAAAAATATACATGGTCCATTTCACCATTTTGTAGCTATACAAGGAACTAATTGTATTGAATTTCTTACTCTTTGGGAAGGAGTATGCACAGATATCTTTTCCTTTTTAGATTATTTTTTTGTATCAAAGTATTTTAGTATCAAGAAGCATTCAGATAATTCTCCTTCATCATATGATGAGCTACAAGGGGCCTCTCCTCTTCTTTCTTGTAGATACTACACTCTAGTGCATGGTCAGAGAGTTCACAACTTCTTCATCAAATTCTTCAAGAAGAAGTTCAGTAAACTCATTCAAGTGAATAAAAAGACATAATGAATACATGATTTTCATATTGTGCCTTGTCCCTTCTTGAGGGAGGATTTTCCCCATGTGGTTTTTCCTCTTTCCTTAGTTTTCTGGACAAAATAATTATAAAGGGTGGCCATAGCCTTGTTGATGGACCCTATATGCATCTATATTCATGATATTATTTCAGATATCCCATCATAATTTTATACTTAAATGCGGGTGTTAGAATAAGATAAACCCACTCCATACTTAGAATAAAAATAATTAATCATTTCTGGTTAACTTCCTATATTCTAGACTAGGTAGTTGGCATCCACTTGCACCACTTGGTCAATAATTTCCATATTTACCCCACGAGCATATTTATATTGATTCTTGTTAGATTCTACCAACTTTATTGACTGCTCGGAATGGAAACTATGCCTTCCTATTTTTTCTGACTTTAGACAGCTTTATCTTGCTTTTCGGTAGATAAGGGAAAGCTAGACAAACTTAGAAACTGGCATCTTTTGTGACTAACTCATCCTCCATGATTTTCTCTCCAGATTCCTTGATTAGCAATACTTTACATCACTCATCATCACTCACTCATGCTTTAGTCAAATCATGAGCTCCTTGACAGACTTGGAAAGTGCTTTAGTCACCTATGGGGGTTTATCATATTTAGTAAGCCTAATTTATGAGCTAGTATGAGTTGTCTTCTTGCAACTCTATTTTCCTTTGTAAGGATGTATTAATAATTTAATATTCATCATTCATGAATCAATCAATTTGATCAATAGTCAATTATTATTCTTCACTTCTCTTCTGTTTAGTCTCATTATTTCTCTCTCTATTTTTCTTGTGCGTACTTGTGAGAAATATCTTGCAACTAGATCTTTATCATGTTTTTCCACATGGTATTAGAGCCTCAATTTCTACAAAGTGTCATGAAGTATCATAATTAACCCCTTAATTACTAGTTAACTATGAATAAGAATAATTATCCTTTATGTAGAGGGGGCCACTTGACCTCCTAAATGTCATCATGTAATTATATAGTTTAAAGGATAAATATATATTAACAAATGAGTATTTGGAGTAGGTACAACCACTCCAACCTCTCTCATAATGTATAAATAGTTGCCAAATATAATGCAAAGTCAGATTGGACGTCTCTTCCCAAAGTACGTGTCTTTGATGGATGTGTATGTGCTTTACTATATGCTTGAATGTGATGTGAAAGCCTAGCTTTCAACATCTTGAGTCGTTGCCTCTTTCATGCAGCCTGGGTGACAGCAGTAGCGCATGGAAGATGGATTGAACCTGCAAAAGATTGTGAGGAGAAATAATCCTTGCAAGAATCAAATAAATGCTAGCGTTGCTCGATTATTGATGCAATGTTGAAGACGAACCAAGAAGCTTGCAAATAGGAGATCAAAGACTGTGCCTCCATTTCAAGGATGTTTGTGTGAAGAATCTGCAGGAAATATTTAAAATAATGGTCATGCATTTATAAAGAAAATATTTACAAGAATAAATAAATGGTCAATAATGAAAGATGTTGCTCCGAGGATAAAGAATCTTTGCTCGTTGTTGATTTATGGTGGGAGAAGTCGAGGTAGAATTAGTTATAAGGCTGACATTGTGCTCGGATAGCCACACAAGGAGCATCCTGGTTCTGCTCATGGGTTCTATGCAGAGTCAAACTACCGACAGCCACAGTCTCCCATGAATTCCACATGCGCCCACCAACATTACCTGTCTCGCATTGATAGTCATTGGAGAATGTAGCCGATGCAATCATGAAATGGTTGGATCGGGACCAGTTGGTGGAGAAGGAAGAGTTTGAGGACAAATTCAAAGAGCTGGAATCCACTTGCAATCCTATCATTGTGAAATCATATGAGGGTGAAGGTGGCGCGGGATTTCCTGGAGTTGATACTCTTGGTGGAGCTTCTAGTGCTGACGCGGGACTTCCATCAACCAACATTGGAGAAATGATCATCATGGAGAAATGATCAAAAGAAAAATCGATTATTGATAGTGACCGGTTTCTTTATACTGGACGTATCTAATATATATTTAAATTATCGATATCCATCGAATTCTACTTGTAGAGGTGCATCTACAAAGTGTATGCGCTAACCGTTCAATGGCTGCAAATCATGTTTGGGAAATTGATGTATGTTCCTTTTATCAGTCAAAAGAAAGCTCGAGATGTTTTCTAAAAATTATACCAAATGATATGAAAGAAGCCAGTTGACCATACAGCCCAAAGCAACCATCCGTCTATTGGTATAACTACAAAAGTCGATGTATGCAGGAAGAGGACCAGACCGTCAATCAAATTATGAAAGACGAACAGACCATTTGATTCAAGTGTCCATCGATCAAAATATTACCTTTACTGGAAGCATGGACGAAGCATGTTGAAGGTGTTGCTACCGCAACTTTTTTCTCCCCAAATCTTTTAAATTTCGGGCCCCTCCTTATAACTAAGTTTCGCTTCAGGTTGTTTCATCCTTGACTTTTCTTTGGTCATGCTTTAAATGCTGATATTTTTAACATTTTACGCGCAGCCCGTTTCTACATTCTGTTCGTGCTTGAGTGTTGCAGCAAATTGCAGAGTTAAATTTAAGATGGCTAACTGTTATTTGATGGATTGTCGACTTGAAGGTATAATGGACTTGGACTGTCGTTAATTTTTTGAAAGTTTTTGAGTTTTCTGGAAAATTGGTCGCTTTTGCTTTTGTCCCTTCCGTCGTTGCGGCTCCCAGAATAGTTCAGCGCCCGATTCGTATTGGCCTGCGACCGCTTGCCCTTAGCCCAGACTCGTCCGTCGTTGCGGCTGGGAGATCCATCCCGCTTCCGATTTTAATGTCTTTCGACACCCGACTAAACTTTCTCCCACCTTTGTCGCTTTCTTCAGCCCTTGTCCCATCTGCCGTTACGGATGGACCACCCGTTTTGGCTCCCGAAGCACTTTTCCCTCCAGCGTCCGATTAAACCTTTTCGCCCTTGTTTTCGCTCACCCGGTCCCTATAACCCTTCCACCGTTGTGGCTCCTGAAGTCTTGTCCCATCTGATGTAGAAGCCTTTCAACCGCCGATTTATAAGTTCCCGCCCAAGGCTCGATCATTTTTCCACTCAGAACCGGAGACACACCAGGCCGTTTCCTTGAGGCATAGTCGTTCAATTGTTAGAGTCAGATGTTTGCTTGTAACACCCTTCCAATAAATCATACTTGTCGATTGATTGCAGGCTGGTTCGAGAGAGCGGTCAAACTACTGTGGCATGAAGAAAACCGAACCTTTTGGAAGAAGTATAACTGAAGCCAGGGGAATCATCGAGGAGATCAATGGCAGTAAAAAGACAAAATCTGGAACAATGAATAGGCAGATTCGAGGAACGGATCAGTCACCAAGTGGGTTCATGATCGCATGCAGACAAGAGAAAGGAATGTGAAGCGTTTGAGAAACTGAAAGACCATGCGTCTGGAAAATGAAACACTCTATAATGGTAGTTTAAAATATTGGAAGGTGGAACGGAGTAGGGGCTTTTTCCCTGGAAAATTTTGTAAATGTTTTCTTGTAAGAGGAACTACTTCGTTTTGCAAAGGAAACTGCAATTTTCCCTGTTGGAGAGAGTGAGAAGTGGAATGTATCAATGCAACTCAATGAATAATGCTGAAGAGGGACTATTTCATTTTCAGTTGGGTTTCATTTATTGTAAGAGTGTTTAATTTCCTGGACCTATGTTCTTGTTGAATGCTTTGCGGTATCTTTTGGGATATTTTCCACTGTGAGTAATAAAGGCTGTTGTTATAAAATGATCAGCTATCTGGTTATTTAAATATCTGTAAGTGTTCATGTTTCTTGAAAGAAGTACCAGCTATCTGTGATTCTTCATAATGCATGTGCAAAAATGTATTTCTCACCCAAAATGATAACCTTGCTCCCTAGGGATAGATTAGATAGTTAGTTTCTTTCTTATTGTATCTGATTTGGTTGCTGGAGAGCATAAGACGAGAGGTAAGAACCTGCGCATCACATTGTGACCACTCCCTGCATCTTGACCACCCTGCATTTAGTTAGGCACTTGCATTTCATTTCTTAAAGTCAAAATACAAAAAACTCGGTGGGCCGGGCCGCAACCTGTAAAGCCTTTGTTTTGTTTCTTGACCTACGGTAGCCGGACCGCAAGCCGAACGGATTCCCTATTCCAAAAATTCAACGGGCTAGTTGGGAACGTTGATTGGGGAGAATCCTTCACTGTTGTCACCTGCGAATTTCCAGGCCTCAACAGTTTTAGCACTAGAAGGAGGGCCTCCACTGCATGGATGGCCGTGGAAACTTGTTTTCTCGATATTTTTCCACCGGTGACAGTTCTGAAAGAAGTGGGTTCCATAATTCAATCCCGGAAGAAAACAGAGAATATCTATACCCCGTTCGCAACGAAATTGTTAATGACCTAAGAAGACATACCCGTGCTTATGTAAAGAAGATTGGAGGATTGCCAATTGTTCCCGAATTTCCTAGAAGAGAATACAAGAAGAAAGACCGTCCCATAGTAGAAGACTCAGTGCTGGTTGGAGGCTGGGAAGAACTTGTAGAGACAGCTCTGCAGGAGGTTGAATTACCTTTGAACCAGGTAGGCCCAGATTCCCCTTACAGTTCTTCTGCTCACACCCCTTTTGGTTCACCTCCACACTCTCCACCTTTACTCATGGCGGGTGTTAATGCCAACCTACCTCCTCCCAACCCACCAAATCCACCACCACCTGCATGGAGAGCCAGATCACCTCTAAATCTGACCCCGCCTTTGCATGACCTACCTCAAGCCTTCGAAAAGTTGTTGCCTAAATTTGACCCCAATGAGAAGATATTAGTAGATGATCATTTGCAGAATTTCTATCTGGCTATAGAAGGATTAAGGGCGAGAGAACATGAAGATGTGGTTTGTATATTATTCCCTCATACCCTCAAAGGAGCTGCGGCCTCATGGTATTTTGGATTGCCCGCTAACTCTATCCCAAATTGGGATACCTTCGAGAGAATGTTCAGAAGTAAGTATGTAGTCCAAAAGACTCATGCTGCCCTTATGAAAGGACTGTGTGCACTGAAGAAAGAGAAAAAAGAAAAAGTGCACAGCTTTACACAAAGGTTTGCGGCATATCTAAAAAATTTCTCCGAAACAGATAAGCCTTCAGACAAAGTACTAATTGAATACTATACTTCAGCTTTGGGTCCTGATTTGGCCATGCTTGCAAAGGGTAGGGCCAAGCCTAATTTGACAGAGACCTATGAAGAAGCAGAGGTGGTGGAAGCGGAAAGAGAAAGTATTGAATACTATCCAGAACAATCAGGAGAAAGAGGCGCAGGAAGGAAGACCTTATTGTTCACTAAGCCTAAGGAAGAAAAGTCGCCAGACCTGGAGAATATGGCCAAAATGATGCAAAAGCTATCTAATAAGATCATAGACTTGGAGAAGGAAAAGGAAGCCCAAAAATTCTACAGGCCATATTATAAGAAAAGGGAGGAAAATAATCAGCCCCAACCTCCTCCTCAAAAAACTGCATCCATGAATCTGACGGATATAGGAATGGAAAATTTATGTGCCTTTCATCAACAACCTCATTTTGAAAGGAACTTCCCACAATGGATAAATTCAATGACGTTAGTTATGAATCAAATGTTGGATTCAAGATTAACGGAAGAAGATGATGATGAAAGGAAAGAAAGTGCTGCTTCTACTTCTACAAAAGAACAGGAAGAAGAAACCATGGCATTGTGGAGTCCTGTCTCCTTACTCGATGCAGAAGAAGATATCACTCAAAAACACAAAGATATCAGGGAGGCTAACGTGACAACTAGAAGTCAAGGGACGGTTAGTAATGACATCATTTTACTCCCAAAGATCAGAAGGCTGCAAAGAAATATTAGGAAGAAATTTCAAGATAAATCCGTCGCTGATAAGCCTCCGGAATTCACTGTTACCAGCCAAGATCCTAAGCAGAACAGAATGCTGCCTGAACTAAACAAAGAAAAGGTGAATGATGATAAATCTCAGTCCATTAAACAACAAATTGAATATGACGTTGTTGAAGATTTAAAGAAGATAAAGGCAAACGTCCTGCTGTTTGAAATGTGCAAAGTACCTCAACAGAAAGAAAGGTTGTTGAAAGCACTGGAAACATTAGAAGAGGAGCGGCCTGCTGACAATCAACCTCTCAACGAAGAAGAAATTGGAGAAGCTAGCACTGGAGGTAAGTCTAAAACTAAGCAGCCACCCTTCCTCCTGACGTTTGAAATTTTTAATCATAACGTTCACAATTGTTTAGTAGACTCAAGGGCGTCAATTAATGTCATGCCCGTATCAGTATGTAAGAAAATCAATGGGCAGTTCAAGCCAACCACGTGGAGGGTGGTGCAATTGGATAGGACAGACGCTAAGGTAATTGGTGAGGTGGAGGATGTTCTAATCCATCTGGCATCAAATGACAAAGTATGCCAAGTTATTAACATCGTGGTGGCCGATATACCAGACGCTTACGGCCTGGTCCTGAGCAAAGATTGGTCAGCTAAATTGAATGGATATTTCGCCTCAGATTGGTCGCACCTGTGGTTGCCGTACAAATGAATTCCCAATCAGATTAAGGTTTTGAGAGAACCTCACATGAAGTACAATGTTACTCAACTGGATGAGAAGAATGTACCAGTCAAACCTGTGTTGGGAAACTATTTTCTCGAGCTGGAACCAGGGAACTATCAAGCAGAGGAGGCCAGTGACACATCTGACACCCAGCCTGATCTCCTTCGATTTTCTCAGGCTGATGAGATTGATTGTAAAATAGTAGATTTAGCAGTAGGTGTAGATTCATTTTCAGTAGCTAATGACTTTTGGACTTTATTTTTCGATGGCTCAAAGACATTAGAAGGGTCAGGGGCTGGCTGTGTCCTTATTGATCCACAGAAGAATAAACATTTCCTGTCTTGTAGATTAGAGTTTGAGTGTACTAATAATACCGCTGAATATGAAGCTTTGGTGCAGGGACTCAAGAAAGCGATTGAATTGAAGGTAAGTAATTTAAAATTTTTTGGGGATTCTGAAATTATTGTGAAACAAATCCAGAATCAAATCCACTGTATTTCCCCTCACTTGAAATCTTACCAGAGTGAGGTATGGGACCTGCTTAAATGTTTTAATGCATTCAACATCATTTCAATTCCAAGAATCAAGAACGCAGCAGCTGACTTATTGGCCACTTCGGCCGCCAGGCTTGTCCCCTCGAATAATCAATATACTGTTGAATTGCTTTTCAAGGCCTTCCGTACCGGATATGATCACCAATCTGTGGGTGTTTGATGATGACCAGCAAATAATCAAGTGTTTGACAAATGATGATTTCTTTAAAGGAGCCATTATAGACAATGAGGAACATCAGGCTGAGATGAAATATAATAATTTCATTCCTAAAGGGGTTAGAACGTTAGAGAAGATGTTTGACTTGAATGAAAAATTCAGAAGACCCGCTAACGTGAAGACGCACAGCTCAACTCTACAGTTCAAGCTGATAAATTTGGGGACCGAGAACAATCCTAAGTTCGTGAATCTCGGCAAATGCTGTTCACCAGCAGAAAGAGACAAATTCGTCGGCCTATTTAAACAATATAAAGACGTTTTTTCATGGACGTACGAAGATTTGAAAACCTGCGACACCAACATCATCAAGCATATCGTCCCTATTAAAGTAGGCGTCAAGCCATATCAGCAGCCATTGAGGAAGATGCACCCGAAGTTGGAACCACTAATCCAGAGCGAAGTGAAGAAATTGTTGGACGCTAGAATTATTTCTAAAGTCAGGCACTCTGAGTGGGTGTCAAATTTAGTGCCAGTTAGAAAAAAGTCGAGAGATATCAGACTGTGCGTGGACTTCGGAAACTTAAACCGCGCCTCAGATAAAGACAACTATCCGGTGCCTCCCATGCAGCAGTTGCTATAGATGGTTTCCGGTTCTGAATTGCTTTCATTGTTAGACGGGTTCTCTGGTTACAACCAAGTGTTAGTAGCCGAGGAAGATAGATTGAAGACAACGTTCAGAACTAAATGGGGAACTTTTTCCTATAGAAGGATGCCCTTTGGACTGATTAACGCTGGAGCGACATTTCAGAGATCTATGGACATAGCTTTCCGTGGACTGATTGGACGAAGTGTTGTGGTATACCTTGATGACATAACAATATTTTCGAAGAAAAGAGGGGAGCACGCGTTCCACCTGAAGCAAATTTTCGAACGCTATCGGAAATATGGCATTTCCCTCAATCCTAAGAAGTGCATTTTTGCGGTCACAGAAGGCAAGTTACTGGGGCATATAGTTTCAAAAAGAGGTATATCTATAGACCCAGAAAGAATTAAGGCCATTGAGCAAATCCCTATGCCACATAATAAAAAGGGAATGCAATCGTTCATGGGAACCATAAATTTTGTAAGAAGATTTGTGCCTGATTTTTCCCAGACTGTTAAACCACTACAGCAGATGGTCAAGCAAAATGCACAATTTAAGTGGACTGAAACTGAAAAGAATGCTTTCAGTAAAATCAAGACTGTTGTTGCACATGCGCCCTCCCTAAAAAGCCCAGACTTTGACAAAGACTTTATTATGTATACATTTGCATCCGATGATTCATTGGCAGTTGTGCTTACGCAAAAGGAGGATGGGGGTGATGAATTCCCAATCTCTTTTATGAGCACTGGGCTACAAGGGGATGAATTAAACTACCCAGCCATTCATAAGCAAGCTTACGCGGTATTTAAGGCAGTGAAGCAATTCAGGCCTTATATATTAAAAAATTGAACCAAGGTAATAGTCCCTTACCCAGCTGTAAGATCCCTCCTCATTCACAAAGAGTTTGGAGAAAGAAGAGGCAACTGGGTAACAGCTCTTCAAGAATACGACCTGGAATTCAAGCCAGCCACTATAGTAAAAGGTCAGGGGTTATGTAAATTAATGACTGAAAGCAGAAACAACGAAGAACAAGCATGGGAAGATGAAGCCGAATTGCATGTAATGGATGTATTTCCTTTGTTTACAGCTCCTGAGTCTTGGTATAGAGACCTTGTTCATTATCTCCAGTCAAGGTTGTTGCCGGAACATTGGAACTCTAAACAAAGAAGGGCACTACACCTGAAATCAGCTTCATATCAAATCGTGGAAGGCGTATTATTCAGAAAAAACTATGACGGGGTTCTCCTTAAATGTTTAGAAAAGGAAGATGCGAAGAAAGTAATGGCAGAATTACATGATGGTCCGGCTGGGGGACATTATTCAGGCGACACTACAGCCCACAAAATCCTTAGGGCCCGTTACTACTGGCCTACACTCTTCAAAGATGTACATGCACATGTTAGAAAATGTGATATTTGTCAAAGGTGTGGTGGAAGACAGCCTAAGGCAGCAACGCCCCTAAAGCTTGTTATGATCACATAACCATTTGAGCAATGGGGGCTGGACATTATTGGAGAAATCAAACCAAATTCTTCCCTGCTGCACAAATACATTCTTACTGCTACTGATTATTTCACTCGCTGGGTCGAAGCTTTCCCACTGTGCAAGATAAATGAAGACGAAGTCATCAACTTCCTACAAGATCATATCATGACCAGGTTTGGAGTTCCAATTTCGTTAGTTTTTGATAATGCTAAATACTTTTCATTAATTAAATTGACTGCATTTGCTCATGATAAAGGGATAAAATTACATTATTATGCTAACTACTATCCGCAAGGGAATGGCCTGGCTGAATCCTCTAATAAAAACCTTATTAGAATTCTGAAGAAGACTGTCATAGAAAACCAGAGAAGTTGGCACTCAGCTTTACCCAATGCCCTGTGGGCTGACAAAGTCACCCCCAAGTCTGCAATAGGAGTGTCACCCTATACCCTTGTGTACGGTAAGGAGGCCATCGTGCCTCCCAATATCATGCTACCATCTTCCATACTAGCTCAAGAGTCTAGGGGGTCGGATGATGAGGTTCTCCAAATAAGGATATATAATCTTCTAAAAGCAGAGGAGACCAGATCCAATACTAGAGAACGTTTTAAACAGCAGCAGGAGATAGTAAAAAGATGGTTTGACAAACATAAAGCTGGGAAAAGGGACTTGGAAGTGGGAGACCTTGTTCTCAAGTGGGATCATCCCCATGATGAGAATGGAAATCATACTAAGTTCCAACAATTGTGGGTAGGCCCATTTCAGATCAAAGCAAAACTTGGCCCTGCTACTTATAAGCTGCAGGATTTACAGGGATGGGAGGAGAACATGCCAGTCAATGGTTTGCTTCTCAAGCCTTATTTTTCTTGAAGTTGTCTTTGAGTTTCCTGTCTTGTATATAAATAAGATGTTCGGTTGTTTTTGATTCATGTTTTCATTTTGTTTGAATTTAAGTCTATTGGTTTCAATAAAGGGAGTTAACTCGTGGTTATTTGAGAAACACCAAAATTTCTGGGAATGGTAGACATGTTTGAGTAGTCAGACTGTGTGTTGCTGTTTGAGTTTCTTCCAGCCTAGCAGTTTTTCTTGAAACCTTTGTGTGCATTGAAGTCCTGCTTAATCCCTGCAAGATAAACCAGATCCAAAGAGTCTAGAATACTATGTTAAAGCTCCATCCACTTCACACCTAAAATGTCTAAGGGGTGATAATGAAGGACCCACGGAAAAGAGCAAGGTGAACAGTATGTTAAATACAAATGATCCCATGCCAGGAAATAAACTCCAAAAGACTGATAAGAGCCAGAATTCCTATTGAAAGCATCATGCATCAAAGCAAAAGTTGAATCATAATTAATAAATTGCCAAAAGATCCTCTCCGTCCGTGAGCTGAAACATTAAGCACACCGCTCACACAAAAGGGCACTATGGGATAGAGGATCCTGAATTAAAATTCAGTAAGAAAGGCACACAAGAGGATTCGCAAGAAAGGAACAAGAGTCTAAAAGCACAAAAGCTGCTAAAACGGCATGGGAATGAGGAACAAATGAACATTTCTGTTCACCACCCGCTACAATCATGTGGTGTCCAATGCTGTCGGTTACCTAATGACAAAATTAATAATGAAATCACTCTTGGCCTGAGCAGAGTTATCTGGACTGGAATATTTTGGTTTTTCAATTCCCCAAAATGGACTACCATCAATGATTAAGGTACACACTTCTGTTAGTTGAGAAATCCATATGGCTGGAAGAATTCATTAGACGCGTTCTTGTTAAATAGTCTGTTGCTCAAAGTGTAACCACCCAGAGATCCAGGTTCCCCAGGTAATCGCCAGTTGTTGCTATCGCAACTTTTTTCTCCCCAAATCTTTTAAATTTTGGGCCCCTCCTTATAACTAAGTTTCGCTTCAGGTTGTTTCATCCTTGACTTTTCTTCGGTCATGCTTCCAATGCTGATATTTTTAACATTTTACGCACAGCCCATTTCTACATTCTGTTCGTGCTTGAGTGTTGCAGCAAATTGCAGAGTTAAATTTAAGATGGCTAACTGTTATTTGATGGATTGTCGACTTGAAGGTATAATGGACTTGGACTGTCGTTAATTTTTTGAAAGTTTTTGAGTTTTCTGGAAAATCGGCCGCTTTTTATTTTGTCCCTTCCGCCGTTGCAACTCCCAGAATAGTTCAGCGCTCGATTCGTATTGGCCTGCGACCGCTTGCCTTTAGCCCCGACTCGTCCGCCATTGTGGCTGGGAGATCCATCCCGCTTCCGATTTTAATGTCTTTCGATGCCCGACTAAGCTTTCTCCCACCTTCGTCGCTTTCTTCAGCCCTTGTCCCGTCCGCCGTTACGGATGGACCACCCGTTCTGGCTCTTGAAGCACTTTTCCCTCCAGCGTCCGATTAAACCTTTTCGCCCTTGTTTTTGCTCACCCGGTCCCTATAAACCTTCCGCCATTGCGGCTCCTGAAGTCTTGTCCCGTCCAATTTAGAAGCCTTTCAACCGCCGATTTATAAGTTCCCACCCAAGGCTCGATCATTTTTACACTCAGAACCGGAGACACACCAGGCCGTTTCCTTGAGGCATAGTCGTTCAATTGTTAGAGTCAGATGTTTGCTTGTAACGCCCTTCCAATAAATCATACTTGTCGATTGATTGCAGGCTGGTTCGAGAGAGCGGTCAAACTACTGTGGCGTGAAGAAAACCGAACCTTTTGGAAGAAGTATAACTGAAGCCAGGGGAATCATCGAGGAGATCAATGGCAGTAAAAAGACGAAATCCGAAACAATGAATAGGCAGATTCGAGGAACGGATCAGTCACCAAGTGGGTTCATGATCACATGCAGACAAGAGAAAGGAATGTGAAGCGTTTAAGAAACTGAAAGACCATGCATCTGGAAAACGAAACACTCTGTAATGGTAGTTTAAAATATTGGAAGGTGGAACGGAGTAGGGGCTTTTTCCCTGGAAAATTTTGTAAATGTTTGCTTGTAAGAGGAACTACTTCGTTTTGCAAAGGAAACTGCAATTTTGCCTATTGGAGAGAGTGAGAAGTGGAATGTATCAATGCAACTCAATGAATAATGTTGAAGAGGGACTATTTCGTTTTCAGCTGGGTTTCATTTACTGTAAGAGTGCTTAATTTCCTGGACCTATGTTCTTGTTGAATGCTTTGCGGTATATTTTGGGATATTTTCCACTGTGAGTAATAAAGGCTGTTGTTATAAAATGATCAGCTATCTAGTTATTTAAATATCTGTAAGTGTTCATGTTTCTTGAAAGAAGTACCAGCTATCTGTGATTCTTCATAATGCATGTGCAAAAATGTATTGCTCACCCAAAATGATAACCTTGCTCCCTAGGGATAGATTAGATAATTAGTTTCTTTCTTATTGTATCTGATTTGGTTGCTGGCGAGCATAAGACGAGAGGTAAGAACCTGCGCATCACATTGTGACCGCTCCCTGCATCTTGACCGCCTTGCATTTAGTTAGGCACTTGCATTTCATTTCTTAAAGTCAAAATACAAAAAACTCGGTGGGTCGGGCCGCAACCGGTAAATCCTTTGTTTTGTTTCTTGACCTATGGTAGCCGGACCGCAAGCCGGATGGATTCCCTATTCCAAACAGTCAACAGGCTAGTTGGGAACGTTGATTGGGGAGAATCCTTCACTGTTGTCGCCTGCGAATTTCCAGGCCTCAACAGAAGGGTCACTAGTTCATGACGTTGGTCAAAACCCTTGGTGGATACTGCAACAGTGAAGAACATGCACTCGGCCAGTCTGCTCGATGTTCCGTGATAAGTAGTGGATGACCAATCTTTCCAAATATTTGCAGTCAAACATATTGTCGATTTCCAAATGGTATCAGCGTCGACGGCATGTCGGCCTTGACCACTCTCGACTACTTGACCACTGTTGGCCTCGAACACTCTCGACTGCTTTTGGACTGAAGTCGTCGATCAACCACCACCGACAAGCACACCTATAAAACTTTCTTACTCGTTGGATGATTGATGATTATCTCGGTATATTGTATTGGTTATCAGTAGAGCTTGTTGAGGTAATTGATGTATAAATGGTATGATCCATATTATTAAAATTTGGTCGATGTCCTTTTAAAATTAATACAGTCGACCCATTCAACTAGTAGACGCCTAAGTTGGTTGATGTAGCCAAATTCCTGTTAACAATCTGTTGGTCGGTTAATATTTAATAGGGTCAGTTTTAATTTTGGTCGAAGTATTTCAAGTTTTCATTTTGGTCGAATTATTTCAAAAAATAAAAGGTCATGCAAAAACTACCCGATGCCGACCTTTTGTAGTTGAGTCTTTTTAAAGTGATTTTGTTGTAAATTTTTGAAGTCGAGGGAGTTAAACGTAAGTCTTTCGAGGCAGGTGATCCCCTCTATAATTGTAAATCAAGTCATTCTCTAGTCGACTTAGTAAAACATGTCGAGTTAAGTCAAATTCAGTCAGCCATGACCAATATCAATCAGTATCGACTACAGGAAATGAAAAATTTACAAACTTGCAGGAAATTTAAACTCTTGCGATAGAAGAAGATGAAAACGATGGAATTCAAGTAGATATCATTCACCTACACATCAAAGCACTCCAATGAGACATGATGATAATATACCCCTCATTATCAAAATGTTGAAATTGTTCCCGGGTTGTGACCTTGGAAAGCCAGAAGACATAGAAATGGCATAGAAAGTCAAAGAGCCAAAAGGCCCCGCATGCCTGAACCGATGGAGATGCTGGTCAGATGAGCTAGGGTGAGGCTTTAAACCAAAATACCTCATTGCATAAGAATATGGTTCCCTACCGTTGTAAGAGGATGATACTTTGATGGACTACTTCCAGATTGAAGATGGAGGCTGAAGAGTAACCAATCACAGTAGAACCTTGTACACGTGTGTTTTCCTATCAAGTTGGCGGTTGTTGTGGCTGAGTTACCTATGCAGACTGGTATGCATGGTTGATGCACAGTGAGGACTACTTCAGTAGTAGCAAAGACCCAGGATGTTGATGCATATTTCTTTGTTCTCTTTGAGACAAAGAAACGTTTTGTTTGTGGGGGAGATGTAGAGGGGGGCACTTGACCTCCTAAATGTAATCATGTAATTATATAGTTTAAAGGATAAATATATATTAACAAATGAGTATTTGGAGTGGGTACAACCGCTCCAACATCTCTCATAATGTATAAATAGTTACCAAAGATAATGCAAAGTCAGATTGGACATCTCCTCCAAAAGTACGTGTCTTTGATGGATGTGTATGTGCTTTACTATATTCTTGAATGTGATGCAAAAGCCTACCTAGATTTCAACACTTTATAACTGGTTATCATCTCTGATATGGATTGGATTGAAGATTTGATGATGTTAGGTGATGTTAAGAAACTTTCCTATCCCTTGAATCATTTGTTGGAATAGTTATTGAATTTATTTTAATTTATTGGTAAAGGGATTTTGTCAACATTAAATCATGAAAAATGGAATTAAATATTTGCTTGAATAATTTGTTGTGCTAAAGTTATCTAATTAGCCTTAAAGATCTAACAATATGTCCCAGAGACCCTTTGATAGCCTCGAGGTAAATTACACTTGCATGTCTATTTTTGGATATTTATTGTTTGAACCAGATTGATTCGTTAGGGACCTGGACTTGAAAAAGGTCGTTGTTGATCCTAAATCTGCTAAAGCATTGGATTATCAAGTCAACTTGGGTCAACATCACATCAATGATTTATAGTGGTAGGAACTCTAGCGACTACATGAGGCCAAGTCATCCCAAGGCGAGTCTAGTAGGCTAGCTAAGTGTTTTTATCATCTCATGCATACCACAAAATTTTTACAACAAGCCATCGTTCCTAACCTGAATCGAGTAAGGAATAGACCCATCGTTGAGAAGATTACCAACTTATTAGAGATAACTATATCTAGAACAAACATCCATATGGTACTAATCGATTGGAAAGAATTCGGCATTGAACAGTCACATGTGCCCCTACCATTGTTGAATATGCACCATCAGTGTTCCTCATGTAGCAGCTTCTACATCATAGTGCTATTGTTTTATGTAAATTTTGTTTTTCAAATTTTACATATCCTTGTTCTCTTTGGGATGAAGAATATTTTTGGGGTGGGGAAGATGTTGGAGGAGCCTAGCCGACGGGCCTACTAGATGTTGATGTATTTGTAAATTCGAAATGTATTCACTTGTATATTTTATGTATTGTACCTCGATGTTCCTATTGGGAAGTATTAGTAATGTAATTGAGTCATGTCATACCCCAATGTTCCTATCAAGAGAATTAATCATGTAAACAAGTCATGTAAAGTCATAGAGGGTAACCCTCCTTATTGATCAAGGTTTAAATTCCCCATAGTTGTGGGGTACTAGGGTTGTTAGACTCTCCTAGAGAAGTCAGCCCTAGTGAGTTAATGTAAGTCGGGTCATTAGTACCCTAGTTATGGTTACTCAAGACTACATAACTGAGTTAGGATTACTCAAGCCTACATAACAGATTCAAATAGTAAGTGAACGAAAGAATATAAATAGAGAGTGAGCCTCTCTATTTATCACACACACTCACTCAACTAGAGCGCATGAGTGAGAGAAGAAGTGCTCACACAAGTGAGAGAGAAAACAGTTGTGGAGATCATATTTTTTGTCTTTGGGTTTTACTGCTACTATTGGTGCTCATTCTATCTCTGAGGAAGTTGCACGGTTTTCTCCTTTATGGTTTACCCGAGGAAAATTCTTTGTGTCTCTTATCTCTTGTGATGATTTTTGTGCATGTTATTCTCTTAGATAAGATCCTATATCATATTGCTTAAATAATAAAAAACCTAACATGGTGTCAGAGATAACCTGAGAAGAAGACAGTGTGCAACTACAGAAGCTAGGGATTCTTACTTTTTGGGTATCTCTCCACAATCCATCCGCAAAAGGAGGCTAGGTTGACTCTCCATTGAAGGGCGCATCTTTCTGTCCAAGCAGAATTTGATTCTGAGCATTTTCAATTTTTGCTGCGAGAAATTAGGGGTTTTCAGAAAAGAGGAATTTTTGAGTGAGCCCGGAATAGGATTTCTCTCCTCATCAAAATATAAATTTAGAGACCAAGTTCGATATTTTTGGTTGGGTGAAACTCTGGGAAAGTCAAACCCTAGTTTGACCTCGGGCCTAAAAAACCCTAAAATACTAAAACGGGTAGTTTTGGTACATTCGCTATATCTTGGGATTGAAGAAGTCTCAGGGGCCGAAATTTTCACAGGCTGAAGATAAAATCCTGATGTACCCTTTGTAAAAATTTCAACCTCATATTCACTATATTCTAGGAGATATGGTTCCTCCAAATCAGGGTTCTGGCCTCTTCCAGGATTCATCCCTAAACAGGACACCTAGGGAGAATTGCAATATCTCTAGCTACAAAGATCCAAATGAAATTTTTCAAGATGTTCCAGATAGGGCGCGGAATTTAATTTCTTTATTAAAGGTTTTAGATCCTAAAGGTGAAATAGTGACACATGGAAGTCCCTACAACTTCATTATGTTGAACAATCCTGAAACAAGTCACCATGGGAAAACGCTCATAAGTCCGAAATGGTGAAACCAATTCTGGTAAAACCTATGTTGTTGGAACGAGGACAGACAAGTTTACCTCAGTACAAAATTGTAGACACATAGGATTAGTAATTTCAGAGATACCGCAGAAATAATATCAGGCATTTCTGCAGAAGAATCTGCTAAACTAGGGCTTCCTGTTTCGGGAGCTTCCCTCCACTGTTTTCAGAAAAGGAGTACATTAGACAACTCTCCTTGAATAGGTGTATATTTATATCCAATCATAATTTTGAAATTCCAAGTTTTGAAAATTAGAGTTTCTCTGACAATCCCTAGATCAAATGGGTAAGATCTAATCTTTTGCTATTTACAGTTGAGGTTCTCATTTCAAAATGACTAATCACACCAGATTGATGACAACCTTGGTGAGGCTGACAACTTCCAAGCATGGAAGCATAGGATTTCACTGGTTCTTGAATAAAATGAATTGGACACCTACATAAGTGGAGAGGTTCCAGTTCTAGAGGGAGATGAGGCTAAAAGCCTTACATAAGAAGAACTTGGTCAAGGCCAAGAATATCATTGCTGATTCAATCAAGGATCACCTTATACCACAAGTGTCTTCCCTAAAGACACCTAAAGAGATGTTTGGTTCCTTGACCAAGCTATTTGAAGGGAAGAACATAAATCAAAATATTACTTTGAGAAACCAGTTGAAGAATGTGAAGATCCAGAATGCAGAGACCATACAGTAAAACCTTACAAGGGTCTCTTAAATCAAAGAACAACTTGAAGCAGTGGATGAAGAAGTAGAGAATACAAAAATTGTGATAACCACCTTGAATGTCCTCCCAAGATCATGGGATTCATTCATTTGAAAAATGTGTGCCAGAAGGAAGTGATTACTTTCCGCAGACTCTGGGAAGAGAACACATAAGACGAAGATCAACTCATAATAAGAGAAAAGAAGATGGGAGCAACTAAAGATCAAGATTTCATGATTCAAAGAAGATACCTCAAGCGATGAGGAATATGAAGAACCTCTTATCCATATTAAGCATTTGGAGAAGAAATGATGTTGTTATGAATGAAGAAGATGATGAAGCTAAAAGAAGGTGTAATGTCCCCGACCCTCTGAATGGTGAAGAGGATGCTACCAATGCTACTATCAATCCAGGAAACTAGCCCCATGAACATACACATAAAAATTGAAATGCTTTGAACTAAAACATGCATACATTATTACCATACAGCGGAAGAAAAATAATACATTCAAGCATTTAGCATGTTCATCATTTTCATTAAACAACAAATACAATTGCAGATATGGAATAGACAAGAATACTTATCTTATGAGGAGGCTTGTCCCGCAACTAGCTATGCCACTGCAACGTTCCACCCAACCATAGGCTAGTGTGAGCCTTAATCTCTTAGCAACACTGCCACCCCCAAGCTGGGCATGATTCCCCAAGGAATAAGGAACTAAGTAGGCTCACACATAGCTAAATATATGTCAAGACTCAGTCAAGCCAACATAGTTGGGTTTATCAGACCAAGATTATACCACCACACATAACCAAGCCAACAAGTTGGGTTTATCAGGTTATCAAGAGATAGAAGCACTTTCTGCTAAGCTAGTGGGCTCATTGAAGAGCTAAGGACACCTACACCAAAACTAGCTTGACTCCTAAGACCTCCACACACACCCAACACAAGGAATCATTCCCTTCTTTGTTGTACAGTCCCTCAAGACATGACTTTCCTTCCAGTGCTATTCAGGGGGTGTAGAGAAGAGATTCAACCCTTTAGCTCTGTCTATGAGGCACCTGTAAACACTAGGTTTGTCAAGCAGAATCCTTTCAACTCCTACACAGTCCAAAGACCAATCCACTGTGCACACACAACAAAAAAACCCACACAACAAATCACAGCTTTGGGGTTTAAAGGAAGACACCAAAGAACAAAACCGGAATGGAAACTTGGGTAATACACAGCTCAGACTAAGAAATTTGATTCCTAAGTTGTTCTTGGCCTATCGTGGCCAAAATGACTCAACCACAAACTCACAGAAACCCAAAATCATGGGGAAACCAGCAGGGATTTATCAGCTTGGAAAATGGTGGAGAAATGTCACAAAACGTTGGGGAAGAAACCTAATCACAGATCATCACCCAAAATGAAATTCTTAGCCTAAGGAGAGTGAAGAACGACTATCCATGTGAGGTAAAAAAAAACATATAGTAAAATCCCCAAAAACAAAATTTACCCACAACCAAATCATGAACGTAAGGCAGCTCTCCCAGTTCTCTGCGTGAGGAACCATTCCAAAATCTGTGCGTGAGGAGAGAAAACAGCCATCTTTGCATGAGAATGGTCAAAATGGAAGAATTGGGTATCTTCTTGTCCTTCCCACGTGAAGAGGAACGGATCCCTAGTGGAGTGTGCATGTGGGAAAGGACTGATAGTCCTGCCACACACCACTTCCCATGCAAAACGTTTTCCCAGGCCATAACTGCTCCCAACTAACTCCAGATAATTTAATTTGGTAGTTGACTGATTGATGGGTTCTCCTATTGACATCTGGCTTTTCCTTATTGGCCCCAAAGGTTAAATAATACCCCCTCCTTATCCTTAGGAAAACCATGCCCTTTTCATTATGGTTGCATTGACATAGCTGGTTGGGTTTTATTTTAATTAAAAAGCATATTTACATGATGCCAAAATTATAATGTGCCAGCTAGCACGAATATACCCTCGGCAACGATTTTAATCATCGGAACATAAAACAATTAAATCGATGGTGGGGCTTCTGCCTTTAGCTCCACACCACAATTCATTACAATATATACATCATATACATTTAATGCAAAGGGGGTCAAAACCAGGGTGTTACAGAAGGAATCTACCCATGAAACAAATAAAGATAAGTATTCAATTGTCATTTCATGATATTGTTTTGTTATGCATTTGTTTATATTCAGTTGATGTATTATGCATGATAGAATGTTTGCATTAATGACAGTATACTACTAATATGCATGTGATGGGTAATTAGCTCATGGTGCTATACAAATCTCCATTGCTACTTATCTAGAATGAAACCTCTTTGCTGACATATTCGATTAGTGCATAATCTCAATGATGTCTTGGTAGAGATGGAAGGCATCAAGAAAAGTTTTTGTGAGATATGGATGAATGTTGTATTGGCTAAAATACTTACATGATTATATCTTTATGCATCAGAATTTTCCATTGTGAATATGCCTTATGAAATGTTTTCAACCATACAAATGCATTTGACTTGTAGGAAAGATCATGTACAATCACCTACAAGAAAAGAAGGATGAGACTTGTTCCGAAGAACAAGTGACGAAAATTCAAGAAAGAATCCAAGATGAAGAATAATATGACGATAATTTCAAAGAAAGAAAGAGGCCTCATAGACACTCCAGTTATGTGACACTGTTGAGTGACATCATTGATGCAAATCCTTCCAGCTATGAAGAAGTAGCCAAGAAGAAAGGGAAGGAGAATACCAGTTCAAGAATAATGATGTCTAGGATGTTATCGATACCTGAAGAGAATTATGTGGGATACAAGGAAAGATTTGTAGCACGAGGATTTTCACAAAAAGAAGGCATATACTACGAAGAGACATTTGCAGCCACTAGAAGTTAAGACACATGACAGGAAGAATCATGTGTGCAAATGAAAGAAGGCCTTGTACGAGCTCAGAAGACACCCATAGGATAACACATACATGAGGAGCTTGAAGATCACCTAGAGTGATGAAGATATTAACCTTTGCTACAAGGTTGAAGATGAAATCCTATAGAGGATGACAAGCTCACAGATGGGTGCGAGAAGAACGTTTTTAACATAGAGGATCTTGCTATCCAGTGACCCTAGATGGATACATAGAATATTAGTAGCAGAGGAAGCTACTTGTCACTCCGGTACAAAATGTTTCAATGTATAGAGTACGAAAGACAGAGGGAGAATGGTGCTCCACTTCAAAGGGAGTGACTGCAGAAGATCCTAAGGTTTGACATGGTACGACAGGATGGATAGATTACTGATGACTCTAGGCTTTAGTGAGAGTAAAGAAGATTCCAATATTTACTTCAAAATTGAATCTAGAATACCAGTGATGCTCCTGTTATATATCGATGACTTGTTCCTAACAGAAAAGAGGAACTCATTAAAGTTGCAAGAAGGAGACTTGCTACCGAGTTCGAGATGAAGGACTTGGATATGATGCACTGCTTTCTAGGCATGGAGATGTGGCAGAGTACAAATGGAATCTCTCTGGGACAAGGGAAGTATGCATTAGAGATCCTGAAGAGGTTCAGGATGATGGACTGCAAGGCCATGACCACACCTATGGCATCAAACCTGAAGCTATTGAGTGCTACTTCATCAGAGTCGGTTGATGCCACGATGTATCGTCAGATGATTGGGTCATTAATGTATGTGACGAATACGAGACCATATATTTGCTTTGCTATGAACACATTGAGCCAGTTCCTGATGGATCCGAGACATGTTCACTTGATGGTTGCAAAGCATGCAGTGAGGTACCTGAAGGGTATAGTTGAGTATGTGCTCAAGTATGATGCGAATCAGAAGATTAACCTGGAGGAAGAGTACTTCAGGGTGCTACTTCAGTATGAGATCAGGTGTGATCTCTTGGTTTAGCAGGAAGCAGTACTGCATGGCACTGAGTATAGCCGAAAGAGGAGCAGTGAAGCTCCAGTATGTGATCCAGATCAAGATCTCTCGAAATAGGAGTTCTAGCATAGCCGGTGAGACAGGTTGTCTGAGCATAAAATCCTGGTGAAGCTCGTAGGTGGCTAAGACGTAAACGGTCATGTAGGTTTTCCTTGGATGTAATCAGTCCTGGCAAAGCTCGCAAGTTATCCTTGGACCTAATCAGCCCTGATGTGATTCTATGCTAGAAATGGCCAGAGTGAAGTTCGAGTACTTTAGGGAGAAGCTTGGTGTTCTCTAGATCAAGGTTCCCTCCAAGGCGAGGTGATGAGTCCAAGAGCCTTTCTGACATGGTACGATTGGTTCTTTCTATGGTTAGATATAAGTGCAGGAGCCTTTCTAACATGGTGGTAGGCAGGTCCTCCCATGGTCAGATATAAGTGCAGAGCCTTTCTGACATGGTGGCAGGCTAGGCCTCCCATGGTCAGATGTAAGTGCAGAGCCTTTCTGGCTGGGTCAGATGTAAGTGCAGAGCCTTTTTGACTGGGTTAGATGTAAGTGTAGAGCCTTTCTGACTGGGTTAGATATAACTGCTAAGCCTTTCCAACATGGTGGCAAGTTGGGCCTCCCATTGTCGGATATAAGTGCTAATCCTTTTCGACATGCTATCCGACTGGGCCTTCCATGGTCGGATATAAGTGTTGAGCCATTCTGACATGGTTGCATGCTGAGCCTCCCATGGTTAGATGTGAGTGTTGGGCCTTTTTTACTGGGTCAGATGTAAGTGTTGGACGAGCCTTTATGACATGGTGGCAGGTTGGGCCTCCCATGGTCAGATGTGAGTGTTGGGCCTTTCTGACTGGGTCAGATGTGAGTGTTGGGCATGGCTTTCTGACATGGTGGTGGATGTGTTCCTCTTAACGTCAGATGTAAGTGTTGGGTGGGCCTTTCTGACTAGGGTCAAATATAATCACTAGAGAAGTCCTACCTGGAGTCTAGGCCTACAACTAGCATGAAAAAGGGTTGGCTCTGTAGAACTTCCTATGACGAGTAGAATTGAGAGATAGCACCAGTTGATTGAGATAGCGGAAGCAGTGATGATGATGATCCAACATTGATGATGATCTAGTGGTGATCCAGCTTTGATGATGATCTAGTGATGATCCAACTTTGATGATGATCCAATGATGATCCAGACTTGATCCAGAGAAGAATACTTTTGCTGATGAATTGTGTCAAGAGAATACCTTCCTAGTTAAGAGGGAGTGTTGATGTATTTGTAACTTCAGAATGTATTCACTTGTATATTTTATGTATTGTACATTGATGTTCCTATCGGGAAGTATCAGTAATGTAATTGAGTCATATCATACCCCGATGTTCCTATCAGAAGAATCAATAATGTAAACAAGTCATGTAAAGTCATAGAGGGTAACCCTACTTATTGATCAAGGGTTAAATTCCCCACAGTTGTGGGGCGCTAGGGTTGTTAGACTCTCCTATAGAATTCGACCCTAGTGAGTTAATGTAAGTAAGATCATTAGTACCCTAGTTGTGGTTACTCGAGCCTACATAACAGAATAAAATATTAAGTGAACGAAAGAATATAAATAGAGAGTGAGCCTCTCTATTTATCACACACACTCACTCAACTAGGGTGCATGAGTGAGAGAAGAATTGCTCACACAAGTGAGAGAGAGAACAGCTGTGGAGATCATATTTTTTGTCTTTGGGTTTTATTGCTGCTATTAGTGCTCATTCTATCTCTGAGGAAGTTGCAGGGTTTTCTCCTTTATGGTTTCCCCGAGGAAAATTATTTGTGTCTCTTGTCTCTTGTGATGATTGTTGTGCATGTTATTCTCTTAGATAAGATCCTAGATCATATTGCTTAAATGATAAAAAAATCTAACATTGGATCCTCCCAACCGACCACTCATTTGTTCATTTAGTATAGTTGAGTCGATTAAGCTAGTTTTCGGGTATTTACATAGTTATAACTATATAAATTAATGTACATCATATATAAATATAGTTTGGTGAGTTGTGAAGAGATACTGTTGTTCTTTCATTTGGATAGAATGTCCTGGTGATATAATACACAGGCTTGTTGTTGGCTTTACCATTACTTTCTTCCTTGCTCACTTTATGTACTACAAGTAACCACATGTAATCAGTCGTATTACAACATTGGCTGAAAGATACAATTTAGGTTTTGACCTAATGGAAATATTATGGGATCAAATATATATAGTAGGTTTAACTAGTAACGGGACTACATGGGAAATGAGTAATAATGTGTATATATAGATGTCAATAGACTCATTATTTTCCAGATGGACATATGATTTGCAATAATAGATGTTTGGTTATTGGGGAGTTATTCTCCTAATGTTTAGGTATTTATTATATGACTTGTGATTATACTATATTTGGGACTTTTGGGGCATGCCTATAATTGGTATACATTATATGAATGCACAATTATCATGCTTTTTTAAATATTGGTTTCATAATATTTAGTATTTGAGTGGGTGATTATTGGTTTGGAAACCACCAAACAACACCTTGCACAGTTTTCTCCATAAGTTTGGTTAGAGGTATCCAAGTTCAATTAGACATGAAGGGTTGTGATTAAGACAACTATACTATATATATTTCATTTTTAGTATAAGATGTGTGGGAATTTGTGAGTGGAAATATTTACACATTGGTGTATTTATTCAATCCTAAAAGCTTGATAAAAATAGTAAGGTTCACTAAAATGGACATATAAGCATATGAAGAGGTAAATTTATGACAAAATAGAAGGGATGCTTCCCCACACTTGTGTATGGAAACCCTCATAACCCCATCAGCATAGAGTTATTTTCCTCACTCAGTGAGATTCAAACTAGGCACGTATTGGCATGGAACTAGCCAAGCGGCTTAGTAGCATTGGCACAACATGTTGAACTAACACCTTAGGGTATATGGAGAGTTTCAACTATAGAGATAACTAGTGTAATTATAAATAATACATAATAAGGTATTACCAATTCAAACCTCAAACATGTTTGGATGAAATTGGTGGTACAAGATAGCTCTGCATAAAAATCTAAAATTAATAGGCTTTTGTAATTGGGCCATAAAAGTTTCTTGGAAAGTAAAATCAAGGGAGACCAATGGAAATTCAAAGAAGACATTACAAGCTATTATAGATCCATATGTTTTAATTGAATAAACAAGTTCAATGGCATTATAGGTTCAAGGTCATATTGCATATCAACCCCCACATAAGTTATTGAAAGGTATGCCCACTTAAAGTTTGCAAAAAAAAATATTGGAAACTCTAATTGAAATAATTAAAAAGTTTAAAAAAATAGAGAGAGAGAAAAACAAATTAGTATATCACTAGGGAAATTTGGGATTAATATTTGGATATAATATAGTTGTCTATTAAGGGTTTTGACAAGGTTCTAAGTTTTTAAGGAAGGACTGGTGGAAACACTTGATTCAAGTGGATATGGATAGGGAGTTAATCCTAGTGGATGGTTGCATGTTATAAAAGAAAATTGGAACAAGATACTCATAATTTCATATCTTCAAGGTGACACTGATGTTTGGCGGTAAAGTCTTAATGTAGATAAAAATTGCATTGTAATATATGGGAATAAATTTTCAAAATCTTATAAAATATATGGGTAAAGGAAAAAACAAAAGAAAATATGCTGAAAATTAATTATTAATTAAGGTAAGGGAAAGAATAAGTTATCATTTGTTCGATTTTCCACAAATTTCAGCTTTGGTTTCAGTACTCAACAAGTTTGTTCTAAAATTAATGCACATAATTAATTAGCTTCTAATTTGAAACTTGTAAACTAAAACACAAAAATTATACTAACATCACACCACATAAATATACACAGATAATTTAATTTTTGGAAAATCCTCGAAGGGAAAACCAATTCAAGAGAGATTTTATAACTTTATCCCATAGAGAATTTATCAACAAAATATTACATAATGTAATATAGAATTCAATGCACCTGGAAACTCATGACTCCACAAAAAATTGTGCCACCTCGTAAATTGTTCTAGTATGTAAAATATGATATATACAACCTTTGTACAAGTCTGTACAAACTATACAAACTATTCAGAAATAGTCTCCTCAAAAACCATGCATCAACAAGCTTCCTTGAAATTTGTGCCAAATTATTTAACTTATTTTACAAACCTCAAAACATTTTCCAAGTCACTATTTTACAGACCTTGAAATTCATGCCACTATTAGTAGTCTCCCTTGGAATTCATGCCTCCTTTTCTTGGAATTTGTGTCTCTCTCCTTCCTAGGAATTTATGCCTCTCTTCTTTTCATTTTTTCACTCTCTCTTCTTTTCTGTATATTCTTCTCCTATATCTCCTTTTGAAATAGTGAGAAATGGATTTGTCTCTTTAGCTTCAATATGGATGGCCAAGAATAAATCTTGGAGTTACAAAATCAATGGATTTGATATTTTCACTTTATCACATAAAAGTCATTTTCCCTCACCCAAAATTAAAAAGTCACTTTAACTTTAGAAAATAATGTTAATTTTAGGAAAATTCACTTTGGTCACTTTCTATATATATAGACACCAACTATGTAGAATACCATCCGATCTATAAAATATCAACACTCAATGTTAGCAAGGAAGGTGTTTTGCGCCACCCCCTACTTATCTCTTAATTTAAAAAAAAAAACTTTCAGCAAAGCCTTCATGAGGATGTATGCAACTTTATCATATGTAAATAGGTACTGAAGTAGAATTTCCCTCTTTGAACATAGTCCCAAATGAAGTGGTATATGATCTCAATGTGTTTCGATTGGTCATGAAACACTAGATTCTTTGAGAGTTTGATGCAAATTCGATTATCATAGTGAATCACCGTCAGAAGCAATGCATGACCAAACCATCCAACAAGTATATTGTGAAGCCATATGGACTTAAAACTCACCAAACTAGAAGCCATATACTATGCCTCGGTAGAACTCAATGCAAACGACTTCTGCTTCATGTTGATCCATGGCACGATTGTCACAAGCTAAAAAAACACCTTGAGGTGCTCTTCCTATCAACCACACTTCCTTCCTAATATGATTCACTGAAACCAACCAGTATAACTCCATCCCCCTGAACATATATCCACCTAAAATCTACAATTCCATGCAAGTAATGAAGAACATGTTTTGTTGCAGTCTAATGCACTCTCCTAGGCTCAACCATAAATTAAGTGACAGTGTTCACTGCAAAACAAATATTTGGTTTGGTGTTCACCAAACACATCAAGGACCCAATAAGTTGATGATACAAAGTGGTATCAACCAACTATGACTCGGAATCATCAAGCTTCTTCAATTTGTTCTTCATGGGTGTCGACATAGGCCTGCAATCTTCCATCTCGTATCGCTCCAAAATCTCAATCGCATACTTCCCTTGTCCAAGAAAGATATAACCGGGACTCTGCCACACCTCCAATCCCAAAAAGCAATGCATCATATCGATATCATTCATCTTGAACTTAAAATATACATATCTCTTACAATATCTGGTGGGATTCTCTAACTCGGTAAGAAAGATATCATCCACACAAAGGATAAGAATGAGTGGAACCTCACAAACATGAATGTAGTATAGATTTAGATCCGCATCACTCTTCTCAAATCCCATATGTTACAACTAGCTATCAATCCTAACATACCAAGATCTGGGAGATTACTTGATTTTAGATATCCTTCTTCAATTTGCACACATGAGACTCTCTCCCATGTACCTCAAAGCCTAGTGGCTACTCAATGTACACTTCCTCTTTTATGATGCCAATAAAAAATGCAGTCTTCGCATCCATCTAACAAAGACTCCAACCCATCTCTACTGAAATGGACTTGATGAACCTAATCGAAGTGTATCTTTCTATTGGTGCAAAGGTCTCCTCATAGTATACTCCCTCTACCTATGAGAACCCTTGCGCCAAAATTGAAGTTTCCTACTTCTCAATGATTCCATCTGCATCAGGCTTGATTTTGAAGAGCCACTTGGAAGTCACCACTAACTTATCTACAGGTCTTGGAACAACCTCCCAAACATCATTCTTCATTATGGAATCATACTCTTCCATCATGGCATCTCTCCATCCCTGTTAGTAAACTGCCTCCTCAAAAGTGGAAAGCTCCTACTCACGAATGCTTCTCATCATTTCTATATAACTACAGGATCTCTTTGGTGTATTTCTCTCCATGATGGTCTTCTCATGACTCTCTACATGATCCCATGCATCCTTCAAGGTATACTGAATCCATCTCGACTTCCTCTTCCCTGAAAGTATCTCCTGCTCATCCAAACTATATGAAGACTACGATCCTAAAGTATGATAATTTGTGACCGATGTATTTGTAATCTAGGAACCTGTAACCCCTGAAACCTATGTACATGTTCCTTATGGACTTGTAACATAAGGTACCGATGAAATCTATGAGACATGTGAACTTGTACTTGTACCTATAGGAACCAAGCACTCATACCACCTGGATAATATGACTCTAGTGACCTCCTTAGTGCCCTCTCCTCCTAGAATTTCACGTCCCACCTCATCTTTCTTTTCCTCAGTGCAAGGACATAAATCTAGAAGACCTTCAATGTCTCACCTTACCCAACAAATATCCCCTTCTGTGCAGTGGGCTCTAACTTTTTCCACTTCTCAGAAGGGACATATGAGTAATTAATGTACCCAAATATGCATAAGTGCCCCACCTCGAGATTCCTCCTTTGAAAGCCTCCTCGAGATTCTTTCTCTCCAACACTCAATGTGGGTGCTTGTTCTACACATACACTACAGTGTTGCATGCCTCTGCCCAAAGAAACTGTGGAATACCCTAGTCATGCAACATGGCTTTCACATCCCCAATTATGGCCCTGTTTTTCCTTTCTACAACCCCATTATACTGAGGATTGTAAGGAACAATTAAATCTCTCTTGATTCTTGTTGATGCATAGAATTCATTGAAATCATTAGAGGTATACTAAATCTCGTTGTCTATTCTCAACACCTTGATATTATTCCCAGTTTGAATCTCGACGAGAGCTTTAAACTCTTGGAATCTAGAAAAGACCCCATCCTTGGTCTTTGGGAAGTAGATCCAAGTATTTATGGATAAATTATCAATGAAAGTGGCATAGTACTCGTATTTATAAAAGGAAATTGTTGCCATGGTCCCACAAACATATGAATGCACCAACTCCAATATCTCTCCTCTCATGTTTTCAATACTAAGAGAAGGTACTTTAGAGTGTTTTTCAAGAGCACACCCCTTGAACACATCATGTTGCTCTAATCTAAATTCTAATAGTCCTATAACAATATCTCTCGGCATGGTAAGATTTCCATGATGCAACTGTGCCATCTGTTTGTTCTAAATCTCACACAAACAACTATCGCTACATTGTATCAATGCTCATATTGGCTGAAACATAATCTTGTAAAGCTTCTCGAACCTAATCCCAATCACATGTGTTGTACATAGGATGGAACCTTTCGGTTGAATAAGCACTTATACATCTCAAATAATCACTGAAAAATCCCTGATCCTCTACAACAGATACTGAAACCAAGTTCTTGGCCAACTTCAGAACATATAATACCTCCTTCACTACCAAGGGTTGTTGGAACTCACTCTAAAACAAAATTCTTCCAAGGCCAACTAATATGACCTTGGAATCATCAACCAACTCAATATCCACATCCACACTACCCTCGGTAAACTTGGTGAAGTGATCACGTGCGTGACTGCAAGAACCACTCTCTATATACTATACACTAGAGTATTCTATACTAGAAGCAAGACAAGTCACCAATAAGAACTCATTTTTGAACCTAGAGTAAACTCCTCTACCTCGGCTAATGCAGCTACCTATGACTTGTTCTTATTACTGTTGTTTTGACACTTCCCTGCATAGTGCCAAAACTTGTGACAAGCAAGAAATTTAACCTTGCTCATGTCCTTATTTTGATCACCTTTCTATCTTGACCCACTTCCTGGGAATTTATTATTCCTATTCTTGCTCTTTCCAGTAAGAGAAACATTATCCTCATCACCCCCAAGCTACTGAACTGTGTGGCTGCTGGAGCCAATTGTAATATCCTCTTGTATGAATTCATCCCAAAGTCTATTCCATGTAGGCATGTTCTCTCTAGCAACAACTGCACTCACAAAATATTACCATGGTTTTGAGAAACCATTCAAGTCAGTTCTCACCAACTCTGCACCCGCCACTATCTCTCCAATTCCCAACTCATGGATTACCTGTGAAATATGGTAAGGTATGATGTGAAGTTTTCGGTCTCGGTCATCTTTATTTTCCTTAACTTATCCCTCAAAATCTTTTTCCGATTTTGATTATCACTTTGAAAAAACTTTATCAAATTTTCCCACATGTCAAAGGAATTATTCTGGGCCAGTCACATGAGGCATAAGGTGGTATTTCACTGCATCAATATGAATATGTTTTTCCTTCACATTATTCCTATTATATTCCACTAATAAATCAGGATCAGTAGGAATCATGACAACTTACTTGGTTATACTCCATAACTCAAATTCCTCCAACAACAAAGTGACCCTCTCCTTCCATGGAATGAAGTTTGATGCACCCTCAATCCTATCATTAAATCGCAAGCCAAAATTCAAATACATTTTCACTAACCAACCAAAAAAAACTCAAATATACTAGGTGAGCTAACTTAGCGATGCCTTTTCTACCCTCTATGTTACCAGCAGGTTTTTCTACTCACAACTCTTATACCATGTTCAATTTTCTGCAAATTTCAGTTTCGATTTCAGCACTAAACAATTTTGTTCTCAAATTAATGCACATAATTTTAATTGGATTCTAATTTGCAACTTGTAAAGTGAAACACGGAAATTATACTAACACCACACAACATAAATGTACAGGAAGAATTTTTGGGTAAACTACCCCTAGAAAAACCTCAAAGGGAAAACCAGTTTCAGACAGAATTTATTAATTGATCCCAGGAGAATTTATTAGCATAATTTTACAACATTTAATACATGATTTAACTCACTTGGAAACTTGTTCTACCTCGTAAAATGTGTAAATAGGAAAGTATGTCCTGTGTATAGGTCTATATGGAATATATGGACCAGACAAAAAATTGTCTCCTAAAAACCCGAGCGTCAACATGCTACCTCGAAATACATGCCAAGAATTTGACCTGCTATATGGACCTCAAAAACTGTGCCCAGTAACTATTGTATTTACCTCAAAATTCATGTCAATGTTCCATCTATACAGACTAGCATTAAATGCATCATTCTCCCTTGGAATTTGTACCTTGTTTTCTTGGAATTTGTGCCTCTCCTTCCTAGGAATTCTTGCTTCTCTTCTCTTCAACTTTTCACTCTCTCTTCTTCTAGATCTCCTTTTTTATTTAGTGAGAAATGACTTTGTCTCTTCATCTTCTGAATGGATGTCCAAGATTAAATCTTGAAGTTACAAAATCAATGGATGTGATATTTTCACTTTATCACATAAAAGTCATTTTCACTCACCCAAAATTAAAAAGTCCTTTTAACCTTATAAAATAAAGTTAATACTAGGAACAATCACTTTGGTCACTTTCTACATGTATAGACACCAACTACGTAGAATACCATTTGAGCTATAAAAAATCAACATCAATTAGGATTATTATTTTTCCATGTTGTAGGCTCTTGAACAAGCTCAGCTTATTCAATAGGTTAATAATTGTAAGAAATAAAAGATGAGAAAATTGTAGAAGGCCAAGGATGATTCAAAAGAAGAATTGAAATATAAGGATGAACAAATTTTCATATAATGAAACCATATTCAAACACTACTTAATAAGTTTAAGAGCCTAAAGAAGAAAATATTCATTGTCAAAATCAAGAAAAAAAATGAAGATCATATATGAACATACCACCAAAAGAATTGAATAGGAGATTTGGAACAAGACTAAGTAATCCCTAAACATTGATGGGGTAAAATTTGAAATACATGTGAGAATTGGATAAGGACAAAAGGAATGAATGGGTAGCATCACATTGTAGCTTCAAAATGATAAGAAACGTAAACTAGGAGAAAAATATCATCAAAAAACACTTCAAGATGTTGAGATACAACTACAGAGGATAAATCCAAATTTAGAAAGTCAACAAAAAATGTGAAACATTATCTATCAAGAAAATATAATTTAAGACCAAGCATAGAATCTATAGCATGTTATTGTTAAAAAAAAATATTGATGGTAAGGTTATGGGATGAAAGAAATCCATCAAAAGTGTAACCTTATCATCGCCCCTCATTACAAACAAAATGTGCAAGAAAGACAAGAAGAGAAACATTGAGATACTAAGAAATAATATGGGAGAATCATCAAGATTCATGGAATGTGGCACCAAGGAACCATTATGAAAGCATATATTATCAAAGGCCAAAAAACAACAAACATAGAGAATACACAATAGTGCATGGAATCAAAGGAAAATAAATTATGCGATAACAAACTATAAAGGCGTGAATTGTGTAAGAATTTATTGAGGATAGATAGATCATGAACAAGAGAAAAAATAATTTAAGAAACCCCTATTTCTTGGATTTGTCATATGTAAAACTCTAAATAAGAAATCTTTAAGGATGAAATTTTTTAAGGGGTGGAATCATGATATGACCCCAATAGGGGTTATATTGGTTTAAATGTATATGTGATTGTAGGTTGGCCTTATGGTGGCCCACATGGAATATTGAGGATATTCATATATAAATATCAATAGAGTCATCAATGTGCACAGTGAATCATTTGGATAGTATTTTCAAGCTATTTTCCTAAAGTATTATGTAATTCATCATTAATATCACTTTGGAAGTTGTGTTGTAAACATTTAGTTGATACGCATTATCTATATGTAGGTTTGTCAAGATGTTTTAAGTATTGTGTTCATAACACAATGTTGTTGTAAAGGACTCTAACTCTATTAAAATACTTCAATACTCATTGAGTTTCATGGGAATATCAAACTACTAGGACATGTGGTTGCATGCCCCTATCAAATAATCTTTCTCTGTCTATTCTCTACAGTGTACATCATGCTTCCAATGTTTAGTTGCTTTTATGGCTAAGGAAAATTTATAGCTTTGTCTCATGAGTGCTTGTTAGTTGAGTGAAATAAGGATAAGATAATGGATCTTTCCATTTTCACCTTGATATATAGTCAAATACCTCTCAAATATGATACCCATGTTCTATTGAAGAAAAGCACACACCTCACAAACAATAGTTTTTTTCTTCACAATCCTAAAATTACTCCAAGAAAGATTGGAGAGATCTGCAATCTTCATTTATTTGGGGCTTTGTTGATTACAATTTTTACACATGCATTGTGAGGTTGTTAACCCTGAAATTTGCTTATTTTTATACAACTAGCAAGTCCTAGACTTATTTCCTCTTCTGATATAACTCTTTCTCCAAATAGTAATATGATATTTTGCAAGACTTGTTGAGCTTAGCTCTATTTATTATGGCATCATTTAGCATAAGATTATTTTTTTATAATTTGTGAAGTTAATATAACAATTTCCCTTTTCAAACTAATGACATTATTGAATCAATTATACAATCCTACCATCATGCATCTCAAGCATAGCTTTATCAAACTAGTGCAATGCACACAAAGAGGCATAAAGCACAATTTATTCATACTCTTATTAACTACCATTCTAACTATCTTGAAACATGATCTATTACCATCCAATGCCTCACTTCTTAAAATTGGAGGACACATGGAAGAGGAACTTGTAGAACATATTGTTGTAGCTTGTGATTATGACTGCATCAAGATTGTTGTATTTCTGGTCATTGTTATTGGTGATGAGGTGTTGGGAGACCAGCATAGATCCAAATCCTAGGCTCTATCAAGCGTCAAGAGGGATCAAATCTCTCGAGGTGCAAACATCTTCTTAAGTATTGCACTCAAGGAGCTATCAGCTTTGGTGTGTCTTATATATAGCCATTCATTTGATTCAAACCAAAAGACACATCTTTTTATTTAAGGTCGACATATAATATTTTTATTATTAATATTTAATATTATCTATGGGCGACATATAATATTTTTTATTATTTTTTATTTTGTTAGGAATGACCATTACAACATCTCCACCATACATGGTTTTAAAACCATGTGCAAGGCCCTCATAAAACCATGGGTTATTTAGGAGGCCTTGCACATGGTCTTAAAACCATTTGCAAGGCCCTCCTAAACCATGTACAATAAAACCATGGGTTGTTTAGGATACCTTGCACATGGTTTTAAGGCCAACATTTTTTTTGCGGATAACTCAATTTTTTATTATTTTTTATTTTGTTAGGTAGGAACATAACAATATCTCCCCCATATCAGGTTGTTTTTGTGGCCGACATTTATTTTGGTGGATAATTAAATTTTTCATTTTTTATTATTTTGTTAGTAGCCAACGTTACAAACAAAATATAGACAACCTTTACAAGATCTCCCTCGTATTAGGTTGTTTTTTTGGCCGACATTGATTTTGGCAGACAATTAAAAATTTTATTTTTTATTATTTTGTTAGTAACAAACATTACAAGATCTCCCTCATACAAGATTCGACAAACGTTGCAATATGTCCCTCATACTGGGTTGTAGAGCGCCTCTCGGCGCAATAAATAGGGAAGTATTAGATCTAGGGAAAGCTAGCGCATGAAATTCATCATCAAGTATTGGAAGAGTTAAGCAGGATTGTTTGGTTGAGAAGGGTGCATGCCATGCAATTCCAATAGGGAACATAAAGAAAATTTGGTAAGTGTTGTGTAACTCAAATCTAAAAATATTATCACAAAGAATATATCCAAGAGAATCACACAACACAATAGATAACAAAAATAATCCACTCTTTTATTAAAATAGATCGTTCTCTCGATGGGATGAATCAAACCTTGTTTCCCTTTTGAGGGGGATTCCTCCTAATGAGATAATTCTCAAATTATAATATTCTTCTCCACATCACATAAGGAGGACTCCATCCTTATTTATAGAATCAATATACAGTTCTAACTTCCTAACCTCCTAACCACATAGTAGACCTTCTTTAATGAGGTCTCATTACATTTATTTACTAACTTAGTGGGCCTTATTATAGTGGACTTAGTCCACTTTATATTGAATGGCCTCCACTACTAATATAATGGGCACTCCAATCCCCCCATTACCCCCTAGGTAGGGTTAATTGGGGCCTAGAGGGATCATTAGAGTAGTATTGGAGGACATTCAATGTAAAGTAGAATAGGTCCACTATATTGCTATTATTAAATAAGTCCCGCTAAGTTAGTAAATAAATGTAATGGGACCTCATTAAAGAACGTCCACTATGTGGTTAGGATATTAGGAAGTTAGTATTGTATGGTGATTCTATACTATAAGGATAGATTCATCATTATGTGATGTGTAGAAGAATATTATAATGAAGCATTATCTCATTAGGAGGAAGCCCCATTGAAAAGGAAAATGAAGATGGTTGATTCATCCCATCAAATGAATCAGCTATCTTAATGAAAGAGTGGTCCATTATTTATGTTATCTATAGTATTGCGTTATTCTCTTGGAAATATTATTTGTGCTAATATTTTATATTTGATTTACATAATAATAAGATAATATCAATAAAATTGGTAGGGTGAGTGTGGGATGGAAAGCTAGAGGGAGAAAAATAATACATGATCCTATAATTGATTGTTGTTGTTGTTGAAGTGGAGAATGTTGTTTGCATAATATTCGTCCACTCCTCGAAAGGGTATAAGGGTAAGAAGAGATAAATCCTATTGTAACTTATGTTCTAAGTAACTCCAATGTTGAAAGTGTCATAAAATTAGAACTTTCTAAATATTTTATATTTCCCATCTTTCAAAAATTTACTACATTTCAAGTGCCCGGATAAGTGTTGGTGTTCCAAGTAACATCAATGGAAAAAGTGTTCTAAATTCAAAACTTTATAACTACTTTATCGTCTTTCTATATTTCAAAAATTTTCTATCTTCTGGGTGACAAGATAAGGTTTAATGTTTCATTCCATGGAGAGCATTATAAAAAATACTTCAAGCATGAAAATAAAGTATACGATGACACATTGTGCAAGGGAATACTTTTCCTTCCTCCAATATGACACGTTGTGTAAGGAAACACTCGTCCTTTCACCATGTCATATATCCTTAAGTCCGGGATAAAATATTTGATATTATGCTTTATGCTAGTTGGGATGGTATAGGAAAGCACACAACAATCACCCTATTTTCAATTCCTCATTAATCCAGAGATGAAAATGAACCTCTATTGGAAGAAGGAACTTAACACCTTTACATGTGGTGCGAGTGTGGAAATTTGTGGTTATATATTTGCATGCTAGATCATAAAGGGCATTGTTCATTATCAAATAATTTATAAGCTTGAAAAAATGACCCAAACTACAATAATATATCACAACACAACAATACTCTCTTTCTAACTAGATTTATCCCTATCCAAACATTCATAAATAATAAAAGGTGTATGTAGTATCTATGTCATAGGTGGAAAAGAAAGAGCAATTGAAGAAATCACTATTGCATTTGCTATCGTTGCTTCAATCTTAGAAATTTGAAATTCTAAGTGAGCATGTAGAGCATGCATCAAAGACAAGCATGAGAATGATGGATCTTATTCTGATGGATCTTATTCTAAATCGACATCCATAATGAGTCAAGTTTTAAGTAAACCAAGCTAATTTATCCAAATTAAATTGATCCCAACCAATAAATTGCATACATTTCATAGATAAGTGTGGCAACAAAAGCACTTGAATTGGAAGGAAACCAATGGGAAAATTATTTTTAAAAAAAAGAGAATGATAGAGGTTGTCACAATGTTTCATGAAACATTTTCATCTCTATACTAGAAACCATGACATTATTTCCAAACCATCTACTTTAAATTATTTTTCTTCCTAATATCTATTGAGTACCGATTTCTTGGTATAAATTTGTCAAGTTTGTCAATGATGGCATAAAGAGTAGTTGAAAGACCCAAAACATGGGTAAGTCAATGTGGATTAAGACATCTCTCCACCAAATCCCAAGTGTTGTACCATAACTCATATATGATGTTATGCATTAAAGCCTCATTTAAGTGAAATTTGGTGGCATGAGCACGTTAAAAGCATCATTGCAATTAAGTGTTGCATAGGGACTAAGCGATGGTATTTTTTCCCTGCCACTAAAATAAAATTCGTGTACTTCTAGAAGAGTTTTTCATCACTCTAAGTGACTACTATATCAAATGGAGTGTCATCAATGAGATAAAATCGTCTCNATGGTTTTTTTCCCCTGCCACTAAAATAAAATTCGTGTACTTCTAGAAGAGTTTTTCATCACTCTAAGTGACTACTATATCAAATGGAGTGTCATCAATGAGATAAAATCGTCTCCAGGATTTGCCAATAGATGGGAATAGAAGCATTGGAACATATCTCACTAAAAAAACTTCAAACGTTGTCTCTAAACACAATTGGAATCAAGAACACCAATACACAATTACAAGACTAAGAAAAGAGTGTAAAAAACAAGGTGAAGAAGTTAGAGGTAAAACAATCTTTATCGAATCTCTGGCAATTTGCATAGGGAATCGTTCCAATCTAGCTAATCATATTTCATAATTATCAACACTAACAATTCAATATTTTGTGAAGAACACCTTGTTCTTCTTGGTACAAATTAGTATTAGTTAGTAAAGGGTGGATATTTAGGGTGAAGTAAATGTTGGTGGCATGTATTAGGTATCATCCCTAAAATATCTTTGACTCATCTAAAACCATACAAAACATATCACATCATAGACTTAAACGAATTTGTGAGAGAATGTATCTATTAATTTCCCTAAACTAGATGTTAAACTATATTAATGGTGAGAACAATGGTAGAAAAAAGACGTCCCCTTAGAATAATTGCTTAAGATATCATGGAAGCAGAGACATGAGAATCTATAATACTTGTTATGTTTTCAATTAGTTTTGTTATGATAAAAGTGGGCTATTGTTATGTCATAAAGCTCATTTTATATTGAATGATGAATATGACAAGTAACATGACACTCAAGAAAATTTGTTGGTACATATGATGTAAGAAGTAATATGTTTCTAGATCATGTTACTGAAGAGGAGGAGTGGTCGATGATTGTTATCTCATGGATCCATGTAGTGTGAGGTTGGTTGGTTCATGCACCAAATATTTCATGTGTAATTATTGTAAGGGTAGCAAGATGTCGGGAAGACAAGAACAACGGTTGGAAAGTGGATCGATGGGACATAATAAGTGGCTAAGAATGAATAGATTATGTGGAGTGGCTAGGAGTGTAGTAACATTGAATTGATGCTCAAAAAGAGAGAGAACAACAGTATGGTGCATAAAATGGGAAGATATATGATCTTGGGAAAAGTTGAGAGTGTGTTCAAGGGTAGACTAGGGAACATGGGCTAGTGGAAATATGGAGACACTAGGTTGATAGTTTTCCAAGGACAAGAAGATGGTTGGGTAGTAAGGGATTACTTTCTGTACAATTACAAGCATAAATCATCCAAGTCGTCAATATGGGGTAAAAATAATCATTCATGTACTTTGTTGGAATGACCAAAAATACTTTTTCCATAAAATTCAAGACTTGTTCACTTTTGTTTGTTGTCTCATTTTAGGAATGAACATGAGTAAGTAGGAGAGTTTTATAATTGATCATTGAAATATCCATCACAAAATTAGTTAATCTTATACAAGGAATAGGGATATATTGGGGTGTCGTAATGATATTTTTCTACTTCAATAGGAGATATAGATGTTGGAATGTGTAATTTTAATAATTACATGTGTAATGATGTCTAGTTGATGTAGTAAGATGTCATAACTAGCATTGGAAGGAAAAGTAAAAGAAAATAACTCTTAATATTATAATATTGAGTTATCCCACATTTATAATGAATAAAATTATTCATTTTACCATTCATTGTATAAAGAGGTAGAAAATAATTTATCCCACATGTAAAACAGGAATGTTGAGTCTTCTATACCTCTTAGTAAATAATAGAGGTAAGGGAGAGCCTTTGGGAAACATGTTGAAAAGCATTGTATCATTTTTATCATCTTTATAATACTATGGGATAGCATATGTGGAGTGGAGCTCAAGTTGTAATGTTGGAGATATTTTGAGGGATAAGAAGATTTTTCCTTTCCCACGGATGTTTCCCCATTTGGGGTTTTACAAGCGTATTTATGGTTTTCTCTTATCTATTCTCTTAACTTCATTTATATTCATTTTCTTTGTTTTTTGGTTAGATAGAAGGCTAGAATAGTTCATGATATGCATGTTTTATATTGTTATATAATTTTCTCATATTCTCAATAAACATGGCATCAGAGCAGGTTGTTGTGCTCTACCTTTTTCCGTAAAATATTAGATTTTTGTTTTCAATACACATTGTCTCATGTTTTTACCATGTGCATTTCATATCTTGCAGTTTTGTGACCCGATCTACAATACCCAAGATGCAGTTTTATAGATATGGGATTTATTTTACATATTTGAAAAAAAACCAAACCCTAACTTTCACCATTAATTTTTTAGAAATTTCAAGTTTCTCTTGATTTATTTTTGTAATTTGAATTGAAATCTATTGTATACTAATTTAGCATCAAAGATCTATATTTTGGATTTCATATTTGGTTGTTTGGTTGTTTCTATATTAGGTTATTGTAAATTTCTATCCAGATGGATTTGACGACAATTTCAGTTATTTCTCTGTAGGTTTTCCTGATTTTGATAGTCATACGCACCTTATACACTGTAAGAGTGTGTATACACACCCCATGCACAATCATCCTATGTACGCATTGTTTTCGGTGATTTTTTATTTCACATTTTTTGTTCATTATTTTGTGAAGATTTGCATATCTATTGGTTAGCTACATAAAGGTTTTGTCATCGGTGAGAAAATTCTAATTCTACATCTCTTTTTGTCTCTTTGCGACAATTCAATATTTTACATTTTGGGTTTAGGATTTTATCACCATTAATTCAGAAGTTGTTTCTATTCCTACATTAGTTGAATCTAACTATATCTCATGGAAGAGATATATGATTAATGGGGTTAGGAGTAAGAACTTATGGAGGTTAACTAAAGGTGATCTATCCAAACCAACCAATGCAAACGAGTTGGAAATATGGAGTATCGGTGTGATCGAGCAAGAGGACTCATTGGACAAATTGTTTCGGGTAGTTGACAGGTACGCATTGAGACTGAGAATAGTCCTATTGAGGTATGGAAAAGTCTAACTTATTTGTTTGATAAAATTAATTATGTTTCTGCTTACTATCTTGAAAAGAAAATCCATGAGTTAGACCCTAAATTTTTTTATAGAATAGAGTCATTTCTTGTTGAAATTAAAAAATATAATGAAAAAATAAATAATTGTGGTAAAGATTACAAGAAGAATGGAAATGATCTAACTATTCTTGTGGAATAAAAATTACCTTCATGCTTTGGTATATTCATCCAAACTAGGAATAGGGCCATTGAAATAACAAAGGGTACTCACAAACCCTCTTTTGAAGAGTTTTGTAAAGGTTTTATAAATGAGCAAGATAGATTAATTGATAGTGGTTAATGTTCTATAATAAAGATCTAATGGCACATAATAAAAAGAATCCTAATAAGAGTTCTAATAAAAATTCTAAACCACATAATCAAATATCAAGTTCTATCGATGATACTTCTAATGTTTCTAACATGGTGTCTAACAAAAAGAAAGTGTTTAATCCTTGAAAGTATTGTAGCAAAACCAACCAACCTGAAATGAGTTCCTTTAAATGGAGACGTGAAATTTCAAAAGAAAAGAAAAGTATTCCAAAGAATAGTCATTGTCCCTGTGTGCTTATTCTGCCCAACCAAGTAATTCTGGAATGGATAATGGACTATGGTACTTCTAATCACGCAATTGGATTAGCTTCTTTGTTTAATTCTTATGACACTAAAAAGAACACATAATAGAAAGTATCTATAAGTGATGGTAATCATCTTTCATTTTTAGGATCTAGTAATGTTAGCGTTCATGTTGGTACTTTGGAAGATGTGTTTCATGTTCAAGGAATTCCCATCAACCTTCTTTTTATTTATCGTGCATGTCAAAAAGGTTATTAATTTGAAGATTGGTCTGATAAGTATGTGTTAAAGGATATTAAAAAAACTTCAAAATTGTTTCTTCTGGTATTGTTGCCATCATAATGATGGAATATAATTTTATTGGTTTTAATTCAAGTAAAAATCAACCATTTTTTTCTTATGTTGATCACGCTGATAAACTAAGAAAAATATGGCATGAAAGATCATGTCACTTGAATTATGGAAAAATGCAAATGATGTCTAAAATGGTATATGGATACCTTCAATTTCTTCCACTAAAGGTGTTTGTGAAGGTTGTGTTCTTGGTAAACATCATAATGAAATGTTTGGTAAAGGTAAAGCTTAGCATGCTAAAGAACCATTGCAATTAATGCATAGTGATATTTCTGGTCCTCATGAAACACCTCCTTTATATCATGAAATCTATTTTCTTAATTTTATTGATGATTATAGTCACAAATCTTGGGTTTATTTTTTGAAACATAAAAGTGAAACCTTTGGTATTTTTCAAAAAATTAAATCCATGGTTGAGAATGAATCTCGTAAAAGTATTAAGACTTTGAGAACTTATAATGGGGGGGGATTCATTAAAAATGAATTTCATGCATATTTATCTATGCATGGTATTCAACGTCAAAAGTTTGTTCCTTATACACCTCAACAAAATGGAGTAGATAAAAGAAAGAATAGAACTTTGGTTGAAATTGCTAGATGTATACTTTATTCTAAAGGATTACATAAACATTTTTAGACTAACACTATTTATTGTTCTAACTATATATTGAATGGGTTTAATACTAAAGTAATTTTGCAGGTTAATCCTGAGGAAAAATAGAATGGAAAAAAATCTTATATTAGTAACTTTAAAGTATTTGGCAATGAAAGTTAGGCTCATATTCTAGGAGAAAAATGGAAAAAGTTAGAAACCAACTCTAACAAATGTATTTTCATTGGTTATTGTGAGGATTCTAAAGCATACCAGTTATTTGATCCATCTACCCAAGGTGACATTATTAGGCAAGATGTTCACCTTAATGAAGTCTCTCCTCCTCTTAAGTCTGTTGAACCTCATGTTACCTTGAATTTTCCTTCACCTTTTGTTACCCCTATATCTGTTACTCCTTCCTCTCCTTTTGTTCCTTTTATTGATCCTAGTTCACCCTCTACTTCAAGTGCTTCACCCAAATGTTTTGAAGATACTAGTTTGGGTCCTACCACTTCTTCTCTTCTTGTTTGGGCTCGGAAAAATCTTGAATCTGTAGGTTTTGAAATTGGTATTCCTTCCAATACTCATAGAACTAGATCTAATTTTTCTCTTATGACTAAAGTTGTGGCCACATATGATCCCTCTACCTATTATCAATCCAAATATAAGCTTGAATGGGTGAAATCCATGCAAACTAAGTATGACTCGTTAATGAAGAACAAGACTTGGAAACTTATTCCCCCTCCTCTTGGAAAGAACTTAGTTGGATGTAAGTGGATATATAAAACAAATTTTACTGCAAATTGACATATTGAAAAACATAAGGCTCGGTTAGTGGCAAAAGCATTCTCTCGACAAGAAGGTATAGATTATATTGAAACTTTTGCTCTGGTTGCTAAAATGAACACACTAAGAACTATTATTTCACGTGTTGCATCATATCAATGGAAAATACACTAGATGGATGTCAAGAGTGCTATTTTGAATGGTGATCATAGCAAACACAATTATATGCAACAACCACCTTCCTTTATTAATGTTGAAACTTCAAGTTTGGTATGCAAATTGAACAAGTCTTTATATGGTCTTAAGTAAGCACCTAGAGGTTGGTATCACTGAGATTGATGCTTATTTCTTGAAGAATGGTTTTAAGCAGTGTGTATTTGATCCATTTATGTATGTCATGACGTTCTCCTAATTGTACTTTATTGGGATGATATTATTATTACTAGCATCCATATTACTTTGATACAGGAAATGAAAGATAATCTTGAGCATGAATTTGAAATGATCGATTTAGGACTATTACATTATTTTTTGGGTTTACAGATTTGGCATATGGAAGAAGGTATTTTACTCTCTCTACCTAAGTATGCTATAGATTTTCTTGATTGGTTTCATATGAGTGATTGTAAGTCGCCACCTACATCATTTCAATCCAGTGTAAAGGTAATTGTTGATTGTGATACTCCTCTAGTTGATGCGACATTGTATCATCACCTTGTGGGAAGTTTGATATATTTGACGCTTAGAAGACTAGATATCTCTTTTGCAGTCAGCATGTTTTTTATATTTATGCAAAATTATCATGAAATTCATTGGACAATAGCAAAGAGGATTCTTAGATATTTACAAGGGACCTTGTATTATGGTTTGTTCTATTTTGGCAGGGTTATAGTCTTACTCCTCGATTATACATACTGTGATTGGGAAGGGGATACTTCAGATAAAATATCTGCTGTTGGATATATCTTTTAGCTTGGTCCAGGTTCAATGCCATGGTCTAGTAATGAGTTGATAACTCTTTCTCTTTCTTCTTGTGAAGCAGAGTACAAAGCATATAAGGAAGCATCTAAAGAAGTAGTGTGGATATGGCATGTTCTCATAGATATTTTTCTAGTACAAAAGTCTCCTACTGAGTTAAGATGTGACAATTAGAGTGCAATTCAACTTGTGTATAATTCAGTGTATTACTCCAAAACAAAACACATTGACTTGGATGCCCATTAGATTCGAGATATTGTTGCAGATGGCGTTATTTGTTTGGAATATTGTCCCACAGAAAAGAAAGCAATCGATATCTTCACCAAATCCATGATAGAGGTGAAATTCGTTTTTCTTCACAGTTTGTTGGGTATGCGAGAAGTTGTCGTCAAGGGGGATAGTTGACATAATGGCATCTTCCTCCTTCTGTGTGTTGTTCTCCTAGTCATCATTAAGGGGGAGTGTTGGAATGTGTGGTTTTAATAATTACATGTGTAATGATGTCTAATCGATGTTGTAAGATGTCATAACTAGCATTGGAAGACAAAATCAAACAAAATAATTATTAATATTATAATATTGAGTTATCCCACATTTATAATGGAGAAAAATACTCATTTTTCCATTCATTATATAAAGAGGTGGAAAATCATTTATCCCACATGTAAAAGAAGGATTTTATTCATCTATACCTCTTGGTATATAATAGAGCTAAGGGCCTTTGGGAAACATGTTGAAAAGCATTGTATCATTTTGATGATCTTTGTAATAGTCTGGGATAGCATATGTGGAGTGGAGTTCAATTTGTAATGTTAGAAATATTTTGAGGAATAAGAAGATTTTGCACTTCCCGTGGATGTTTCCCCATTTGGGGTTTTACCACATATATATGATGTTCTCTTTCCTATTCTCTTTTCTCTGTTTTTATTCATGTTCTTTGTTGTTTGGTTAGATAGAAGGCTAGAATAGTTCATGCTATGCATTTTTTGTATTAGTGTATGATTTTCTCATATTATCAATACTCTAACAATAGATGCATGCACAAGGAGAGGAATCAAAGGACTTTGTAAACCTAAAGCGGCACCATCTTTAAAGGTGTGATTAGAGAGCACACCAACTAAAGGCTTGATGATGAATCATAATTATTCAACATATACTATGTATCCTAGATTCGAGTGAAGAGTTTGGATCATGAGAACACAAGAAATCTTGAAACTATTCCCATCGAGTGAAGGAAGGATTGTCATCAATATTCAATAAGCATGGGACACACTAACTATCTTTTTCATACCATTGATGGTGTGTATCCCTAGATTCTACAGGTAAGGATCATAGTGAAAAAGGATATATCTAGTAATAACCATGTTGTATTGTACATATCTAATGTTGTAGTAAACTATGTGTTTAGGAAACATAACTAGTGTTGTTAATGGTGTCTCATGTTGTGTTCCTTAACCCAAAAATTTAATCACAAACAAGATGAATCCTTAAACTTCATAAATAAACAAAAATAAATCCACAATACATATGCTTGTTATAAGTGTCACTTCGATAATTCACAAGACATCTCATTCTATTACTTCTACTATTTTATATAGTTTCTTAAGTGGGTGTTCTAGGTACTTCCTAAAGAAAGAATATTCTAGTAAGCTTAACCTTCTAATAAACCTTATTACATTTATTACTTTTCACACTAAATAAGTCTTATTAAATAAAAATGGGCTTAATACATAATATTAACCTTTTGGATACCTCCTTACGTACCCATACCCATATTATATTTTATGTACATTACATCTCTTTAACGAAGTATGTTGAGAATATTTAAACATATTATCACATAAATAACAAGACAAATAAAGCTAACATATATATATAATAGAAACATAAAGCAGTCACAAATATATGCACTAAGAAATTAAAATAGACCATTGTAGTAAACTCATGAGTGAACAAATCCTACATACGCTAGAAACATGTGTCTCACGCTATAAAGGATCCCAAATATCTTCTTGTGATTTAGTTAATTACATATGAGGCAAATATTTCAACCAATATTTGTTTACCACGCAACCAAGGTCTATTTATACATAATCACTAAATCATTCACATTTTGGGTCCAAAGGATGGGCCCCATATTAAGAGGGATACAATATGCCAAACATTTAAGCATGTGGAACACACATGCACATCCAATATACATTCAAATACACTAAAGATTAAATATACTAAGGAATACATAATCATTAATATACTAAGGAATACATAATCATTGGGCATAAAGGGATTTCATATTAAGTGTTACTTTTATCTCAATATAATGGTGAAAAGGAACAAAGGAAAAAGAAAGGCTAACTCTTCAAGGAGAAAAATAGGATAGGCAAAAAGAGTGGAGTGGCAATGCTATATGTATCAACGAAGGAAAAACAATTTGCCCAAGAGAAAAGGTGAGAGGAGTGGAAGGTTGACTAGAAAGATCAAAGAAATAATATTGGGTAGAACAAAGAAAAAAACATAGGTTGTTCCAAAGGAAAAGAAAGGTTTATTAGTCACATTAAAGGTGTGAAAAATAAAAAATACTTGCCTCTTGGAAGAGACAATATTGGCCATCCACCTACAAAGTATGGGACACAAGAATATTCCTTCTCCTAATATATAAGGTTATCTAGCCCCACATGATGTGAGAAGCCAAATAAATCCTCTTGGAATAAATAAGGTTCACCACCCACACATAAGGTGTGAGAAAGAAAAAAATATTTCTTTTGAGAAGAGACAAGGTTGACCGAGATGTGGACTGACAAAGGAGAGGTTAAGACAAGGCTCAAGCATGATCACAATAGTTTTGGTCTAAAGGATGTGTTGGCCAAGGTTATCACCATGTGCAACAAACAAGCAATATAATATAGACATAATGATTGACATCTACTAGAAACATAATAGTGTATTTTAGTTCAAAACCTACATAGAGGTAGCATTCCAATGTAAGTAGATCTTTGAGTTAGTTAGCAACATACAAGTCAACGCCAAATGCAATGTGTATCATGTGAAAAATGCCAAGATGTGGGTAGACACAAATGTTGATATAGGGCAAGAGGAGATGGAGAAAAAAAAAGGGAGTTCCACAAATGATAATAAGCAAGAAGTGAAAGGGAAAAAAATCCACAAACATTAAGAAAACAAATAAGAGAGAATTATTTTAAAGGTCATGGAAGCTAAGAGTCAAACAAAGAAAATAAGAAAAAGGCAAGTGACAAGCATTGGATTTAGCATATTTTTATCATCATTTCATCTTATCTATAACCATTTTTTCTTATCCATAATCATGCATTAATCCCTTCTAATTCTCATATGTGGATTTTAATACTCAATGTGTTTTTCCATTACATGTCTTAGTGTATCATTTGATTTTTTACTAACATTAAAGGAATTAGTGTACTATGTACTTGTTGTGGATATTGAATCATTTGTTAGGGAGAAGCTACAAAATATTTGAGGGATTTTTATAGCAGTTGTGGAAACTTTACAAGAAATTGGAGAGCCTTTACATCAGCACCAAAACCTGTGAGTTGCGGAAACTCTACAAAATGTACAGAAAGTCAATAATTCAAGTTTACCTTCAACCACCAACTTTGGAGAAAGATATTCATTAGGAGTAATGGATTTTTATGAATCCATTATTTTTATCATTTTTATTGTTTAAAATCATGATGTTAAATTATAGTTGGCAAATGGAGGTGGATATGAGTACATATTTGGTTTATTCACAAAGATTTGAATATTTCTATCAAATATATTATGGACCTACGAAGTCAAAAGTTGTTAGGAGATATTTGAGATGAGTTTTGACTATTTTATTATATCCTCTCTCTCTAAATTTGAATTTGACTTCAAAGGTAGTCTAAATATCATGTAGTTAACAAAGATCTTGGAACTAGTTTTGATTTAGTTTGAAATCCAATTTTTTAAGAAATTGTTGAGGCTATTTTGGATCCTCATTTATTATTTGTTATGGAGAATACATGTATAAATAAGAGCTCATTCTCCATGCAATAGGAGTCTTAGATCATTAGTCCAAATAATGTTGGAATAAAGTTATACTTTCATTTTGATTCAATATAGATCTTAGCTTTACCATTTTTGTAATATGATTTTATTTAGTTTATGTTGATGTAGTTTTATTTCATTGCATAGTTTTTATTTCTTAGTATGTGTAAATTTATTTTTGCAATTTGATTTCAATCCATAGATTAGTGATTTAAATGTTTATTTTTAAAAAGAGTGTGTTTAATGCAATAATCTTATTTAATATCTTGGATCGTAAACAATAACTTGTATTTGCCAATGATAGCTTTTAGATTGTATTTCTACAATTTACCTTTATGTCAAGTGTGGTGTGAACTTATATTTAGAATTTACTTTTCTACATAGTGTGAACGGTAGTCTTAAAATTTACTTTTCCTACATAGTGTGATTTGGTTTTAGAATTTACTTTTCCTAGGAAGTGTGAATTAGTTTTAGAATTTACTTTCTATCATGGTGTGAATTTCAATTTCTGCAAGAGTGATTGAGGATTTCAATTCTGCAATTAGTTTTACTGCACATTGATGGGGTCGTTTTGGGAGATAGTTGATTCATACTCCTGATACCTACAGCGGGTGTGAATTCACTTTCATGTCGTGTGATTTACTTTCCTTGCAACTTATTTTCAGTAGTTTTTTAGTTGGCTAGTTCCTTGCCAAGACTATGTAATTGTTCATACCATTGTTTGTAAGTAAGGTTATTGAACTGCAACTTCAAGTAGATAAACCAATGTAAGAGGAGATTGTGGTTTACACATACAATGCACAGTAACTCGCAAGTTCCCAACGAACCCCGGGTTGACAATTAATGTGCAACTTCTTAGTTGTTTTCTAAGTAGTTAGAAGGAAATTAAAATACATGTCAACGAGAACATGGAGGATAAGGGAAACAACAAGAACACAAAATGAGTAAAGGATGGAAAGAAAAATAAAGACTAGAGACTAAGGTCTAGAAAATTTGGCAAGGAGGCCTCAATTTTTTTAGGGAAACATGAAGGTAGAGAGAGGGAACATCCTAGAAAAATGACAAAATTCAAGGGATAAAGAGGAAGAGAGATTTCCCTAATATGAACAAGGTATAATGGTAAGGGAAAGGCATAGTTTGTGGAGAATGGTAGGGAGGGTTGTGCAAGAAGAGAGGAAGGATCCCCAAGTTGAAGTAAGGATGGGAGTAGAGAGTAAGTAAAGAGTTGTGACCCAAGTAAGGGTGTGTCAAAAAGTATCCAAATAAATATAAGTTTATAATGGAAGTTTAAGGATCCAAGGGAGGGATGACTAACCAATGTGGGGAACGACGTCAAGAGATTTTTGCATGAGAGATATCTTAGAGATTGAGGTGTTGTGGGTGGACATGTTAATACATATACCATGTATGTCTATGTGTTACACATGTACAAGGTGAGTTTTTTAATAATGTTTTCTTTAGTATTTTCATGTTGAGATGTTGAAACTTGCATGATTTTAGTGCTGATGTCCAAAAGGAAAGTTGTTCAGGAGGGGGATTATGAGTTTGTTTAGTGTTCCTGTGAGTATTCTTAGTGACATCATTTATTTTTAGAACATGACAATGGTGAGTGATGCATTTTTGGTAATGGCATTGTATGTCAATCTTAGTTTTAGGTCAGATATCAACTTTGGCATTCATGTGGTTGGAAACAAGGTGAACATGGAAATTAGAGATTTGGGTAACCCAAGACCCTACTAGGTATTTCTCGGGGATGAAACAAATATAAGGAGAGAAAAGAGGGGACTCAATAAAAAGGGTCATAGGTAGGGGTTATAGAGTCATTTTATTCTTGGATGAAAAGGTTGCAGGTATGGTCTTTGAAAATGGAGGCCACAACATCAATGACTTAAGAATAAGAGAAAATGAGGAGGATTCAAACTTGACAAAATAGGCTTGCCCTTCATGATGGAAGAGTAACTCTCCCTAAAAGGTACATGGGATGGCCATTGTATAACTAGGACAAGGTCATACAAGTAGGAGATTGTACATGGTTAACTTGTCAAGAAATACAAAGGGAGAGAACATAATTTTAGGTTCAAGGTTAAGGTCAATATTCAAGGAGGGTTGGTGGGGAAGAATTCACTTAGGCTTGGGGCTTGATAAAAATTGAGAAATATAACATTGAGAATAAATCCAAGATAAACGAGTGCTTATTTAATTCCCACACTATTGCATTGATTTTAGATGTAAAAAGTGGAAGCAACATTGCCTTGTTGCTTGGTGGGGTAGGTCCCTAGTGTTGAGTTATATTGAGGGAAACATCAATGAGACATCATATAATAAAATCCATTTCTTTGAACATGACTAAAGAACATCCAAGATGGACCCCCATGCTATGAGAATACATTACTTCAATGACAAAATAGGTTTTGGGGGAAGATGCCTTCAAGATGAAAGAGAATAAGAGGAAAGGGCGGGATTTTTTATGATAGGTAAATTGAGGATCACACTACCAACAATGGATTTTCCTCAATTTACCTATCATGAACTAAGTTCATGAAACCCTACAAATAAGACAGGGAAACCCTCTATTCTAGAGGAATAAGTGAATTGCAAGCCACAAGTGTAATATAGACAAAAATGTTGTCGAGAGGCCTACCTATGCCTAAAAGCAAAAGGGAAATTTGACCAATAAAACTCCTCAATGAGTTGGCCACAACAAATTAGGCAAATTAGGGACTTGAATGAGGCTCCCTAACTAACTCAAAATTTGTTAAGCACGTGAGATCTAAAATAGATCTAGTGAGCTAGGGAGTGGCCCAAATAGGTAACCAAATAGTTTATTCCATCCAAATATGTGACAAAGTGGGTAAAAATATCAAATTTGAGGCTAGGGGGCTCTACTGTGGTACTAAATATCAAGTGGGAGACCAAAAATCACACATCTGAAACATAGAAGGAAAGCTTAAAGTAAAACCTTAGCACATGTGGTTCATGATAAGGACGAGTTGAAAGACCTTTATGACATTGTAAGGAAAATCTATCATTGCTAATACATAATGCAAACACACTGCAAACTACAATCACCAACATTGAAGGAGATGTGTGTATGGTTATTATGAAGTGCAAAATCATTACATTATTTTCTAGATTAGAGATTTGCATTATGTGCTCCAATCAATTATTCTATCTTGAATATATCACCTGGGATTCCAATATGCTTGGTGAGGAAGGGGTGCCTAGATAGATTCAATGCTACTAATTTTATTCGATGAGAAATTCTAAAATAAAACAATTCCATTAAGAGTGCTTTACATTGGTGCCAAAAATTGAACATTTCATGTTGTTGATCTTTCCCGTAAAGCTTCTAGATTTGATGAGAGTTTTTTTATTCTCTAAAATATAATAGTCGAAGCCTTCCCCTACAATAAAGTGTCTTTAACAAATCAGAAGTGGTTAATTATTATTAGTCTCTGCACTAATTTTTTTCTAAAAGAGTGTCTTGAATCATACAATTTTTTAGTGCTCTATCTAAAGTCTCAACCATTAAGTTATAGAGATAGTGGCCACATACATGTTCCACTAATTCATAACGATTCCACATCTTGGCAATTCTACTATAGTTTTCAAGTCTTGAAGTTTTGTAACGTTTTTAGGGTATTTACCTTGTGTTTACAAAAGCTTATCAATCACACAGAGCTTGGGTTAATCTTTGTAACAATAAGAAATGCCCTAAACAAAGTTTGGAGTTTGTATGCAAAAACTGTGGTCCTAAGAAGTTGACATATCAACTAGCCTCCTTAGGGACCACAATCTTTTACTGCAACACCTCCTATAGATAGGGTTTCGAATCTTTAAGGATTTTTCATCGCAAGGATTTTATGTTAACAAGGTAGTCTTAGCCTCTTGCAATGTCTTTTTAAACATCTCTTTAGATATTGTTTACCACCATTTTAGCTAGTTTGCGTTTCTAGGAATTTTACAATTTTTTAATTTCATTCATTAATAGAATTCAAGTTTCATTGTATTAATATGCTCCATTTATAATTATGCCTTCATTCCATTCTCTACATAATACAGATTAAGAAGGATCAACATTGTGTGATCCTCTTAGATATTTTTAAGAAACCATCATGTTTACCATTATTGAGAGGGGTGATCCATGGAAAGTCTATTCAATATTTTTGAACCAAAACATAAAATATTCAAAAAAACCAAGACTGGCTTTGAAGGTTAATCATGATTTTATTTTTCAATTGCATTGACCATGTCTAGTTTTCTAACGATTAGTTTCCTTTAAAGTGATTTACATTGATGTGTTTCCTCTTGAATTAATCCAATGTTCGGAGTTGTTGATTAGGGGCAACGCCACCTTCCTTATTAGACTTTCTCTAGGGAGGAATCATTTGTCAATTCTTTTTCTTTAAAGTGATTTACATTGAAGCATTTTCTATTGAATTAATCCAATGTTCTCAAAGTTGTCAATTAAGAACACCACCACTTAGATGTTTAGACGTCAATTAAAATCATTTTAAATTGGTGGGCAATTATTGTCATGCAAACTTTGTAATAAACATTAAAGAAATATAAATTTGACTTACTAAACTCAGCTCAATTTCTATTTTAAAAATGCAAAAATGAATCAAATTAAATTTTGTCCTTTCCTTATTTTCCTTGTGACATATAACTTGGACCCATTTGTCATCGTGTTCACTAAAAAACAACAGTTTTTCTTACCTCTTCCTCCCTTGATGGAATAAAAAAGATGTTGACAATCATATATGCCAAGAAAGAATTCAAATTTATACTTATTAAAGTTCAAACATCGTAAAGCTCCTATTAAATTTAAGTTTAAACGTCATAATTTTGATACAGTATTACTAAATATTTTTGGATTTGTGCTTTGAATAAATAAAGATATAGCATCCAAGTTTTGGTTTTATGTGAGGAGTTTATCCCTTTTTTTCCCTTTGATATCTAATGTCTTTTGGAACCATACAATCCTGTAGGGGAATTTCATGTGAGCTGAGGTATTTTTGGATTTGTGCTTTGAATAAATAAAGATGTAGCATCCAAGTTTTGGTTTTATGTGAGGAGTTTATCCTATTTTTTCCCTGTGATATCTAATGTCTTTTGGAACCATACAATCCTGTAGGGGAATTTCATGTGAGCTGAGGTTTCTTTTTTGTTTTCTCTAGCTAAATTAAATTTTGTGAGTTAGTGGATTGTACTAGCCTTATGATAAATTTTGTGAGTTAGGGGATTGTGCTAGCCTTATGAGAAGACAATGAAATGTACGTAAATTTTATTTTTAGACATTAACAAAGTTATCGCACATCTGATATAAAGATGATTACCATTAACAAAGTTCTCACTCATCTGATGTAAGGATGATTACCACTATGTGTTTTCAGCTCTGATTAGAATGATGGAACAATTTGAAAGACATTGGTATCTTTTATTTTCACTTTCACTTTCGTTGTTGTTTTGTTTGTATTTCATAGCACCCCTAAATGCTGAAACCTCTAGTTAAAGGGTTAAATTTATGTTTTACGTAACAAGAAATATAAGCACAGAAATTTCCATGAATTGAGGGGATAACAAATGGTGGTGATTTAGAAATTAAAGGCTACCTTAAAGAGAATATTGTTTCTATGACAATCCTTTCACTAAAATGGGTTGTAAATAGGTTCAAAATTAACAAAAAAATTGTTTCTACAACAATCCTTTCACTAAAATGGGTTGTAAATAGGTTCAAAATCAACCAAAAAAAAAAAATTTGCAAGTAGCGAGATAACTTTGTAGAAATCTGCTTAGATTATTGATTTTAAAAAAAAAACAGTTAAAAAACACAAACCTTCAAAAAAATCAGTTAAAAAACACAAACCTTTATTGTGGATAGTATCGGTGGCCCTATCACTGGCCATTGGCAAGGAATGAGATATGATTCCAAAATAAGGACATCCTATAAGCTCCCACACGCGCATCCATTCAGCTGCCGACGGTTCATAATCCGCATCCATTCAGCGGCTCCTCAAAACTATCGACGGTTCATTTGGTTTGGCAACCGTTTTGTTGTTGGGAGCTTTTGGAGTGGTCCATCACCTAGATTTGTGGAACATTTGACACATAGCCATCAAAAGCTTGATGGAAGCTTGGCTATTTAAAACCCCTGTTGGTCCCCAAGCTCACACTCTCAATCCCCTTCAGTTTTACACCATCAAGAAAGAGAAAGCAGAGCTTGGAAGAACCGTACAGGAAGCTAAAGTTTTGTGGAACAGGGAAATCTTCTACAGCAAGTCAAGTAGCATCAATGGCTGGAGGTATGATCTATTGGTATTGTTATTTCGATTATGTTTCAGAGTTTTATTCCGCATTTGTAAAGAATCGGAAATTTAGCTAACAGTTGGTATCAGAGCATTTATCTCTGCCTTGGTGTTCTATATGTACTTGCCACTGTAGGGTTTCGCTGTTGTTTATGAGCTGCTGTGATCTTTCTCTTACCTGTTTATTGCTTGTTCTCCCATTACTTCTTTTCCCTACACTCTGGATTATATACACCTTGATGCACGACCCTGCATTTTGCCTCTGCGATTTGTTGCAGTATAAAGTACAAACTGTCTGATTGAATCGTGGTATGCAATTTATTACTTTTGTCTGTGATTTCATTTATGGAAAAACCACCGTTCAAATGTTAAATCTTGTTCGCCATTTCAAGATATCGAATATATACTTATGGTTTCCTTAATATGCAAAACCTTGCTTGTGTTTTGTTAATGAAAAGATATCAAATTGTTTATGGAGATCATGACCCTACGATAATGGGAGAACAAAAACCTTTTCTTGCATTTTATTTTAAACAGATATGAAATGTGGATCTTTAACTCTG
>LPNX010603183.1:121384-174787 GCA_001517045.1 Pseudotsuga menziesii
CAAACTCGAGGTTGAAATATCAGTCTTTCCTGGTGCACTACATCCTGAACACCCTTCCGCACCAATATGGACCTTTCAAAATCTCATACAACACACATAAGGATAAATGGTCCATAAATGAACTCATGACCATGTGTGTTCAAGAGGAAGATAGACTGGTGATGGAACTGAGAGAAAGTGCAATGCTGGCAACACATAAGAAGGGCAAATCTCAAGCCAATAAGAAAGGGAAAGGTAAAGTACCTCCCCAAACTGATATTAAGAAGGTTTCCAAGTGTTTCTTCTATAAAAAGAAGGGACACGTGAATAAGGAATGCGAAAATTTTCAGAAATGGCTTGCAGACAAAGGTAATGCAATCTCGTTTGTTTGTTATGAATCTAATATGGTCAATGTCAATATTAACACTTGGTGGATTGATTCTGAATCGACAATTCACATTTCGAATTCCTTGCAGGGTTTGCAAAACCTAAGAAAGCCGGTGGGAAGTGAGCAAAGCATCTTATCAGGAAACAAGATGGGCTCGCATGTGGAAGCTATAGGAACATGCTATTTAACTTTAAGCAGTGGCTTTGTTTTAGAATTAGAAAAGATCTTTTATGTTCCAAGTTTTTCTAGAAACTTGATTTCAGTTTCAAGACTTGTACATTTTGGATATTCCTTATTTTCAGAAACATCTGTCAGTTTATTTTATAAATCTGATTATGTTGGGAATGGTATTTTGTCTAATGATCTTTACTGCATTAATTTACAAAACAATGTCACTTATGATTTAATGCATGTTCACACTGGCACTAAAAGATGTGTTATTAATGAAGATTCCTCTAAATTATGGCACCGGAGGTTAGGTCATATCTCCATAGAAAGAATTAAAAGATTGGTAAATGAAGCAGTACTTAATACTCTGGATTTCACTGATTTTGAGACTTGTGTGGATTGCATAAAATGAAAGCAGACCAACAAGTCAAAGAAATGTGACAATAGGAGTTCGGACATATAAGAGATCATACATACTGATATATGTAGTCCAGAGATGGACTCACATGGTCAGAGATACTTCATCTATTTTATAGATGATTACTCACGATATATGTATCTCTACATGCTTCATAAAAAGGACGACGCATTAGATGCCTTTAAGATATTTAAGGCTGAAGTAGAGAAACAATGCAGCAAGCAAATTAAGATCGTGAGATCAAATAGAGGTGGAGAATATTATGGTAGATACACAGAAGATGGACAAGCACCTGGGCCATTCGCTAAATTTCTTCAAGAGCATGGGATTGTTGCCCAATACACCATGCCTAATTCACCCGACCAGAATGGTGTAGCAGAAAGAAGAAACCGAACTTTATTGGACATGGTGCGGAGTATGCTTAGCACCTCCAATCTTCCTAAATCCTTGTGGACTGAAGCACTTAAGACGACAGTGTATATATTAAACCGAGTTCCAACCAAGGTCGTTCCTAAAACGCCATTTGAATTATTGAAAGGTTGGAAACCGAGTTTGCAACATATGCGCATTTGGGGATGCCCGTCTGAAGTGAGAATATATAATCCACAAGAAAAGAAGCTCGACCCAAGGACCATTAGTCGGTATTTCATTGGATATGCTGAAAGGTCTAAAGGTTACAGATTTTATTATCCATCTCACGGCACTAGGATTGTGGAATCAAGAAATGCAAAATTTCTTGAAAATGACTTGATCAGTGGGAGCAATCTAACCAAGAACATAGTTTCCGAGCAGGATCATTCAAAATCTTAACCTTCCACCTCAAGTGATAGATTGGTTATTGTTCACAGCATCCCTCAAGTACAAACTGGTGTTGAACAACCAATTGTTGAAGTTCCACAAGCTGCTGACGGCATTCTAGTAGATCAGGTAGTTCAAGAGTTTCCAAGAACTTTTGAACGAGTTGAACCACATACTTCTCAAGAAGATAGTGATACAACATTAAGAAGATCTACCACAAGCTGCTGACGGCATTCTAGTAGATCAGGTAGTTCAAGAGTTTCCAAGAACTTTTGAACGACGAGTTGAACCACATACTTCTCAAGAAGATAGTGATACAACATTAAGAAGATCTACTAGACCAAGGAGATCAACAATTCTTGATGATTATGTTATGTATCTACAAGAATCTGACTTTAACGTTGGAGCCGAAAATGATCCCGAGTCCTTTTCACAAGCCATGAATTGCAAAGAATCAGAATTATGGTACAATGCCATGAAGGAAGAGATGAATTCTATAAAGAGTAACGAAGTCTGGGATCTTTTTGAGTTGCCTAATGGTGCAAAAGCCATTGGATGTAAATGGGTCTTTAAGACAAAGAAAGACTCATTGGGCAACATTGAGAAATACAAGGCTAGACTTGTTGCAAAAAGATTCACTCAGAAAGAAGGAATCGACTACACAAAGACTTTCTCTCCTGTATCTAAGAAAGATTCCTTGCGCGTTATTATGGCATTAGTAGCCCATTTCGACTTGGAGTTGCATCAAATGGATGTGAAAACGGCTTTTCTAAATGGAGATCTAAAGGAAGAGGTTTACATGAAACAACCTAAAGGATTCCCCTCTAGTGATGGTGAGCAATTGGTTTGCAAGCTCAAGAAATCCTTATACAGTTTAAAACGAGCATCCCGCCAATGGTATTTGAAATTCCACAATGTAATTTATTCTTTTGGTTTTGCAGAAAACATTATGGATCAATGTATATACCTGAAAGTTAGTGGGAGTAAAATTTGTTTTCTTGTTTTATATGTGGATGACATTTTGCTAGCAACCAATGATAAGGGTATGTTGCATGAAGTGAAACAATTCCTCTCTAAAAATTTCGATATGAAAGATATGGGTGAGGCATCTTATGTCATTGGCATTAAGATCCATAGAGACAGATTTCAAGGCCTCTTAGGTCTGTCTCAGGAAACCTATATTAATAAAATTTTAGAGAGATTTCGGATGAAAGATTGTTCACCTAGTATAGCTCCCATTGTGAAGGGTGATAGGTTCAATTTGAACCAATGCCCGAAGAACGACTTTGAAAGGGAACAAATGAAGAACATTCCATATGCTTGTGCTGTCGGAAGCCTAATGTATGCTCAGGTCTGCACAAGACCTGACATTGCATTTGTTGTGGGAATGTTGGAACGATATCAGAGTAATCCAGGTATAGACCACTGGAGAGCTACAAAAAAAGTAATGAGGTATCTTCAAGGAACTAAAGACTACATGCTTATGTATAGACGGACGAACAATTTGGAAGTGATTGGCTACTCAGATTCTGACTTTGTTGGATGTGTTGATTCACGCAAATCAACATCAGGATACATTTTTATGATGGCCGGTGGAGCTGTATCATGGAGGAGTGCCAAGCAGACCTTAATTGCCACTTCCACTATGGAAGCCGAGTTCGTCTCCTGTTTTGAGGCTACTTTACATGGTGTATGGCTTAAGAGTTTCATTTCTTGGCTTAGAATTATGGATTCTATCTCTAAGCCATTGAGAATGTATTGCGACACTTCAGCTGCTGTTTTTATGGCTAAAAACAACAAAAGTGGGAGTCGAAATAAACACATCGACATTAAGTATTTAGCCATCAGGGAACGTGTTAAAGCAAAGAAAGTGGTCATTGAGCACGTCAACACTAAGTTGATGATTGCTGATCCTTTGACTAAGGGCATGCCACCGTTTAAATTCAAGGATCATGTACTGAATATGAGACTTGGTTCCATTATGTAGTTTCTCATTGTATGGACAATGTTATTTTTAATGAAATTCTTAATTACTGTGTTGTTTTTTCTCATACATATGTGCACCTTAATTTAATTTGAGAAAATTCATCTATGAGGACCAAGAATAAATATAAGGTTTATTCATTAAGAAATTGTTGCCACATAAATTAAAATAGCAATAAATACATAGTAATACATAGAAAGTAATACTTGTCATAAGAGGACTTATTGCCATGATTCTTGTATCTATTACTTAATACAGATTGTCAATAGGTTTTAAAGATGAAAAATTTAGTTTGGAAGTATGGACCAAGTGGAAAAATGTAAGCTCCCGCATGCGCATCCATTCAGCTGCCGACGGGTTCATCATCCGCATCCATTCAGCGGCTCCTCAAAACTGCCAACAGTTCATTTGGTTTGGCAACCGTTTTCTTGTTTAGAGCTTTTGGAGTGGTCCATCACCTAGATTTGTGGAACATCTGACACATAACCATCAGAAGCTTAATGAAAGCTTGGCTATTTAAAACCCATGTTGGTCCCCAAGCTCACACTCTCAATCCCCTTCAGTTTTACACCATCAAGAAAGAGAAAGCAGAGCTTGGAAGAACCGTACAAGAACCTAAAGTTTTGTGGAACAGGGAAATCTTCTACAGCAAGTCAAGTAGCATCAATGGCTGAAGGTATGATCTATTGGTATTGCTATTTCGATTCTGTTTCAGAGTTTTATTCCGCATTTGTAAAGAATCGGAAATTTAGCTAACACATCCCTCATATATCTGATTTTATTTTTTATGAAGGGATGTGTAAACCAAAGTACAACATCTTAGGATTTTTGTGAGACAAAAAATAAGTTAACCAATTGCATGGTTTTTCGCTCGGTTCACTAAGATAAGGGGAGGAGATCTTTTTATATTAAAAAAACACCACAATCAATATGAAAGCAGAGTTTGGTTAAGGAACAAATCACAACCCAAAATTGAATGCCCTCTCGCCAATGATGAGACTTGCAACCGAAATACAAGTCGATAAGGCTTAAGTTCTGGGTGATTCAAAGCTAGGTATACATTGGATCAAAATACGATCAAAGTCAAATTCTTAAATTAAATTGTCTGTTGCTTGATTGAAACAACTCGAGAGATTAATGTTTGGTTTGCTTGTGAAAACAAAGCCTCGGGTGAATTACAATAATTCGGGAATGATTCGTTATAATACATTAAATAAAAAAAGACCCCACTAATATACATAATGCAGTAGATATTATTAAAAAACGAGTTAGTTGATATTACAAGTGCAATGTTACTCTTGATAATAGCTCTAAAAAGTAGTTACATGTATACACTCAATTCACTTTGGAAAACACAGAACAAGCAATTTTACCTAAAAACATAGAACAAAATGTTCTATTACGAATGTCAATACAAAATTGATTTCGGGAGAAAAATGTCAATGACTTGAAACATAGATTACATTTAAATTTTACTGAATTAATAATGACAACTCATAGAAACTAAGATATTACAACATATACAGAATAGTATTAATGATAACACATTTCAAATGAACTTGAATCAACAAGCTTGATTTTCTGTAACAAACGCCAACCAAACTAGGAATTTACAAAACTGTAGTAGATGCAAAATAGTAATATAACAATAAGCACTAAATACTGTATGTCCAGCTAATGAAGAACAATCTGAAGATAAATGCATTCTTTGCAAAATACTATTTTGGTCAGAGACAACGCCACTAGTAAATGTTCATAGCTTGGATATAATTCCAGTTTGATTAATCTTTGACCCTGCACTTTCCTTCTCACATTCACCGATACTTGGAGGCACATCCACTGCTGGAGAACAATTAAAGAAACCATGAGGCTGCAAGCAAAAACAATAAAACATTCCCGTTTACTTACATCGAAAATTTGCAAAATATATAAATACCCTGAATGGAATAATTGAACATACCCAACCGAAATTTCTCACAAATAATGAAAGTATAGTAAAGACAAAATAAATCTATAGAAAACCATGAAAAATACTAACAGAGTAGAACGCTCTGAATTGAACTAATAGTATCTTGGAATAAGAGAGTCGAGGAAATATGAGAAAACCACAGAACTCGTACCGAAAGCATGAATCCAATTCGTTCCACGGGCATAACTGGCCAATCCTCCAAGCGGGGAACGTGAGTAATACCAAAAACATACCTGTATGGCATGTGAAAAAACACGTAGACAATTCAGAGAAAAAAAAACGAATTTCACCAAAAGAATGAAAAATACATCCTTTATTGAGATTTAGGTTTGATCTGGGAATTTTTGTAGTTAACTAAAAGAAGATATTACTTCGTAAGGAAACAAAGGCATCCTAAACAATACAAGCTCAGAAAAATAACATTACACTAGCATTAACGAGCTTAAAGCAAATATTTTGGGCAAAATTATTTAAAATTAGGCATCTCTCACTAGTATATACTTTAAGACTCAAGCTAACAGAATTTAATAGCGGCTAATTTTTAATGGATATGGTATATAGAAATGCAACCACTTGTTAATATCTATATTTCTGTTTTACATGATTCGATTCATGTTCTTTTGTCTTCTTTTATATAAAGGGATATTGGTGTTAGATTTATCAGTTTGTTGATATCCTGATTAGAATTATTTACAGTCCTAATTTATATTCTAACTTATTCAATCGCTTTAATCGAAGAGAACCTGGAGTTTATTTTCATTCCCCGTCATATGCGGCCCTCACCATATTTCTAGTTTCCTTTGAAAGAGAATATAAACACATTCTCTTATTTGGGTATCTCTCAACATATATATAAAGATGATTCATATGAAAAGTAATGATAAATATGCAGAAATCTATAACTCTTCAAAAACTACACACCTAAAAAGGCTTCAGGCCCTACTGCTGCCATTATCATGAACTCATCAGTTCTTTCACAGATTATCCGATTTCAACACAGTTCCTAATTAGGGTCAAATTCACTACACATTTGGTTGAATAATACCAGCCGTCGCCTTCAACAGGGAAAGAGACATTTTGGATGATACCACTAATCATTAAAAGTGGAACATCTACCAACAATGGCGGGCTCCCAATTTAGTTCTTCCATCACAAATGATCTAGAATTTTTTGGTTTACTAATACCAGCTGTCGCCTTCAACAGGGAAAGAATCATTTTAGATGATACCACTAATCATTAAAAGTAGAACATCTACCAATAATGGCAGGCTCCCAATTTAATTCTTCCAACGCAAATTATCTATCTAGATTTTTTTGGTTTAATAATACCAGCCGTCACCTTCAACAGGGAATGAGACATTTTAGATGATACCACTAATCATTAAAAGTGGAACATCTACCAACAATGGCAGGTTCCCAATTTAATTCTTCCATCGCAAATATTCTAGAATTTGGTAGAAAAAAACACTAATATCTAGACCAGTCTCCTTACCATTATCTCCACTGCTGCCCAACAAACATTCTAGACGGGATTATTCAATTGAATAGGCTTGGTGTTGTAAGTTATATCAAGGTATTCATTGTGATGTGCTTCCTTACCAAGACGTGAGCATGGTTATTGATGTCATTTGCATAACAATGAATACTGGAACCCACATTCCATCATACTGAAATCCTATGTGTATCCCTTGCGGTTCGGCAATGTTTTACCATATCCCTAACAAAAATAAATTTTCTCCATATAATTTTCGCCATATAAATGTGAATTAATGACAAGAATAGGTTAATGTAAGTTGGAACTCCAAATCATCAGTAATAATAGCAAGATGGGAATATCTTCCTAAAAGAAAATAAAAAAGCAAATGGCATTGTAACAAATAAAAGTGAAAGAGAGATTAAACCCAGAACCCAGAATGGATAAATGCTCAAAAATGAAGTACAGTACAGCCTTGGAGACAGAAGACAAGGAGAGCAAGCAATGCAGATGGAGAGCCAACCAACCAAACCACAATCAACGATCTAAAAGTTGTAGACATAGTAGTCTTTAGTCGACATTGAACCAGAGAGGGACATGTATGCCCATCAATTATTGCAGAGCCACCAATACTCTCATAATGTCATCCAGAGAGTGACCTCAACTTGGAAGAATTGGTTGGGCTAACAGAGAACACAGAGCTGTGAACAAAATTTCCTGGTATCCAAGGTCAGCAAACTCCTAAAAGAGGAGAAAAATATCTAGTGATTTCTAATGATGAAAATGATGTTGGTCATGAGATAAAACACTACACCAAGTTGTAGAACTAATATGATAAGGCAGTTGTGGGGCAGCTCAAGCAAGGGACCACTATCTGATCAATCTACTATTTTCCATGCCAACATCTCTGTTAAAGTTTTTAAACCATAGATCTAGACAAATAAACTCCTAGTGACTTTCCTTGCTGAAATATTAAATTTCAGCTCACTAATTTATTTATACTGCCGGGATTAATTAACAGAATTTTTCTTAGCACAAGCAATAACAATGGAAAACAGATCTTCTCAAATGTTTGAGTGATAAATGGTTGAGATTCATTTAATTAACTTAAATCACTAATGCCAAAAACATGGGCACTTCTCCAAATTAACCCCAATTAATCCAAAAAGAAATTGACTTTAATAAAGTGAATTCCCTAAGTTATTGATAGGTATTAATGACAATATCTCCATAAGTAGGACACAATCTCATGGAGATACCTGTCTAAGCTACAAATATCAACACTCCCACTTATAGTTGAAGATATTCTCCACCACTCCTAGCTTATCTCTGAAGAAAATAAACTTCCCTTTCACCAAGGCTTGGTGAGAATGTCTGCAACCTACTCATCTATGAAAATAAAATGGAGCTTGATTACTCCCTTCTAGACCCTATCTCTCATGAAATGATATTTGATCTCAAATGCTTGGACTTGTCATGAAATACTGAAATCTCAAAGGGTTTGATACAACTCATTATCGCAATGAATCATTGTAGGCTCCAAGTCCTGACCAAATAATCATGTAATCAATTTGCAAAGCCAAAGTGCTTCACAAGAAAATAAAATGGAGCTCGACTACTCCCTTCTAGACCCTATCTCTGATGAAATGATATTTGATCTCAAATGCTTAGACATGTCATGGAATACCGGATTATCAAAGGGTTTGATACAACTGATTATTGCAATGAATCATTGTAGGCTCCAACTCCTAACCAAATAATCATGTAATCAATTTGCGAAGCCAAAGAGCTTCACAACTTGCCATACTCGTCGCCATGTACTCCGTCTTTGCTGAACTAAGTGCTACAGAAGTCTACTTCCTGCTAAACCAAGAAATCACTATTGAGCCCAAGTTGAAGCAACACCCTAAGGTGTTCTTCCAATCTACTGCACTCCCTGCCGAATCTGAGTCTGAATAACCTTGCAACTCCACTCCATCACCTCCAACCTTAATCCATACTACAATGTGCCCCTCAAATATCTAAGCACATGCTTCCAATGCACCTGCCTCGACTCCACCATGAACCGATTCAATGTGTTCAGAGTAAAACATATATTTGGCATGTTGTTGACCAAATATATCAACGATCCAACCAGTTGTCTATATACTCAGGGATCCACCAACTCTAAATCTAAAGAATCAATCTTCTCGTTGGATAACATAGGTGTAGCCATCAATCTACAGTGCTCCATCTTGAATCTTTTCAATATCTCCATTGTATACTTCCCCGAGCCAAGAAAGATCTTACCTGATCTCTACCATACCTCTAACCCCAAGAAATAATCTACCTTGCACCCCGCTATAAACTCCTCTTCACCTGTAAGAAATAAATCATCTACATACAACACCAAGATGAGTGACTCGGATGCAACAAGTATGAAGTACAAGTTAGAATCAGGCTCACTCTTGGTGAAGCCCATGCTCTCCAAGTATCCTTCATTCCTGGAATACCATGCCTTGGGTGCCTGCTTGAGTCCATACAAAGCTTTCTTAATCCTGCACACATGGGACTCTCTCCCATGTACCTCGAAACCCTAAGGTTTATCTATATATACTTCCTCAATGATCTCGTTGAAGTAGGCTTTCATCACATCCATCTAGTGAATCCTCCAGCTCATGATTGAGGAAATAGATATCACAGCTAGAATGGAAGCATATCTAGAGAGTGGAGCAAATGTCTCCTCATAGTCCACTCTCTTTCTTTGAGAGAATCCTCTCACCACAAATCTCACCTTCAACTTCTCAATCCTAACATCTGCGACATGCTTGATCTTAAAGAGCCACTTAAAAGCGTCACCAAAGACTTCCCCTTTGATCTAGGCACAATATCTCAAACATCATTCTTCATGGAGGTGTACTCCTCCACAATGGCATCCTTCCAAACCTGTTGGTGGGTTGCTTCCTCATAACTAGAAGTCTTGGAATCAATGATGTTTCTCATTAATGCCATATAGCGCAAAAACTTCCTCAAATGCCTACTCTCACTAAACGATCTCCTAGGAGCCTCAACATTCTCTCGAGCATCCCTCAATGTCTGCTCAAACCTTCTAGGTCTCCTAATAGAATTTTAGGAGCTATCTCTTCCTCACCTAAAGGTTGACTCCCTAAATTAGTAGTATGTGAACTCTATTCTCCCTTCGGAACCACCTACTCTTGGTCCTTTGCCACTGGCGGTAACTCATGAGACTTCTTAGATCCCAAGTTCTCCTCAAACTTAAAATCCCAACTCACCAATGTCTTCTGCTGTGCTGACATGAAGACCCTGTAAGCCTTTGAGGACTCATTATACCCCACTAACACACCCTTCTCTCCTAAAGGCTCAAGCTTCCTCATCTTCTCCTCAAGCACATGAATGTAAATCGATTACCGAACAACCAATGATCCTCAAATGTCCCATCTTTGGCTTCACTCCTGTGAATAACTCCTCAAGAGTCTTGTCCTCCAATATCCTGTCAAAACTGCTATTCTGCAAATAAATTGTTGTGTTACATGCCTCTGCCAAAAGAAACATAGGCAGACCATGGTCATGAATCATAGCCTTTGCAATATTGATAATGGACTGGTTCTTTCTCTTCGAAGGTCCATTTTGCTGAGGGTTGTGAAGAGAAAGAACCCTTCTCCCTCTTGATCCATGCCTCCTTGCATAAATCCTGGAAGTCATTTGAGGTGTACTCTCCCCAATTGTCTAACCTCAAGACCTTAATCTTCTTACCTATCAAGTTCTCCACCTGAGCCTTGAACTCCTAAAGCCGACTGAAGACATTATCATTGATCTTCATAATAAGAGCTGAATTTTCCTAGAAAAATCATCAATGAACATCACATAATACAATGCTCCCTGCACAGATACTATGAACATCGGCCCACATACATCTCTAAATGAATAAGATCCAAGATCCCCTTGGACCTACTCTCATTGCTTGGAAAAACAATCTTGACATTCTTTCCAAGTGCACACCCTCTGCATACTCCTTGTTGCTCAACACTAAAATCTAGAAGACCAGTGACAATATCCCTCAAAATCACCAACATCTTATACTACAAGTGTTCCATCCTCCTATGGCATAGCTTCCACAAGATACCACTGTCATGTACCAAAGCATGAACAGACTTTCCTTGCAACTTGTAAAAAATCCCTCTCTAACCCAAATCCTCACAAGTGTGTCAAGGCTAGCTCCCTCTGGATGTATGAGTACGTCCCCTCTCCTAAAGATATCAACAAAACCCCTATCCTCCATAAATGGGATTGAGAACAAGTTCTTCAATCCTGGTACAAATAGCACATCCTAGGCATTGAACAACCCACCTAACTCAAGTTGGAACGAGATTGTTCCCTCTCCCCTCACTACATACTTGACATCATTACCAAGCTCCACATGGATCCTTGACTCCACCCAATCTACTGATAGCCCCCATACTTCTCTCATATGAGAAGATGCACCATTGTCCAAGCAAGCACTCCTAGCCATAGTTTTAAAAATCGGGCTAACCGGTTTCGGAACCGGCCGGTTCACCGGTTCGGTACCAAACCGGTTCAAACCGGCAGGTAAACCGGATCGGTGACCGGTTAGTTACCGAACCGACCGGTTGGTAACCAAACCGGGCGGGTTCGGTAACTAACCGGTCTGACCGGCCGATTTCAAACCTGACCGGGCCGGTTGGCAATTTACTTTTTTTTTTTAATAGTAACCTTTTGTCCCTTTGTCAATTTACTGGTTTTAACATTTTTAATAGTAAATTGCTTTGTGCTTGATGACTGTCCAATGGCCTCTACTACAGGGAACTTTGATACTCTTCAACCAAAGCGCTCTCAACATTATTGTTCCCTTCAGGAAATCTATATATGCATTGACAACGTTGTCTTCTGTCTTTTATGCTGCCACAGAACTCACCAATTCATCTAACCATTGACTGCTGAAAACCAGCTCGTTTATGACTTTACTTGCCAAACAATGGTCTTTGGGGAAACATAGAAATGACCTTGCATGCATTCTCAGGATAAGAGACCTATATCAGGCTTCAACTTAAACAATGAAGAATATTGGCCAACTATCAAACCTTTGTCAAAGGAGTACTTGCATGCATGGTGATTTAGGCTGAAGGAAGGAGATTGAATGAACTTGGGATGGGTCACCTCTTAAAAAAATATAATTGTGAGACACCTCATGGGCACGTGCCATCTAATAAGGAATTTAGGTCTAAAGGTAGCAAGGGACATATGTGATGAACATTGAATATAACTTTGGATATATATTATGATGAATATAAGTAAATCATAACCCCTATAGGATATAACAAGTTACAACTATGTATGACATGGGTTTCTAATAAAACACTTTATCCCCCTTTTTAATATCTCAAAATCAAGGTAACTGAAAAGTACCAAATCACTCCTTTATTCTAAGTATTAAAAAAAAAAAAATATTAAAAATGTTATAAAGGGACAAAAGGTCACAATAAATATTTGATGTATTTTTTAGCAAACCGATTCATTAAATTCAAATCAGCCGATTTATGACCGATTCATTACCGATTCCGATTCCGATTCCGAGTTGACCCTCGACCGATTCCGAGTCCGATTCCGATTTTTAAAACTATGCTCCTAGCAACTATTATACTAATAGAAAGGAAACAAACGACTAAGAAACCACTTTCGAACTTCACAACAAACTCACTCAATTGAGTCTCTCCAGATGTTTCTACCTATTGCATCTTTTTCCCTTTCCCTTCTTCCTCAAACACTGAGATGCATAGTGCCCATTCTTGTAGCACATTGAGACTCCCCCCTCAATGTTACCCTCTTTCTTGGAACACATTCCTTTGCCCTTCCTTCCCTTGTTGACAAGGGCCATGTTCTCATCACTACCTCCCTAGTTGCATGCCCTAGACTTCTCCCAAGTCTCTTCTCGAATACAATCATACCAAATCTTCTCCAGAACACAAAGTCCTTTTACGAATGGTTCCCAAGGCTAAGTGAACCCATTCAAAGCCACGTTGACAAGCTCTACATCGACTACTTTCTCTCCAACAACTGCAATTTGATCGCGTATCTAAGTGATCTTCATGAGATGGTTGGTAACATTATCAAATATTCACATCTAGACATCCTTGAGCTTGTTTCTCAAGATCATCTTCATATTCATGTTGTCACCTTAAAAACAAATCCACTAGAGCTTTGTACATTGCATGGGTCTTTGTCTTCTCTACCACATGAGGAATTAGGTGATCCTTTGCAACATCTAGGATCACTCTTTACACTTTAATATCTTTCTTCTAATGAGCTTCCAATTGTGCTAGGTTTGTTGGTGAAGCCATTTCCTTCTCCACAATGTCCCAAAGTTCATATTCCTTCAAAAGCAATGTAACCCTCACTTTCCATGATAAGAAGTTAGATGCCCCACCTAACATGTCTTCACATCTAAGACTAACTTATTGCCATAACTAGATTTGCACAAATTAACTGCCGTGTGCTTATTTCTTCAAGCACCCATCAAGATCTATTATTGTAGATTTCATATCTCCTTCCCTTTCAAAGTGTGAGATTTGATACCATGTTAAAGTTTCTAAACCCCATATCTAGACAAATAACTCCTAGAGATTTTCCTTGCTCAAATATTAAATTTCAGCTCACTAATTTATTTATTCTGTTGGGGTTAATTAACAATTTTTTTAGCGAAAGCACTAAGAATCGAAAACAAATCTACTCAGTAAAATAACAGACATAGAATTTATTCCCTTCCAAACAACTTTTCATTCAATAATTTCCAACCTTACAAGGAATCCCTTGGGAAAATGGCCCTGATGCAACAACAAACCTGGCAAAACGCCCTCCCCCAACCTGCATAACTAATTGGCAAACACAGCTGCATGTTGTTCTGTTGTACAACAATGTTGTACAGCCTGTATAGGCAACCCCTCTCGGTACTGCTTACCTACAAACTATACAACAACGATTTGCTTGGACCTCAGCCTGACCATTACAATACCCATACAAGATTTCTCTATCTGCTGCAATGTCTCTTTTGGACAAATCTAGAAAGTCAAAAGTCCTTTTCTCCAACTCAATGCTTGAGTTTCACTCACTTGTGATTGTGTTAGCGTGTCTTCTCCTCTCACCTTGGCTACCTTTTATACTATTGGGATGAGCCAAAGCCCTAACTCTAATGGTTGAGATTAGATCTCACTCACTTGAGATCAATGGTTGAGATTCATTTAATTAACTTAAATCACTAAAGCCAAAAACTTAGGCATTTCTCCAAATTAACCCCAATTAATCTAAAAAGACATTCACTTTAATAATTGACTTTAATAAGACAATCAATCTCATGGAAATACTTGTCTAAGCTACAAACATCAATCTTGGAGAGGTAAGACGGGGAGAGAAAGCAATGCTAATGAAGAAAGCCACTCAACCAAGCCATAATCAATGAGCTAAAAGTTGTAGACATAGTAGTCTTTAGTCATCATTGAACTAGAAAGGGACATGTATGGCCATCAATCACTGCAAAGCCACCGATACTCTCATAATGTCGTCCAAAGAGTGACCTCAACTTGGAAGAATTAGGTTAACAAAGAGAATAGAGAGTTGTGAACAAATTTCCTAGCATCCTAGGTCAGCAAACTCGTCTAAGAGAGGAAGCGAGGAGGACAATGTTATCAACAAAGACAAGAAACTAGATGAAAACATGGTGCAAGACAACCTGTTTGACTCCCATAATGTTCCTAGGATAGTCAAAAAGGCATACGCAATCTAGAAATGACCCACAAATATCACTTAAAGAGTCATGATAGCAATAATGACCTGTTTGGATTCCCAACAAGACAGCCTATCAAAGAAGGGTAGGAAAAGAATCAAATTATTTTCTGAAGTCCCCAAAACAACAACAAACCTTAAAAGATTGTTGTTTGTTTCTTTGATAAAAGAGTGTAAAGACACGAACAATAGTCTAGCATTCCTTCTTGAAGCCCAATTTACCTTGCTCTAAATATATTCTTTTCCCATTGCTCTAATTGAAACATGTCAAGAACAGTGGCATATTACTAGGCAAAAGTGTGTGTAATTATAATAGACTTGTAGTTGTTTGGATCAATTGCAATTCCTTGGGAAAACTCTATTCCCATTCATTCCTTCACAATGGCAGACATCACAAGGCATTTACTGAACTATATATGACACACAATGTAAAAAATAAAAATGTGAGATCCCCTTGAGCAATATAACATACTGACAATCTCTATATATCAGAATGAAAATTGGTGGTTTATACACTGTTATGTGGCTTCAGAATTCAAAACCCCAGAGTTATAAACTGTTATACAATCTCTATATATATCATAAAGCCTTTTAGGATTTTACCCTTAACACAAACAAACTTCTGTGCAAACCTTACAGATCACTCTTTAAGCAAAAGATAATTCAACCCCATAAATAACTATTTTAAAATGCATTCAAAGTTGCCAAACTACAGCATTTCAGTTTTGCAAAAGAAATGTTTTTATAAAGAATACAATTTATAATTTATGCATTCCTGATTTTCTAAAACTTTTCCAGAAAACTGAGCACAGCAACGGTTTGCAAACTACAAAAACTTCAAAGAGAACAATTGAAGACCTCGCTTCACATCATTATGATGGTAGGAGACTAAAGAAAAATAAATGCTTCATAAAATTAAGATTGCAAAAAAAAAGGTCAAACATAAGACACAACCAGCAGAATATTAAACTGTCTCATCGTAATAAAAATGCAAAGGATGGGAATAATAACTACCATAGAACAATATCAGCCTCTTCAAGGTTTCGATTTTGCTTCACCCAGGTATGTAATCCTTCTCCAACACGTGGATTTTGATTAGGAAATTCACCTCCTGGATATTGCTCATCCTTATTATATTGAGTTACCCAAAGGTTATGCTGTAAAAAGGCAGCTCGCCTAAGAAACTTAGCTTCAGACCCTGCCAATGGTAAGCAATTTGAACCTGGCACTAGCTTGTAGCCTGTTAACTGCCCTGTTCTGTTTACGGTCCTTGTGTTCCGAACCTGTAAATGATAACACTAAACAATTAGCTACTCTATTAACTATAAATAAATTCATGGTACATTTGAAACAAATGTAATAGCCATAAAAGTGTAAATGACAACCTACCTGCAACTGGCACTTCAAATAGGTTACACATTATATAATATCAATCTCATGCAATGCACAATGCATTATTGTTATGGTAAGAAAAAACACATTTGTAGAAATCCCCAACAAGATGGTTTCATGTAGAATATATCTAGTCAATAATTCTAAAGCTTACATGTTAAATTATTAAATCCATAAAATTCAAACGAAAAGATATTATATTACTGTAAAAAATACCAAAAATACATTTATGTAGAAGCCCCATCAAAATAAGAACGGCATTTAATGACGTGTGATGTGGATGTTTTTATCTTGAACGTCTCTATTCCTAACCTAAGTTCAAAAAGAACAGAGAGGCATAGGATAAAATGATCAAAAAACTGTAAAATGTAGTCCTTCATTATCCTAACTCCTTGTTAGCAGGGATCAGTATCAACTCTGTCCACACAGTACAAAGCATATAGACTGGACTAAAATTCAATCATACAGCTAACAAGATAGCATTGATAAAGTGTTCATAATTAAGCTGCAAGAGAGAGTGCTTGCATGATGAGACAGGTCATCAACAGTAATCAAAATTTTCGCATGAAAATTTAAGCTCAAAGAATAATTATTTCAACCGTAGAACAATTCTTGGTATGAAGAAAACTTCAAAGAAAAATTTATAGCATTCCTATAGGAGAGAATACATAATTAATTCATCTTCACTTACTCATAATTAATTAATTCATCTTCATTGAGTAATTATTGGCATACTAGAAAAACTTTAAATCAGTGATAGTTCTACAACAGCAATTGCAGCAAAAGAGATTAAAGACTTTGTTCAGCATATATTTTGCAAATGCCAAATGCTCTTACAGAAAAAGCAATTAGACTCTACTAGCATATATTCTGCAAATGCCAAATGCTCTTGCAGCAAAAGAGATTAGACTCTACACACACACACACACACAGAGAGAGAGAGAACGTACAATCCAGTGCCGAGCAGACAATGGATTACAGTCACGCTGAGCTTGCAATTCATTTCGTAGCAATTCTTCCTCAGCATAAAATGCATTATTATGAATATTATTGGGTCCAGGTTCTTCAACTTTCACATTTACCTCCACAACCTACAATTTAAATTTAAATGAATTAAGAAATTTCACAAATTTGAATAAAAGAATTCACCATCCAACTTCATGGAAATTGATTAAATGTAACAAAGTAATTGTCATGTCAAAACAGACTCAAAAAAATCTTACAAAAGGTTTCAGATAATAAAATATTATTGAAAGAGACTGCACTGTAATTTGTATGAAGTGAATATCATAAATAAATACAATACTATCCTTTAATAGAGCTTCACATAATGCAATGCACAGAGAGCATCCCACCTGGTTCACCGGTTCACCGGGCTTGCAATCTACAGCCATATCCATTCGAGCAACAAAGAAGTGTTGATGCACAGGTGCATATAGACCAGGAGCAATCATCGTACCATACTTCCTTGACTCTCCATGTTGTAGGGCCCCTAAACTGAGTATCCCTGTAAGCTTGATTTCAGCTTCAATTTTACCATCCTGTACTCACCAATTAGTAATTACTATCATGAATTCTAAGCAGTTCTAGAAGACATGTAATCAAATTTTTAAAATATATTATACATATTAAATGAACATGTTAAAATTATATATTCTCCAGTTTGTTTTTTGCACTTAGCAAGACTGAGCAGTCACCGAAACAATATTGGGCAGTTACAACTAGCATCACACAAGGTTGATGATAGGTTGTAAATTAGAATTTACTTTGATCCACCAGATCCAAAATAAAATTCAAAAGTTTTATTTAGTAACTAGTAAATACATATAAGTAGAACATCCCAAGTAATGAGGGTGAATCAGTTAATTAATTTATTTGCAATCCTTGTGAGAGTATCGTTGTCAATATTTATCGAATTGATTACAAAAGAGCTTCATAACCCATGCCTCACCTTGAGATGACTCCGTTTGATGAGAGCAATTGCCACCTTTACTGCCGTCAAGCAAGTTTGAATTGTCACGGTGGATGTCTCAACTCTTCCATCCACCTAGACAACCTTGCTTATGGTAGTTGCTAATATTTTTAATGGAAAATGAGTAAGTTTCCTAATCTTCAGATCTTCCCTTGGCATTTATGGGAGCATACATGCTGAGATAAAGAACACAGTTATTGTCATCCATGCCTGAGACCTTCCTAATACCATTTTTGCCTTGAGAGAATTTGTAAACATGATCTGGATGCAACAAGCAAGTAGTTGGACTATCTTGTAGTTTGCAAGTTAATTAGATAGCAACTATCAAAGACGCTATGATCCAATATTGACATGCATATCCTAATCGAGTAGTTACAAATGAGTAGAAACAGGGCCCCGTGTTTAATCTAGTAGTGACCAACAAGAAGCCCTTGATCTAGTAATTAATCTTCATACTAGCCCTTTGTCACTAAGATCAGCACCCATGTTCTGAGAATAACAGGGCTATAGTTGTCAATGCCTGCAACCTTCCTAATACCTATTTTTCTTCAAGAACATTTGTAGACTCAATCCCATGGGAAGAGGCAAGTGCTTGCCTATCCTGTAGTTGTTACTTTAGTCTGATAGAAGCCAGCAAAGTGCCCATGATCCTGCCTCCCATTTACATGGCAGTGGTCAGCAAAAGGCTCTTGACCTAGTTGTTCATCTTCAGATTCCCCCTTCAGCATTCAGGGGAATATGGATGCTGTGCGAATTATAACATGATTATTATTTCCCATGTCAGAGACATTCTTAATACCTCATTTTCTTTGACATAATTTGTATACATTATCTGGGGGCAGCAAGCAAGTACTTGCCCTATCCTATAATTATTAATTGTACTGATTGAGGCCAGCAAAGAAACCATGATGTGGGAACCACTTGCATATGTGAATACACAAGTTACAGTTATGAAGGAACAAGGTGTTGCATTAATCTGGCAGTGACCAACTAGAACACCTTGATCTGGTAGGCAACCAACAAGGTGATTTATTACTCCAACAGAGAAATTATCAAATTACAAGTTGGTTTGTGAGCGTCCCTTATGATACAAAGAGGAAACTGCTTTACACTATAGCATTGGCCAACATTAGAGATGCCTTTCCACAAATGAGTGTATTTTTTAATAACATATAAAAATGATGTTTCTTGCTATGTTTGGATATATCCTGTAGTTGTTACTTTAGTCTGATAGAAGCCAGCAAAGTGCCCATGATCCTGCCTCCCATTTACATGGCAGTGGTCAGCAAAAAGCTCTTGACCTAGTTGTTCATCTTCAGATTCCCCCTTCAGCATTCAGGGGAATATGGATGCTGTGCGAATTAGAACATGATTATTATTGCCCATGTCAGAGACATTCTTAATACCTCATTTTCTTTGACATAATTTGTATACATTATCTGGGGGCAACAAGCAAGTACTTGCCCTATCCTATAATTATTAATTGTACTGATTGAGGCCAGCAAAGAAACCATGATGTGGGAACCACTGCATATGTGAATACACAAGTTACAGTTATGAAGGAACAAGGTATTGCATTAATCTGGCAGTGACCAACTAGAACACCTTGATCTGGTAGGCAACCAACAAGGTGATTTATTACTCCAACAGAGAAATTATCAAATTACAAGTTGGTTTGTAAGCATCCCTTATGATACAAAGAGGAAACTGCTTTACACTATAGCATTGGCCAACATTAGAGATGCCTTTCCAGAAATGAGTGTATTTTTTAATAACATATAAAAATGATATTTATTATTTCTTGCTATGTTTGGATATGTCCTGACAGGTGTTATAACCCAGCTGTAGATCATGTTGGTATGGCATAACGAGGGGAAGATCAAGCAATCCACTGGTGTCACATCACAGTCTACAACATTCAAGGATTCTATAAGAATGTCGGTACTGCAAATTCTTCCAACCTATTGGGTTGGCCATTAGTCTTCACAAGTTCACCCAACCAAGTTAAATATTCTTCATCCTATCATTAAAATTATGCAGAGTACCTATCAGTCTTTAATCCAAACAATTATGTGAAAAGTGTTACATTGCCACTAGTTGCAAACTAGGAAAGCTGGGACTAGAGACCACTGTAGACTAAATAACTTCTTCTGGTGAGTTCACCTCTGACAATTATTTTCTGTGCCCCTTGCCAAGTGGCTTGGGTTTGTACCAAATTTTAGAACATATATTTTTTTCTATATAGAGGAAAGAGCATGAAAAGGTTTGTCTTAGAGCTTCTTCTGTTGAGAATCGAGATTGCTCCCGTTGTGGCCTTCTGCAATTTAGCTTTCATTTTCAAGTAAAATTGGTGAGCAAATTCCAAAGAGGGTATGTTGTGGAGGTCCGTTTTCCTATGAAGATGAATGAAGTCCCCTAATAAATATCAATGTGTCTCATTTGAGCCACATGCCTCGAGCTTAATGGATAGCTATTTCGATTCAACAATATACTATTCAACAGTTTGACTAGTCACTAGTCATCAAACAAGCTCTATTTATACCCAAAAGAATATCTTCCTTATATAGCAATTTTGAAATTTGAACAAATCCCATATGCAAATGGATTGTTGACTGGTGGCAAATAGATGGTGGGAAGACGCCTACCACTGGGTCAAGACCTATTATCCCACATGAACATCAAACATCTTAATGATACATGAGAATCTCTTGAATTCAAAAATATGCTCAAAACTTGTTATCGAAGTATCAGTTTATAAAAAGGAAAACCTGCCAATGAACAGAAATACAATGTCATGTCATTTCAAGTAATTTTAGCCCGAAGGTTACAAAATCCGGCACAACGACTAAAGGCTGTACATCATGTCAATAGTGAGACTTGAACACTGGTGGAGGCTACATTAATTCAGTGTTCCAACCAAGCAATGAATTTTACTGCAAAGTGAGCCATCAAAGTAGGAAGTACTTTAGTATTGAACTTGAATGTGTATTTAGTCGATGGGTGCATGAGCTTAATCTTGATACATGTTCCGAGCTCAAAAGAAAACATGATTAGCTGTAGTTATGACTAAATCACCTCAGTATCGGTAAATATCGAGTCTTGGATAATCTAACCATTTTTGGGGAAAATGCTACGCATAGTAACTTACACCTATCCTTCGGCTAAGCAGCTATAATGGGCATTTCTATGCCATCAACATCCACACCCACTCTGGCCTCGTCCACACCAACTCTCCGGAGGAGAGCATCCTTTTTTCGGTTTGGCAATCCAATCTCCATTATCAGGTATCTTGTAAATTCTTATAGATACAATTCCAAGTTCATATAGTTGTGATTCTCTGACTTGATCACCCCAATCACCTCAAAATATCAAGGTAATACTAAGTCAACCATAAGAAAATAAATGGGAGAAACATAGACAGTTCTAGTAATAAAAAAGAGCCCTTACACACAATCTTCTGCATAAAGATATTTGGATGGCACAACCTTTTATTTCTTACTATTTCCTTCCATACTTTCAGATAAAGTGAGCATTAATTATCTCTAAAACATCCATTTCTCCATAATATGATCTAAAGCAGATTCCCATTTTTAATGAGACCAGTTTGTTAAACCCATGTTGTAAAAAATCCATTTGCTAATTAGGGCTTTCAATTTGTATATATAAACTCTAAAAATTCCCTTGTCCTTAACAAAAAGGATGAGCAATGAGAAGGAACCAGAAACATAAATTTGTAGACAACAGGTCAAAAAGAGATCTCACAGAAAAGATGTAAAAGTAAAAACTTAATGAAATCATCCGAAAAGTTAAAATTGCATAATCAAATCTAAAACAGGAACATAATGGAGCAAACCTTTTTTAAAAGTTGCTTTAAACACACAGGCATAGGGTCTGCTTAGTCACTACAAATAATTGATTCTGATAACTACAAACAAGCATAAAAATCAATTGGAATGGTAATCTTCATATTATTCTCAGTCATTACGAATATCAGAATAATAACTCGCATACCTGATAAAAATGCCAAAAGAAACCATACTCGTAATTTGCTACAGTGCATATGAATGACACTGTTAAACGCCTTGATCTTCTAACTTCTGCTAAGCCTGACCTCCAATCTTGATGCTTCCACAGAATTCCATGATCTTCTTCATGCAAGCAGACACAGTTCTCAATAGTTTCGACCCCTCCAGTGAAATTTGTGAAATGTGCATCGAAGTATTTGATATAGCCTAAACAGTCACACCCCTAATATCACCAAAAATGCTGACTTTTCAGAGCCTTCCAGAATTCATGGAAATACACAAATGAACTCTAATGCTACTACTGACATGACATTAAGGCAAGGCTATATATATATATATATATACATTATAAAGTACTCTATTGGACTGCCTGGGCTACAAAGACATTAGATCTAATTTTAAAAACGTTTGTAGAAAAGACTGAATTCTACAGCTTACTAACTCATAAAAATCAGAAGTTTCATTTCCAAGTTATTCAACCATAGAAACAACTTGATAAATCAAACTAATTAATTTAAGTTTTAAGGTCAAATAGACCAAAGTTAGTCTGAATGTATGGTAATCATCATCATCAACTAAATGTGTGTGTGCACGTACATTGCCATAAATACCCACTACATAGTTCAATCAAATAAAGCCAAACATAATAATAATGGGTATAACATGATACCTTCTTTAAAGAATGAGCATTTTTTCCCAGACCATCCTCCCCAGCATCAAATGCATTTTTCCTATAATGTGGAGCATTTGGATCCCCATAAGGTACAACCATCTCCACAAAACTTAAGCGGTGGGCCACAGATCTCCGACCTCTGCTTCCATCATCATATGCAACAGAATAGATCACCAATCCCTCCCTCGGAGTAAAACCTATCCGAAAATTCCACTGCTCATGACCAAGGAAATAAATGTCAAACCTTTTGATTATGGAGCTCATAATAAATTTTATCCCTGTGCATATCTATATGTTTTTACTCTACTATGAAGGCAAACCAAAACAACCTTTTGCCACTCTATATGGTAGCCAGTAACACGAAAACTAGGTCCTTCTGGTTGAATTATTTGCAGTGGCTTGACATCACTCCTATCCACTCCACCACGTGTTTCTCCTGCAGTATAGTTTCTGAGGGGATCTGGAGGTGGCAAGGGAATTAGCTTTTGATCTTCAAACTCCACTACTTCCATTTTTTGCATATCAACAAGAACATGTATGCCTTCAACTGGACGAGCATATCCATTTTCCATTGGACAATCACTTTCAGTTCTGCAGAATATAAGTGGTCTAGCTAGTCTTCGCCTAGGAGCATCCTCTTCCAGATAATAACCAACACACCTGAGAAGACACACATGCCATTTGAAATAAGTTTTTTATATTGACCTGGAAGCAACTGCAGCCCTCCAAATAATCATGGTAAAATTTGTATCATAAAAATAGATTAAACAAAGAAGATAAGAAGTTGGACAACATACCATGGGTCAACCATCACCAGATCCATATCATCAATTCCCCTCTTTTTCATTGCCTCCTTGAAGGGGGTGTAATCTTTGACAACAGATTCACAATCAGCATACTCCATTGCATCCTGTAGCACAACAGCAGACAGGAGACTTCAAAAATATGACTATTTTCTTAGTGAAACATTAATTAACTGCAACCACAAATCTTTCATATGCAAAATGTCCTTGAATGTTAAAAATCTTCTCAGAGAACTTTCTGATGCAAATTAAATAAGAAAATTAGTGACAGATCAAATAACACGCACAACAAGCCAGAGCCCAGAAGAGAGACATAATATTTCTAAAAATTCAAACAAAATGCATGCATGAGAGGTTAAATAGAAGCTCCAGATACTAAAAAATATAAGATAGATAATAACAGGTAAAATAATCATTAAAGACGAATAGAAGGAAAAAAATAATAGACTTCCACGATTCACCACATTGTCCTCACAGTAGTATTTTATATTGTTAATCCCTGGTTAAGAAGTTTTACTTTATAAATGTTAAATTATACAATTAAAAGAGGGATTTGGAAGACAGAGAAATAGAAGGACATTCCAAATTCAATAACTCTTACTGACAGAGAGGTACCAAAAAAGTTAAAAACATGTGACAATCAAACATGTAGAACAGAAAGAGGCAAAATATTCAAATAAAAATCATCGAAAAATATAACAAAGAAGTACACATCAGAAATGCTCCTAAATCTCGTTAGTGTCAAGATAAAGGAAGCAACCATATATAGAATAAAGAGAAAAATATACAAATCATAGGAGAGCTTACACTCAATCTCTATGGTGTGCGGAAGCCCACTTCAGAGTTGATCTGAATTCCTGCTTATATTCATATAGAAAAGGATGCAATCAACGGATATTCTGTTAGCAACAACACAAAACATTTTCTAGTAGAGGAGGCAACTTAATACTAATTAATAAATATTACACGCTAATGGAGCTAGTATCCAACTGCTACTGAACCATTGACAATAGTGTATCCACTAAAGGATTGCAAATAGTGAGATCATTCTTATCTAGTTTTGCACTTAATTTCATAAACAAGTCATGAAACTTCAAGATCCTTCCACTGGATTATTTCCAATGAGAAAATAGGACAAATCATTTACCAACATAGTTTCCATCGCATGCCATTCACTGAGGCCACCATGTAAGGATTGCAGAGACATGACAAGAAAGTTAAATGTAGAATTGCTTTAACAAAAAGCATAGGTAAATCAAAGCCTGCAGTTTGTTGTAGTCAAATAAGCTTTGTATAGTATATGCACTGGGTAAAACATGTGTCATAGTACTGCTCTGAGGAAACGAAATTTAAAATATCTCACCAAAGGCTTCTACACTGAAATTTGAGGGAATTGAAAAAGAAACATCCAACAGGATGATCATTTAAGCAAAATAATCTCTGCTGATACATATCTGAGCAATTACAATACAGTTCAATGAATATGGAATTTCCTCCAGAATATCATTGTTTTGTGCTCTCCAAAAAAAGATAATACTTTTGGAAGCACATCCATATTGACAATCTAATGAATAAAGCATCCCACCTACTATATCCTTCATTCGCAGAGCCTAGAGGCAAAACAATAGATCAATATCAAAGTAGTGACTATTTAGAAATGTACTCTATTTTAATTGGTCAAAGGACACAAAAATGAAAAGCAAACAAACTGTATCAAAAGGAGAAAGTTTAGGAACAATGCATACCGTCCCTAGTCCAAGGACGACAACCTGGAACTAGAATCTGGCAGTTCACAAACATTAAAAGGTAAAATGCAACATGCATAATATATATCAATCAACATTACCATTATACACTATGTCAAAATAGTAAAGTGCATCATAATCTTTCAGCCTGTTAATACTTAGGCAAAATCTGTAATGAAGTAAGGTACCTTAAAAGTTGAAATTAAGCATTGAAGTAAACACAATAATGGCCAGATCAGTTCTAAACTTTATTCAGATTAGGTGTAAACTAGGATCACATATTTTTTTTAATTTCACACAGCTCACGCGAATAATCCAATAGACAATATATTAAAATAAAAAGGGTGCAAACTGCAAAACCCGTTATATAGTGAAATAGAGAAAGGGGCATGAGTTTTACATCACACCCAAATATATATATACTTTAGGAATAATCTCATGGAAACCCCTACAAGTACTTCCCCATGATTCATGGATGGTAAACGGGGTAAGCTGCTGGCTCTGATTAAGGAGCCTAATCCCGAGGGAATGAAAAGAGTCGAACCCGTGACCTCCCCACCTTTGGGGGAAGAGATCTCACATCTAACTCATGACTGCTTGAGCTAACCCTTGGGGCTATGCACTAGCATCCACCCTTAAGCTTGACTTGGGGCAGGGAATGTACATTACTGTTATCCCAACTTAATGACTACTTACTTCATCCAAGTAGTGTACAAAATCTGATCATTTGGTCCTCTGTTAAAAATTTGAGAATAGGTCAAATATATAATCCCTAGTATAACAATGCTCCAAGGCCAAGAAAACAAGAGTTGGAATGGAGAGTCCATCAGACATCTTCAGAATTATAGTCTCCAAAGAAATGTTCACAGAAGCCTATTCAAAACCAGTGAAGTAAACACAAGTTTAAACAATCGTATACACAAACAACCAAACTTAGAAGCTAGTTCACATAGCGGTGTCAAAATACAAAGACAATGGAAAAGCATATTGCAACTGAAAGTGATTCAACATATATGCTATTTGGGGCAACAGTATCAAGGATCAATGAAAATGCTTCAAGGAAGCAACCCAAGAGACCTAATCACACACAAATGGGTTAAAATGCTTGAAATACCACACGTGACAAGATGGTTTTCCTATCATAAAAGCATCTTCCACCATGCAACAAGAAAGGGATGCCATCAAAAAAGATGACAAGAAGACACTGCTACACCAGCTGATCAATCATTAGAAAGGTTGTCAATAAGATGTCTTCACGAAAGAGCTCAAGCATCACCACGATAAATCATCAATCCCACCACAATTAGTCCTAATAGTGGGTACCAATCTAAAATTCTGCATACTACAATTGGTATCGATTTGTAGAAGGAACTGTGACAATAAGAATGGCAATACCAACAACAATTAGTCCTAATGGTGGGTACCAATCCAAAATTCTGCAAACTACACTTAGTATCGATTTGTAGAAGGAACTGTGACAATAAGAATGGCAATACCTATGTGAAGAGCAATAATGTCTCTTATCACTATGATTAGGGTGTCGATATGGCTTGGATGTGGATGGTGAAGTCTTTGGTGGTATCTGTAGATCAAAAGATGCAGGATTTGGTTCTTGTGGATCCAATATAGGAGTAGGTGTTGCATCGTGGATCCATTGTAGATGAAACAAGAAGACTTGCATCTAAGGATTTAGTCTCAAGTTTCAATATATCCAAGAAGCTCTTATTAGTCTCATCTCAAGCTCAGTGGAAGTAAGAATGCCCAATGCATGCATCTCAAGTCAATTGCCTGTATAAACCATTTGATTAAGCACTTGGAAACAATACATTTAGTATTCTTCTCAAGTCAATAGAAGATATAGCTCATGAGTAGCCAACAATGCAGCCTGCACGACAACAAGTAGCATAAAAAGTGGATTCAGTCTCCTTTTGCACAGTGACTGGTACATATTCATCCTCTTCTTTAGCATTTCTGAATCCACTTATATTTTGTTTAAAATATTATTGAGATCACAAATTTTCGACGGACTTGTCCTTTTCAACTAATCGCTGACGCAAAAGATCATGATCATTGTTCAGATTTTGACACTTGTCAAAGAATTTGGTATTAGAATTCTACAGTAAAAGATTGTACTCTCGTGAATTCTATATTAGTGTTAATTTGTTAAACTGGGCAATAATATCCTGAAACAAAGGAATAAATTGGTTTTCAAATGAACAACTTTATCCTTGCCAGGTTTGGAAAATATCTTCTCTTTAGGAGATTCTTGCTCCTGAATATGGAAATGTACTCTTCATCTAACACATAATCCCTTGTGTCTTTAAGCTTTCACTAATCTTACCTATGTGTCATCAATATTCGACTCTTGTCACCTATGTGTCTTCAAGCTTTGACTGATCTTATCAAGAAGGAAGAAGAGAGGGTATAATCAAGCGTAAGAGGTCATCCCCAAGATCAAGAGACCAAGTAAACTGCCCATGATCTGTCCACAAACCACAACATCAAATGTACACACAGAAGAGGAAAGCAACCCAGTGGAAAACTTTCAAAGGTGGTTGGACTGACTTAAAGTTAACAAATAATTTAACATACAACCATATTTAATTAGCTGTCAGAATTAAAAAGCTTTCAAGTCATCTGTCACCTTCCACTTGTAAGTGTCACTCATCGAGGATTGTAACTCCTTTCTCTAACAAAAAGTGGAATTACTAGCTATAAAATGGCTCTTGTGCATTTGAGTGGGGGCCTTTGGAAATGTGCTGTAAGGTAGTCTGGACTCTGGAAGAGGGTGTTCAGGCCAGGAGCAGCACATACAATACTCTTGGCTTGCAACTGAGTTGGGGCCCATGCCTTTACTTATTTTCTAGGTTATATGAAGTTCAGCTAGAAAAATTTCCCGCCAAGATTTACTTATTTTCTTGAAAATCTATGTTCAGTTCCAGCCGAAATTTCTCGTATTTAACTGCTGTTACTATTGTTCATCTGTTTGATATCACTGTAGTTAGTGTCTTGTTAGTTTCAAATTTTGGGTTTGATTTAGTTTCCAGATTTCAGAACTAGTTCTAGGTTTTTCAGATTTTAATTTTTCCTGATTGCAGTTATGAAGTATCAGAGTAGAATTCTGGATTGTGGCTCACATCAAAGGTATCCAAGGCCCAAACCCCAATTGATAGCAGATTCGTATAGAACTTTATGTTACAAATAGATTATTTACTTATGTTACCCAATCTGGCATATCTTCTGATGATTCTCTATGATCATATTATGCTAAATCTGCTACTAGCCAACTGTTACTACAGTTCTTCGGCCCATAACAGCTTTGTTTTCAAAACAGTGGGTTCCCTAGCAAATTAGGCTTCATAACAGGAAATGGATGCACTTCCGTCAATGTGAATCACCAATGGCAATGGTGGAAGTGAAGATGCACCAATTTGTTCATTGTTTGTCCAAATATTTTTTGAGCTTTCACTCCCAAGCACAAAACTCTCATGAAAGACAAGTGTCCATCATCCCAAATAGCTGTTGGTGTTTATTTCACAAACATCATGAGTAGCGGGGTTGGGGAGTCGCAACTGTCTGACTCAGTTACCATCTTAGAAATAAGAAGTGTCATGTTAGGATCACATATTTCATTAACTCCAGACAGCAAACACAAATGTCATGAGATACAACACGATGAGTGCAAGATCCGTAAATAGTAAATAGAGAAATGGATGTGACATTTCAGCCACACCCAAATATATAACTGCCAATTCATCTAATAATAATAATAATGACTTTTAAAGTCAAGCTTATACATTAACAAACTTTTCTATATTTAAAGAGTAAATACCATTTGTCAGCAATGGACTGAAAAGGACAGAATAGAAATAGAGAAACTTTACCATAGGTGGCTGAACATCTTCGATAACTTTTGATGAAATAACTTTTCCTCTATGGTGGCCACCACGAGCTGCAGCATGTACCTCAAGAAGTTCAACAAGCCAGACGCTAGTTTCGTTTGAACGCATATTGTAAACAATAATCCTAGCTTGCCTAGGAGGAAGTTGACGAGGAATCACTGGACCACCTTTGGTTTTTGGAAGCAGTGAAGGTTGAAAAGGAGGGAAGAAGTATGCATCTGCTAATGCAACAATGTGTTTTTCTGGCTCTTTAAGAACCACTTCAATGAATCGCATACCATCCCGCACCTAAAAACAATACAGTAATCAATAGATACACCTAAATGCTCAAAGAGACCTATTTATGATGATCTTAATTTTGCATCACACAAATGTACAGACAAATCTCTAAATTGGCCAAAATCATTCCAGTAAGAAATTTAATACAACCTCAGGAGTAGCCCCCGCTGCTCTGACCGTTGACACTGCAACAGCAATTTCAGCTGCAGATAATGGATCTAAAGGATGCCTTGGATTAGCTCGCAACATTTGCATCACTGTACCTGCACCACAGCATGCACAAGACTGCTGATGACAATTCCAAATTATATTATGAAAAGCTAATCCTGTATCTCAATACATGCAAATGAATATATAATCACTCGTAAGCAGTTCTTTATGAATCTCAGATACTCATCTTGGATAAATTCAAGTCACAAAAGTCATAATATATATACATATTTAACTGAATTCTCAATTTTGCTGGGAGTTGGGGAGTAAAATACTAAAGACACGGCATCTTTACCAAACAACTATCAATTAAAAATACATGTAAGCTTGCTTTGAAAAAGTTTAGTCAAATAACCAACATAAAAATGTAAGCAGTTAGAAAAAATTAAATTACATATTGCATAATCCAAGATGTATTAGGTGCACACAATGAAGATTTTATCTAGATATATTTAATCAGTACATAGTCAACATCTTTGTACGGATATAATAAGAGGTTGTCTCATGAGTTGAGGCCTTACTCTGACAAAATAAGTCAGCACCTGGTAAACATTTTTTTCATATAGACGTAACTAAATGAAAAATACATCTACTAGGATTCATAATAGGCTGACTCTTAGGATTGGGCATAAAAGACAGAATCGTAGAGATCATCACAGTAAGTTATCACAAATGCAACCTACAGAAATCTTGATAAGATCCAGAAAGTGTCATCAGAAGTCCTTCTAACAAGGATTTCAGTGGTTCCAGAGAATATCCTTGCATTCATAAAAAAATAGCATGGATGGTCATCCAAGATAGACCAAAGGACAAAGTATGTTAAAAGCTACTTACCAGACCCCAACACAGACTGTATATAAATCAATATCACACTAAAGATAAGACCCAAGAGACCATGATGTTCCCTTAAGTCTTAAAAGAATTGAAATTGTATTGAACATATATTATATAAGGGAAAAAATAGCAGAGAAAATCAACAAAGAAGCTTATAAGGAAAAGAATCAATATCATCATAAAGATTAAAATACTTCAAGAATTCAGAGTATTGCGGAAAAAAATACTGTCCTACCCCTTTCTGATCACTAAGTTAGCCTGGGATCTAATTTACAAAATGTATTTAGTGCCAGCCAAAAATACAGCTAAAAAACCATAGCACTTTCTAACTATGGAGCAAGCAACAAACAGAGCATCCAAGCTTTCATCTGAGGCATAATAAAACAATTTCAAATCCAACTGACAAACCAACTTTAGTAAACTTCAGAATCATGTTATGAATGGTTTAGAAGAAAAAGTGCAAGCATAATGATGAGTTTGTGTTGTATCGAACAAAAAGAATCTTAAGCTTCAAAGACAACTAGTTTTCCTAACACCATGAATCATTGGCAGACATCCTAACAACTTTGAGGGGCAAAAAAATTCTTGTGGGCATGGCAAGATTCCAAAATACATGATCATATCTGTCTTCGACGATTAAACCTATTGGTCTACAAACCTATGTGATATTTTCTTATGACTTGGACAACATTTTTGATGATTTTTCTTCTAGTTTTATTGGGTAAACAATAGCGACATTAAAAAAGTGTTTGCACACTGTCCAGTCCAACTCATATTAACTTTAGGCTTAGCAAACATCTCAAGGACATGTATGCCATCCAAAGTAACACAGGACTTGCACTTGGCATCATCTTCCTGCCTTCCATCATCACAGAGTTTTATTGGGGAAATGCGACCCACATTAACAGAGTTAGTGCACTCTCAAACTTTTATTACCTTTCTGCTTAACAACCATCTAAAGGACATCTATGCCATCCAAAGTCACCTAGGACTTGCAGTTGGCCTCGTCTGATTTCCCTCCATCATTGCAGGCCTATGTTAACAAAGCAACATACCCAACAAGGTTTGGGGTTTGAACATGGTCTTCATTACAATAGATGCTCTGCCTTACTGCTAGAACACAGCACATTGAACAATGACTTGGGCAATGTGAATTAGCCTCATTAAGTTAATCACATCAAGAAGTGTGTTTGCAAGATACTAGGCATCGTTTTCCACCCCTTTGCAATTTATAACTTTCAAAAACATTCGTCATCTAGGGCACATTGCAATAACATTTATCAAGGGCATGTTCCTTGGGGAATTTCAAGTTTCAACCATAAAAAATTATGCTCTGCATTTCCCTTTTGTTTAGCCAACAACATGATGCAAATCTTCTATTAGCAAATACTTTAATATCATTCTGGTAGTTGAATATTACCCCTAACCATATCCTGCAAATGAGGAGATGACACCAAATTGATAAAAGAACATTTGCATAGATGCAATAGTCTATAAGCCAGTCAACTTCATATCAACCATGAATATTGAATGCTTTTACAAGAGGACCTTCACCAGCCTTCAGAGGCTTTGATGCAGGACCTCTGTGTTTCCTTGCAAATTGAAAAAGGAAGACCTTGGCCTTTGTAGTAAGCCTTTCTGTGGCATCTTCTTCCTGAAGAAAATCATCATTTTTTCCTACACTGAAAGATTTCAAAATTTTCCATCCACACCATAGGCAAAGCCGTCAATAGCTACCATCCCCTCTAATCTTCTCTTTCACAACAACATAACTCAACAATGGGGACTTTAAGTCAAAAGAACTGGGATATTTTGTTTCTCCAATGGCTGCCCCAATAGTAGAAAATTATGCCATGATAATGAGAGCAGAATAAAAAATTTGTAATATCTGCTCAATGAAAAGCAAGGCCAGTTATGAGGAAACCAGCGCACAAATGACAATATCAGCAGATTCAGCACACTAAAAGAAAATCTGCTTGGAAATGATTAAACATCTACCAACTATGAACATAACTAAGCTAGGAGATGAGAATCAGCCCACGATAATCAGAGACTTCCTTGAAATTAGCCAACAATGAAGAACATAAGTCCACAGCACAGACAAACAACCTGAACTGAAGAAACTCCTCTCCTCAAAATCCCCTAGAAAGTACCTAAATGTTCTAGGATCTCACACTAGCTGTATCCAGTCATAACAAATTTAACCCATATCCAAAACGGCTATGGATTTATATGGATCCAAGGGAAGGATGGATCCAATAAGATAGTCACATACTATTTGAGAATTAGAGAGTCATGCAACAGCAATAAAATATATCTGAGGTTGTAGCAACAAGTTCTTCTCACAAAACTAGTGATAAACAGAACATAATATGGAAAAACGGAAATAGCAAATAACTAGTCATCTCAAAAAAAAAATGTATTCAAAACCTCTATATATATAAATGTTTAAATTCTTAACAAGTAAAATAAACATAGCATGTCCTTTCAGATGGGAAAGGAAATACAGTAGTAAGCCCTTTCAATGAAAATCCTAAATTCCCCCATATTATCTCCTGAGAACAATTTTAACAAACGTTCCAGTATAATAACACAATAGAAGAAAATATATCCAATATTAGCAATATAATCCGTTGTCTTAGAACTGTAATCAACCTTCAAACAAAATCCCAAGTCACATATGACAAATCACTATCAAAACAGATCATGCCAGTAAGCACCACTTCTTTTAATTCTTAATTACATGAAATAAAAGAAATTTGCTGTTGAAGAAAAATATTATAAGCTCCAGTTACCAAAAACACAAATTAGCTAATGAATGCATAAGGGAAGTCCCTGAATGAGCAATTTGGACAAATCAAGTAGCTCCATTAACCAGAATTGGAAATCAGCCATGGTGATCCCCCAATAAGTCAAATTTTAGCAACATTTTCACACAAACAACACATGTAACAAAAAACGCTGGCCTGGCATCATAGTAGACTTTGAAACAAAATCCAGGCCATGTAGAAAATAATCCTCTTTTTAAACAGATTACTCCTACCAGCCTTTTGTAGACATTACATAAAAAGACACATGAAATATCTGTGTACATACGTACTTCAAACACACTAAAATAACCAAGAAGGGTCTTTCAACAAACCATTTAGACAAATAACCTAACAAATACCTTGCAGTAACAAAAAGAATCCCAAAAACGGCCAATCTGTATAACCCAGACTGTTGAAATAAACATAAAACTGAAAAGACGTCGAGTTGGCTTCGAAATAATGCAATTCTTGGTATAGATGTGATCATGCAACACAATGCAACAAAATCTATCCAGGTTTCGCATCAGAAACAAATTTAGTGACATGCAGGGTATAATTCCACTGCTAAAATAGAAATCCTAATGAGCATTTCTTATAAATTTGCATTAACGGAGGTTGAATATATCCTAATGAACGTTAACTTTATAATAACGTAAAAGAATGCAAAGACTTTAGATACAATTAGAAAAACTCAGGCGGAGAAAGCAAAACGGAAACGAATCAGTACACGAAAAATAACCAGGAAAATCCCTGAAACGGAAAACTCAAGTAACTTTCGCCACAAAAGAGTCTTCGATCCTCGTCCTTACCTTTAGCTGCAGCCTTGGACGCTTCGGCTATCGCATCCATGGAACTTAAAACCGCAGAAGGAATTCTCGCTTCACTGCTTCTATTCCGCTTGTCTTTAGGGAGATCTTTATTAACGTCCCACTCTGTGACAAGGGGAACCTCGGCAGAGGCCGCCTCGCGCCGCAAAGAAGGCGCGGAGGACGAGGAGGAGTCCTTAGCGGCCAAATCCGGGGAGGGTGCGCCTGACTTGCAGCATATCGTCGTTTCTTTCGAAGTTGAGGCCATTGCAATGGATTTGCAAATACACCGAAGCCGTCCCTCTCTCTTGTGCTCCCGCTGGTTTTACAATCTGACATACAGCAAACCTCTAAGCTCCCCGCCTCCTGCGCTGCAATATCCGCCTTGTATTGATCTTATTTAAAAGCTCCAATTTCAAGAACGACGATTCTTTGATCTTACTCGGCTCTCGTTTTCTTCCGTCCAGTGCCGAAGGGCCCGCTTCAGATCTGAGTACACAAGAGGTCTTTTTTTACAAACAGCAAGACAATATTTGTTTTTTCTTCGTTCCTCCTTTTTTGTTCAGCGTTTGCCTTTTTCCAGATCGGGCTGTGCATGCAAGACACGAATGAAAAGACTGACAGAGAACAGAACGATAAAATAACCGCGGGAATGGAATCCAAGCGTGTTGTATTTCATACCTTTGGATGTCACTAGGGCTCCTGCTTGCTCAAGCAAAATTTCGTCGCTGCCGTCGAGTATCCTGCGCGGACCGATCTTCTTCAAATAGAACCGTGCGGGCCTCTAGCTAATATTTATAGTAGTCGTCAACCTTCTGTCTTTCTCCCATATGCCTTTAGTCTCAGATACCGAAACACGGTTTCTTATAACCCCTTTCCGCTAAATCTGGAGTTTGCTAACTGAAAACCGCTCAGGCCGAAAAAGGATTTCATACTATTGTTTTCCACTAAAACCTGAGTTTTGTAAACGAAAACCGCTTTTCCAAACCAGCCGGCAAAAAATTTATTTTTCTTACAAGATCGAGAAGATTCCATGGGAATTTGGAGTACGAACGGAATATCCAGCTAGCACATGCATGAAACAGATATCGTGATAAGATAGGAAAGGATAAGAAGCTGCTGTGATCAATCTAATCCTTCTGCTTCCCACTTAACCACGGTAAACTCGCTAGGTTCCTAAACTGTACAACCCTCCAACTCCAGTCAGTTTTTAGTAACCCGGACGCTCGGACGCTGTAATATTCAGATTGGGTTGACATATCATATCTTAGTTGGACATCACTTCTCTTTGTAGTTGCTATGGGCAACGGCTAAAAATATTTTACATGCAGCAGAGTAATAAATGCTCTGGCTGCAGCATTGTGAACCCTTGAGATCCAAGGGTTCACAATGCTGCAGCCAGAACATTTCAAGGGTTCACAATGCTGCAGCCAGAGCATTTATTACTCTGCTGCATGTTGAATATTGTTCTCCGCTAAACTGTCATGTCAGCTTAGTTTTAATATGCATTCAACATTACTATTTCGTGTAATTATTATTGGATTAATTATTTTGAATGTGTATTATAAATTTATTGTGATGTATAATATAGTTTTAAATTTATAGGGGAGGTAGGTGCGGGCTTTGCAGATTATTTTTTATTTCGGAGGAAATATAGTAAACTTTTTTGCTTGGGGTCTTGGAGTCTAAACAAACAATAAAGTGGAATGGCTTTCTCTCCTACTTCGGATGGAATTAACACTTGGCGAACACATTCCAAAGTTAATGGTCATTGGTGACTCAAGACAAGTTATTCAGAAGATGAGAATTGGCCACAAAAAGGAATCTGCAAGTTGTAAAAGAATATATGATAGGATTTGTCTTCTCGACTTTCCACCTCAAGTTCTTTATTTTCATATTCTCAAAAAGAATAATGGCCTTGCCGGCAAGCTTGCCAACCAAGGTGCACGAAGCTCACAAGGAAATGTCGTTTATTTCAATCCAGTGAAGACTTTTAAACATGTCTCTTAGACACCAAATGATGGACTATAGGCTCCCTCTATGATCGAAGACCCTTGACGTTGGGCCCCCTTCTTGGTGGAAGATCCAGAACATTGAATAGCCCCCCCCCCCCGAAAACGTGGCCCTCTACCACCAAGCACTAGAACCTCACCCTGGCTAGAATTAAATGGGACTTCACCTCTGTTGTCCTCTTGTACTAAAATGAGTCAATTCACACAAGCGATGGGTGAGATATCACGCGAAGGAAACTCTTGTTTTCATTCACCATATGCAGTCAAGGATTCGAAAGGACTTGATTCCATGCACCTGTGTGAGAAGCAAGAGAGAGCCAACATCAAGCATTTGCAAGGTTTGTTTGAAGGTCTGTCGAGTTTGACAGAAGTCGGCCCCATTTGCACGATGGCTAAAAAGGATGTAGACTCTGAAATTTCCAATCTCAAGTCTGGTCTGGAAGATATTAAGTTACACCTATGCAAGGTCTACGAGGTTGTGGGTGTTGGCGTCAAGGAGAATAGGGAGACGAAGTCGAACATTAGGTACATATCCAACCAAATCGGTTGCCATGACTCCAAAATTGATTACTATGAGCACGATCTAAGGGAACTAATGGGTACAGTGAAAATTATAAAAGAAGAAGTGTTGAAAATGTCAAGAATGTCTCAGTGCAGCCATTGCCATGATTCTCCAAATCAAAGTGCTCTCCCCATGGAAGAAGTCTCTGTTACTCAGCCTGCTTTTGACCATAAAGGCACGAAGATGTAGTGTTTTCTTTTCAATAAGTCTCTCATGTTAAATCAGCAATTTGTAAAAATCTATCTTTCTTAGGAATCTATCTTTCTTAGGATATGGTTACTTTCAGGAAAAGCACTAGGAATTTCACGAAGCGTTTTTTAGGCATAGTTGTTTTAGCCCTCCTTTCTTTTCAGAACTCCATAGAACTCAGGTTATGTGTTTTGTAATGAATAGTTGTGCAGAACCCTTTTTTTTCATAATATATCATTATCGATTTATGTTAGATAATATATATATATATATAAAGAGAAAGAGTTTTTATTTTTTATTTAGAATCTTTATTAATAAATTATATTTATAAAGAAAGTGAATATTTTAGCATTTCAATAAATGAATATTTTGAGCTACTTATCTATGCTAAGAGTGGGTTTAAGAATTAAGAGTTTAGGTTTAGTTTTAAAATATTATAAATATAAATTTGAAAAAAGGTAGATATGTATATTTATATAAATTTTAACAATTATATAAATAAATTTTTTAAAGATGAAAATAAAAAAAAAGAGAATTTTTTTAATAAAAATATTTGATATCAAAATATAATTTGATAACACCAAAAATTTCTATAAATTCTATATTAACCCTTACTTAATGTCTCCTTTAAATTAAATGTGTAAATATATATATAATAAAAATATTAAAACTCAAAAAATTTATATAAAAACAAATCTTATTATGTAATTATGTTTATTTAACTTTTAATATTATTATTATTTAATTAAAATAATACAATATACACCATAATATTTTTTTAAACTATATATATAATAAAAAATATTAAAAACTCAAAAAAAATTATATAAAAACAAATTTTATAATATAGTTATGTTCATTTAACTTTTAATATTATTATTATTTAATTAAAATAATACAATATACACCATAATATTTTTTTGAAGTGTAAAAATTATATATACTATTATAATATTAAGATATCTTATAATTAATAACTACTAACGACTGGATATGATTAATATCATAGTCAATATACATTATAAATAATAATGTAAATAGTTTGAGAAAATACTAACCACATACATATAAAAATAGTTTCATTTAATTTAGTTCTATATGAAACACTATGTTTTTTTAATTTGAGACCTATATAAATGGGCTTAATAGTTAATAATTTGAGTGTGGACTTAATACTTAATAATTAAGAATATGTGTTTTATCTTTAAAAAAAATTAAACATTCAAATAAAATTCTTAAAAAAACTAAATGACTCTTTTCATTTTAATATTAGTATTATTTGTAAATCTTCAAAACCTTAAATTATTTAACTAAAACTTAACATCTCTTATTTAACCTCACTTAAATTATGAATTCAAATAATTCAATAATTTAAAAAATCAATAAATCAAAAGACATATATTTATAAGAAAATAATGTTAAATAAAATAAAATTTATTTTTTAAGCTTAAAAAGTTATTAAAAAAGTTAATTTATTCTATTTATTTTTCTTTTATAAAATAAATACTTAAACTCAAAATCCTTTACATAATCATTAACTCACTTCTTATAAAATAAATACTTAAACTCAAAATCCTTTACATAATCATTAACTCACTTCTTATATAAGTATTCAAAATCCTTCCAAGATGCGGGGGACAAAATCGGCGACAGTCGACACGCCACATCTCAGGCTTTGCACCTGTTGCGTGGCGAGCAACATGAGACCGACACGTCCATCAACCTCGACACTATGATCCCCCAGAACCTTCGACATCCATCGCGCGTGGGAGACGCTCTGCTAGTCACTTCGGCACCTGCGTCGTGGGTTGGTGACAGCTTGTTTTCCTCCTAGCTTTCATGGTGCTGTAGAGAAATTCAAAGTGCGCAGGTACCATGGTAGGTCGACAGGAGGATTTAAGCGCCATGCCTAATTATTTCCGCATTTTGGTTAGGTTCTACTCCGCTTTAAGCATTTTTGGGCTCTCTGTGCCTCTGGAAGCTCTTTGTTTGTCTTAGAGTTCGACCCTTATTTAGTTAGTCTATATCTGCAATCCTCAGCCCGTTAATTGCAAGAAGGGGAACTGCAATCTGTTAATCTTGTCGCGTCAAAGAGGAACGCCAAGATGGGCAAGCTCAGGGAGAGGCAAAGCCCAGCGTGGTTGTAATTTTCAAGTCTTGGCCGACTATGAACCCCACATCTCTTCTCAGGTCAGCATCCTCGTGGAAGCTTAGGAGGGGAGAGTCCTAAACCAAAAGTTAGCGACAAGACAAGATAAACCATTACTGGCTCATGAAAAACATGTTGTGCAATTTAGTTGAGGACATGCTCAACAACTGGTCCGATGCCCGTGACTCTGTCCTTGCCATAAAAACCAGAATCACTGAGATTGACGCTCAGCTCACGGCTATGGATAACTCGTTTTGTTGGAAGGGCAACGCAGACATCTCAGGGCATGCTGGTCTGAGTGGAGGTGGTTATGATCGGGGAGGAGGTGGCAGTGGAAGTGTGATTAGAGAAATGGTCCTTGTTAGTTGTGGGGGAGGTGGCAGTGGGAGTGCGACAAGTTGCACGACTGTGGCTCCACCAGCTTTGCCTTTCTTCATCCCTTCGACGGTGGAGCCACTCTTCAAGCACCTGAAGGAAATGACCATCCAAAACCCTGAACAGTAGCATCAACTGACTCAACCAGCTCCAGAAGCAGCTACCAACTCGTCCAGCCAGTCGCAGGAAGAACGATGGGCCTGCCCCATCATTGAAGAAGGCCCACCAGCCTGATGTTCGTGTCTCCCAGCAGCTGAATTGACCTTTCGTCCTATGTTTTTTTGTTATGAAAAAAAGTGTCAAGCCTATCTATGGTTGTTTTTAAAATTTGAACTCTGTATCTATGTCCATGATCTATGTCGGTGTCTACAAACTATGTCCAAGTTTATGTCTATGTCTCTGTCTGCTTTAATTTTGAATCCTGTAACTATGTCTCAGTCTTGGCCCTCGGCCAGTTCTTTCAGTCATGAACATTTTCGTCCCTGGTTTTCATAGACGGCCCTGGGTTTTTGAGAGACTTGGAGGGTGGCTTCACCTCCTAAGACCTCCTTGGACTAGGTTGATTTTTGTATATTTTAGCTTTGTATTTTAATAGATCTGTGCAACTTACAAAAAAATATATATAATTCAAAACCCTAAACCATTTTTAAAATATGTATTTATTTATTTATGCATGATAACAAAATAATTATACTAAAACCAACGCTATAATTTCAATGATTTGCTACTTGATTAGCCAAAGTTTCCATTTAACAAAATAATTGTACTAAAGCCAACTCAATACAATAATTTTAATAATGAATTGCCGGGTGATTAGGTAAATTTTCATTTTACTTAAATTTGCAGTGTTAAAAAACATCAAGTTATTATACCAAAATTATAAGGCGATCTACAGCGTTCTTCTGAATGATTTGTGTGGTGGTGAGGGAAAGTTTCTACTTATATAAATTTGCATAGTTAAAAAAAGAATCGTGGACGGATTCATTATAACAAAAAAGAATTATACGGTGATCTACAAGGACTGGACAAAATTATACGGCCATGTACCGATTGGAATAAGTGGACAAAATAAGTACCTGTAAAGTAATTACTTTAGATTTAGAATTATAAAGTAATGATATGAAATTAATAGTTGCTTTCACCTGCCCGTCACCGTACCAAATAGATGACAAGGTTTTACACTTACGTGACTTACCTAATAAACCTTTCAAAACTTTGGCAAGAAATGGCATTGTATAGATCAGCAAATAAGCAAGTGGGATGGAATAAGCAAACAAATAAGCAAGTGGGAATACAATCTCCTTATCACACATGTCACTAAGATCCGAGCATCATCATGACTCATTTTCTGTAACTTGAGCACTTCATTAAAAACGAATCAATTGATATCATGCGCATGAAAAAGGTTATTGGAAAAATCGAAAACATGCGTTTCCTTGTACCCTTAAAAATCTGCGACTCTCGTCTCTTGTGAGATTTTTTCATAATGACATTAAGGTCATTATTGTTTTATTATATATGGTAAAGGAGTGAGTAGATAAAAGACAATTAAATTGGAATTTCCATGATATTTGATCTGACCGATTTGCTTATATTACTCCGTAATTGAGTAGTTTGATGATGATGATTTGGATGCTTTAATTTTAATAATTTTTTTTCCAAATTGAAGTTGTAAATAAAACAAATAAAATTAGATAAGGTATGTTGATTTAAATTTAAATTTTATATAAAAGTTATAAACAAATTAAAAGATTATAAATTCATTTTAAATCAAAAATTAAAAAAATTTATTGAGGTATAATTTTTATTCTAAAATTCTTTACTTAAATATTAAGAGAGATTAAATTAATGAAAATGTATTATTTCAATCTTATTTTTTTACAAATAAACAAAAATTTATACATCAAAACAATTTGATCTTATAGATTTATTTAAGATAAATATATGATAATTGCAACCAGAGTATCTAGGTATCTAGGTGCTCTATAGCCCAATATAGGGGAGATGTTGTCACATAATTTAACCTAACATGTTAAGTGATGTACAAAAAAATAAAAAGTAATTAAAAAATTAATAGCTAGCATAACCACAAGTAAGTGGTAGTTGAATGTCGATAGACACAACTAACCACTTAGTTTTGTAAAGATAGTTGGTTGTTAAACAAAAGCTAAAATATATAATTTTATATTCATTATTCATACGAGATTGTTAGAGTTAATATAAGCACAAAACAAATACTATTTAATAAACAAAACAAAAAAAACTGTTATGGAAAAACAAAAACAAATTGTTACTTTAACTACCTTTTTAACTTAAGCTTATTTACCCCGGATGCAGGTGTCACTCACGACCACATGGACACGGGGGAGGCTGACGAGGCCTTCCCCACCATGCATGACCTCACCACCCCAGCCATCAATGCACGCCTTCATTGCCATGGGAGACATGGTTGCATCCAGGCATGCAGACGGGACTAAGCCGTCATTTCAAAGCTCATTCGCCATTACTCGCCCACCTGTATGCCATAACTCGCAGTTATGCCATTCAATATGGTCGTCGTTGGTTGTTGGGCAGCCACACTTGAACCTGCTCCATCGCTTTGCTCCGCGCCCAGATGCCATCCTCCCTCGCTCTGGTTTGTTACCTCAGCGCCTAGCTCTGGTCTGTTATCATCTCGCTCTGCTCCATTTGGCTCTACTCTCAACTACTCTCCTGCCATGCCCATAAGGAAAAGAGGTGTCCCCCGCAGAGGTCGTGGTCGTGGCGCTCAGGAGGACCGTCATATTCATCTCTCGGCTCAAGCCAGTGGCAATGGTTTCGACTTGGAGATTCTGGAAGAAGTGCAGCATATTGTCAATGACTAGGAAGATGAACTGTCTGAGGCATTCAACGCAGCTGGAAGAATAATGGAGAAGCGACAAAACTACTAGATTTTTAAGAATCTGCTCGTTCGGCTGGTCCTTCGGTTCATTTCCCTGGTTCCTCCACCCTCAGAGCCTTCAATTCGCCCTCCATTGGCTCCCCATGAAGCCTCACCTTCTGCTCCTCCACGCTCCCTTGTTGCCCCGGCCACCACTCGTGTTCCTTCATCCTGCACCATTCCCCCACCACAGAGTCGACCCTCCACTCTCTCAACTGACAAGTTCACGTCTAACCCAGTCGTGGCAAAAAAGACCGCTCCGCTCCCCACCAAGAAGTCTCCTACAGGTACAATGGAAGAAGACAACACCTCCAGTGACAAGGAAATGGCGTCGTCCAACGACAATTCGGAGGTCAAGCCAGACAAGCCTGCTCAACCACCCTCACCAGGCTACAGTTGTCCTATCATGGAAGAACCATTCTTCAAACCATGAACAGGTTTCGCCTAGGTTACGTGGCGGTCTGCATGCCATCAACAAGTTTTTTTAACAAGCTTCACCTCGGCCACGTGTCGTTCTGCATTGGACAGTCAGGTTTTTTGTTTTACTTACTGTTAACTAGTTGGCTCATTGTCTGGTTTTCTGGAAGAATGTTGGAGGCTTTTGTTTATGCACATTTGGGTGGCATGTTTTCCCTCCTAGAGCGAGGGTCCTGGTTTTGTGGACCTGTTTTCCCCCCTGGAAGGAGGGCCCAGTTTTATTTTGAACCTCTATACCTGCTCATCATGAGCAGGTCTGCCTGTAAACACTTATGTATCACTATTTTCTTTTTTTAATAGATTAGCTCTCAACTTACAAAAAAAAAATTAAGCTTATTTAAATTTTAATCAAGATGCATTTAAGCATAACAAGATACGACTACCATGAAATGAATCCTTGTTATACACTTTTACACTTGGGTCAATCTTGTTGATCCGCTCAAGCAAGTCCAAAATCTAAGTTAACATATAAATGTAGAAATCTAAGTTAACATATAAATGTAGATCCATATTTAAGATGGATCTATGATGGTATGTTATTGCACCGAGATAAGCGAGGTGATCTACAACCCACTTTAGGAGAGATACATAACATAACCTAATGTTACATTACCAAAAATAAAAGTAATTAAATTTTTTTATGTCTAGCTATAAAATAAAAAAATTATGAAAAGTAATTAAAAAAAAACTATGCCTATTTATAAAACTAAAATTAAAACTTAAACCCTATATATCAAGCAAGAGAGGATCAAATTTTTTAAATTTAAAATAAAAAAATATTTACACTTTAATAAATCGGATCCTTTTGGATGCTTGATAAATCTCGGTTTAAAATAAATATATACTAGTATATAATAATGAAAAACAACATATAACAAACAAATAATTTGACTATAAAATTGTTTAAAAATTTGATTAAAGCTTGTTAACAACATAAAAACTTATATTTTAAAGTTTTTCATTATATTTATATATAAATATTAATATCGGTTTGATCATTAATGACGGAATGTCAATAAGTCTTGCCATAATCATTTTATGTGTAGAAGCTACTAATATTCAATCACAAAAAAAATAAGCCAATTATAAAAGTACGAGAACTTTAAATCGGATGGCATTAAAGTGTTTTAATATTTAATTATAATAATAAACATGCATCTAAATCAAGGACGCATTAACTTATTAATGATAAAGAAATTTTTTTAACCAAAAATGTCACATTTATATGACTTTTGATTTTGATAGAAAACCACATTTGTACTGAACAGTTTCGAAATTGACTTTTATATCTTAGGGTTTTGTGCACTGAATGAATATATATGATAAAAATGGGAGAATTTGGGTTAGAATTTTCGGATTTTTTTATCATGATTTTGAAAAAAATTGGTTGGGTTAGAATTTGTGGATTTTTTTATCATGATTTTGAAAAAAAATTGGTTGAAAATTTTCAAAATCTAGGATAGAGTTGTCAAGTCATGGAATTTTGGATGTCTAGTGGGCTTATGAGGGTGTTGAATATAGCAAGTAAAATCTACTTGAATTCTGATTTTGCAAAATAAAAAAGCCATTTCCGCAAAAAATAGGTCATCCCATCCAAATAGTCAAATTTTTAGATGACTCCATATATAGGTAGAAAAGATTATTTTGTGAAGAGATTAACTAAGATTATTATGATTAACTAAGATGTGAAATGTTGTTGCATTCCTTCACAAAATCTAATCTAAAAAACAAAAAAATTGTATGGAAGTTAGAAATTTTAAAATCATCATAAATGTACTTTCCATTAGGATTTATTCAACACCTACCAAGATCAAATTTTTGGATATCTATTCTATTGGATTTAGTTTTGTTTATTTTTCATAAGAGTTAGTTGGTTCATTGGTTCTACTCTCAAGTAGGTTTAGGTTTTATTTACAAAGAGTGTGAGCTCATTTAAATAAACATAAGGGGAAAAAAATGATATTTTGTGTGCATCTTAATAGACAATTTTTTTGAAAAACCTTTGTCCTCATGGTCTACATTATTGATCAAAATTATGGTAAGCACCCTACTACCAAATGATATAACAATGTAATGTTTCAAGAGTGGTTAGGGCTTTCACTAACACGATGGTTCCAAATGTTCTCCCCTTCTAGAATTTGCAATTCCTATTTGTCACCATATAATGGGCTTCTTTGCTCCTTCGTATTGATGGGTTCAACGAGTAAAAAGCAATGGATCAAAAAGGCGTTTCTTTTGCATCATGACGAAAAGGGCTTCATCCCAGCAAAGCTCATCTAGGGATCTCTTTTGGCCATTTAGGGGCAAGATTGGATGAAAACTCAACACCTCTTTCTAGTATGATGGGCTTTAAGCCTTTTAAGCATCCTCTCAACTGAGAAGAAAAACATTGAAGATAGCTAAGAAAACTTTGTTTAGGGGAAGGATCATAGATTCAAAGAATTAAAATTAAGTAAGACATGCTCATAGTGAAAACATCGTCTTGTTGTTTAGAAAACAAATTCATTTTTATGGATTTTAAAAAATTACAGGATTCATAAGTGTTTCTAAGAAGATTTATCTCTTGATCTTTTTTATCATAGATTTGTATTTTAATAGGAAAATCTATAGTTGGGGAGGAAAAAGGATATATACACATCTAACGAATTTTTTAAAATTCCATAGTTGGAAAAGATATTTAATAGAGTAATGTAAACTTTTACAATGTATTATTTCTTATTTACTTTGTTTCATGTTCTAGTTAATCTTCTGAAATTGACCATTTTCATTTTGTTCTATCCAAATAATCAATTTACACATTATCTAGTTATGTATATTTCTTGAGAATCCTTCATTGTGGATGAATGGTTCACTAAGACATTCTTACTATATTTAATCCAAAAAATGTAACTCACCACCTACATTGTATATAGTCTCCTCTTTTCATATTCATTGCATTTAGTCCACATTTAGAGTTGCATTGCTTGTGAACCACATTGCATGATCCAAGTTTTGTCACGATACAATATATCTAGTCCGTTTTTTGGAGATACATTACATCTAGCACAAATTTTCAAGATACATTACATCTAACACACAATTTTAAGATATAATGCATCTAGTCTACATTTTGTTGTGGCATGTTGCATCTAGTCACCTTGGGGACCACCTCATTTGGTGGAATCATCCCCCTCAATTGTGAATTCTATAATTAAGCAAATTATAGACGGAAAATAGCTCACATATTTCGAGGAGTATGATTTGAGTTGAAGGAAAAGTTGAAGCTTCGATTATGAGAGGAAGAAGAGCTATGGGCACATAGAGGGATGGATATTGAATTTTAACAATAAATTTTTTGTTTATGAAGGTATTAGGTGCATTGTGTAATCTCATATTCTAATTTTCCCATTTCTAATTGAAATCTAAACATAAGGCTAAATGTTATTGCTGTGATTATGGCATAGAGACGTTTCTTTTAGTTCCCTTTCATACCAATTTGTTGGTCAACTTAATTTAGCTAGACCATTATTTAAAATATTTTCCCCAAACGTGTTCTAATTGGATATGTCTAAAAATTCGACGATTTGGACCAGACGACCATTTTTTTCTCGGAACCCAATATTTTTTATTTTGCAAAATCATACTGTAGCTATGTTTTAATCCCAAATTTGATGGTAGAAATTGACTCAGCACCCACAAAAACCCCTAGGGCACCCAAAATTCCAAAAACTTAGCAACTGTAACATGGATTTTTAAAAATTCCGACTTTATTTTATCAAAATCATGCCGGAAAAATCAGCCTATTCCAACCCAAATCGTAGAATTTTTAGGCTATGTGGTTCTAATTAGGGAAGGTATTGGTATGGAGGGGTTTTGCTCAAGGAGAATCTAACATTGTTGGGAGGTTTAACAAGTTCTTTAGAGGAATCAATAGTCTTTAAGGGGATTCAAATTTCACTAGGAAATAGTTGTCCTATATGTCTCATGTATGAGCTTTGAGTGTCTTTATCATCACACAAAAGTTGCTCCTTTAAGTTCTTCATCCTTCATTATATTGTTGGTATTCTACAATAAAGAGGAAGTACACCAATATGATTTTAACACATCCAATAAAGTTGTAATATCAATTCCTCCCACACATTTAGACCACTCTATACAATGTGGTGGGTCTCAAAGCAAAGAGAGTACCTTAGGAGTTGATTGAGAGGTGAAACCAACACTCTTGATAGATATATTTCAAGGTTGATAATCACAAAAAATATAATTTCATTAGAAAAATATGTCATGTTTCTTTCATGTATAAAGCATTTAACTATTCATATCATCACATAAACTTTTAAGGTTGGCAAGTGTGGCGGGGGGTGATGTGCTTTTTAACCCCAAAGGAGAAAAAGAGCATACATATGCCTAGGAAATAATCAAGTCGAGGCAATGGTGCTCAATGCAAGGCTTGAAACTAGGACAAATTAGGAAAATAAGGCATCTAACAATCATTAGAGACTCAATGATTATAATTTGTCATTTGAATTTAAAATTGTTCTCGAAGGAAGGAATTCTCTGTTGGATAATATGGTGAATACATCAATTGATAATTGAATTTGAAGAGATTAAATTTTGGCATGTCTTACGAGCAATAAACAAGCAAGTGGACCTCCAAGCCGATCATGCTTGCCAACTTGAGTAGGGAGGTTTTCCATTCCACCATCCCCTAGTAGTGAATTTCAGACTTTCTTTGTGAATCATGCAAGTCACAAAATGGACGAAGGTCAAAACACTCCATTGTATGAAAAACCTCGTTTGAAGACATGCGGTAGTATCACCTCAACACATTGCAAGTTAACATCATCTAGGTTGAAATCGTGAATGGATTGAATCATTTAAGTTTGGCAAGCTTGGAGAGCCGCTTTGTGTGTGAAATCAAGTGGGAAGCAAAGGATGGAATGATTTCTTCTTCCTTCATCGCAAATTCGAATAATGAAAGGAAGGTTGTGGGAGAATGTGAAACTCCATTAGATTATTTGGAGGTTAGTTTCAATAGCAAGGAAGCAATCATACAAATTGAAACGTGGTGGAGGGAAAATTATCAGATTGTTTAAGCAACTATTTGCAAAATTTGGCACCTAAAGGTTCTAGAGGGGATTTTGAGGAGGGATTTTAGACTGCCCACTCTCTTAGGATTTAAAATTTGAATTCCAGGCATACCTAGTTTGAATTTCGTTATTAAATCGTGTCTAAGGGCTGAGGAACTCCAATGCTCAACTCTAGAGGAAAATCTCAACAGAGAGCACCCTCTTCTAACTTGTTGGGGAGAAAGGTTTTAAGTGATATCCTTGAGGTTTGAAGTGGTAGACATCTGTGGGAGCCTTGATTTCACCAACAACACTCTCCTCCATCTGAAGGTAAGCACTCTGGAGACAAAAATTGTGCATTTGTTTGGATTCTTGAATAAGAGGAATGGTAGAATTACCAGGACTACATATCAAACATATCAAATCATTAGTACAGGATTTGGAAAATATGTAGTTTACACACCCCCTTCTATAGACTATCATTTAAAAAGGAGTAGATATCTAGCAATTGAAGGAAGGTTTAGGTTGAATCATTGCATGATGGAAAACCCTAGTGAAAAAAGAGAACTAATTGTTAGAGAATCTGAGAGTTCGTGCGATGAAGGACAAGAAGCAATGATTCATACTCTACATAAAATTGAGGATAAGAACGAAATTTTGGAGACCATTTTGTCGAGAAACACTTTAATTATGAATTATCAATTTAAGACTTTAAGTGAACAAGTGAATAAACTAACTACACAGTTGATCATGTTTGAGGTTGAAATTAAACACATCAAAGGAAAAACTTATGTGCAAGAGAAGTGAATCAGGGCATTGCAAAGAAAGGTGAAAACTCAAGATTTGGGAGAAATTTTAGGATTTGGAGAAGAACCGAAGGCCCCAACCTTGCAGACTCAACTTTCAAGTAGCTTATTTGGTGGAGAAAAGAAGCTTACAAGAAACGAGAATGAGGTGGATCAAACAAGCAATGAAATGCGAAAAGCTTCAGTAACTCCTCCAGTTGAAGGGAAGATGTAGAAAGATTGTAAAGGCTATGTTTTCTTTTTGATAAAAAATGTTTTATAATACGTTTTATATGAACTTTTCTTGTTGTTTAGTTCTATAGGATCTACCTACGTAAAATATACAATCATAATAGAAGGATAGAATATCACAACTAATATGAAACCATAATTATGATTTTTGTAAAGATCATTGTAGAACTTTCCTATTTGAAGCACACTCTTGTATACGCAAGTTGATCAGTTAGGCCACAACCAATTTTTTAATATCAATACAAAAAGCAATCGTTCTTTTAAAAAAAAACATCACACAAACTTTGCCCCTTTAATTTCCTCCTCCCTAATTATTTTCAAACTCTAAGGAAAAAATGTGATGGTATATCATTATTGTATCCAACAAAAACTACAATACCAATTCCTCGCACTCTTTGTAGACACTTTATACAACATGGTAGTTTCAATGTAAAAGAATTACTAGACCATTATTTATAAGATTTTTCCCAAACATGTTCTTATTAGGGAAGATATTAGTATGGAGGGGTTTTGCTCAATGAAGATTGATAAAAGTAATCAATTTAAAATCTAACACCTTTGGGAGGTCTAACAAGTTCCTTAAAGGAATCAATAGTCTTTTAGGGGATTCAAATTTCACTAAAGAATAATTGTCCTTATAAGGGATTCAAATTTCATTGAAAAAATGGTTGTCCTTATAAGGGATTCAATTTTCATTGAAAAAATAGTTGTCCTTCCTGCTAGGGTCCTTATCTATGGGTATGTATCACAATGACTATCTAGGAATGCCCATGTGTCTATGGAACTGGCTTTGAAAGAGTTTAAATAACTTTATCATCAATTAAAAGTTGCCCCCTTTAATTTATATTTCCTGACTTCTATTATTAGTAATCTACATTAAAGAAAAAGTATAATAATAGGATTTTATCGCATCTAATGAAGTTGTAATAGCAATTCTTTGCACTCTATACAATGTGGTGGGTCTCAAAGAAAAAAAAATACCTTAAAAATTGATCGAAAAGTAAAACCTACCACAGTTGATAAAACAACCAAATATATATATTATATATATATATTCTATCATGTTTCATTGAATAGACACAAACTTTACCCTTTAATTTGTTTTCAAAATCTAAAATCTTAAAAACGACATAGAAGAATGGTGTATTGTTATTGTATCCAATAAACTCTATACTATCATTTCCTCTTACCTCTTTGTAGACTGCTTTATACAACATGGTAGGTCCCATAAAATTGCCCTTCAGCATTGAAGACATGACAAAGATGATGGTCAATAGCTTAAGAAACTTTCGAAAATGTCAAAGATACCAAAAACAAAATCCCTCGGAAATTGAGGGAGATGGTCCAGGTTGGTAGAAAAGGAAACGATCGTTCAATTCAACTTTAAGTTAGAAGTTCAAAAGGCTAAGGCTGCTGCGTTTCCTTTTGTCAAATATAATGAATATAGCAAATGCCAAATACAGTGAATCTAGTTCTTTTTCATACTCGTACGCCTTTGAGAATTATATATTATATAGTTTGAAAATACGAAATAGTTTATTGATTGAAGATAGTATATATCTCATTAAAATTGAAATCAGGTGGATTTAATGAATTTCATCTAGCCTTATCACCAAACCATTGTCCTTAACATGGTTTGATACGTTTTTATAATGACTTAATCTCAAAATTAAATATATTTTTATATTAATTTTAAAAAATAAAAAATATATCAAATTATATTTCTTCATATTTTTAGTTGTGTCAATTCTCTCTACTCTAAATAATATTTAATAATATTTAGCAAGTTGTAAAGTATTTAATTTAATGTGGTTGCAGTAGGCTTGATGATCATTGAACCTTGAGCTGCTCAAGATGTAACGGTCATCAAACAGTTGCATTAAATACTCTGCAACATGTTCAATATTGTTTGCCCAAATAAATATCTTAGAGCATAGTGTTATCTTTTTATTCAAAGCTGGTTATGTTTGTCTCCGGATTTTATTCTACTTTTTCTGTTAATGAATTAAATATTCTGAAAAAAATAAATAGTAAAACGAAACGCCGGTGGGGAACCGGCAATACGTAGAACAGAAAAAGCAGAAAAAGCTTAAGATACAGCTGTCAAATCTGATGGATACAGTTGAGAGGGCCGCCATCAGCCGCACATTGGCACCGTCCTTCCACGCGTGCTCTTCAATGTCGGCCATGATGACATGTCCACTTTAACCGGTATGTCCGTGAACTGACGCCGAGGGCAAATTCTGCCAGCTCACGGTATCTTGGAAATTGATAGTGAGCAATGAGGATCTACCATACCTCTGATTTTAAGTCGGTCAAGCACTTATCGTCAAAGAGAATATATGTGATTAACGTAAAAGAGAATATATGTACTTGGAGTCCGCTAGTTATATTATAATGTTTAATGAATTGGGAGGACGCACTTATGCTTCATAAATGATAATGACAATCAACGCGAAACGATAAAATAGAGCATCTAGATTTGGTCCTCAACGTTTTTTTCGTTCAATTTGTATTGCTGAATCTGCTAGCACCATATATGTTATGGGGTGCCTGCCCCACCCCACCTTATATCCTACCTAACTTAAACATGGACGGTGTATCGGTACACAACACGTGCATTTGCCATTCGCTAACTTTGCATTTTTTTGAAGACCTTATTTTAAGCTTGTGGTTGTCATGAATCTATGTTTTTTTTTTTAATGCACAAGCTAGTTTTGGGGAAGGTATTAGATGGGTCAGGTGCATCGTAGCGGTCTTTTTATAAAAATAATAATAACAATAATTATGGTTTGGTAAATTGATATTTTTTTAAATTATAATAATAATAAATATATATAATTTGATATAAAACCAAAAATATTTTGATTTAATTAATTTTTTTTTATATGAAGACAATGATGGTTATTGAAGTTCACTTAGATTTATTTTGATTTACTACTTTTTAAAAAAATATTAAAAATTATGTGGTTATGTAAAAAAAATATTTATATGTTTCAATAGATTTAAGAAAAACATGTTCAAATCACAATAGTTATGATAAATCACAATATTTATATGTTTCAATAGATTTAAGAAAAACATGTTCAAATCACAATAGTTATTTGTCAAATAAGGTCCTCTAATATTTTGAAATTGCAATTTAATGTGATACATTGTAAGATAAAGTGATTTTTATCTTCAACCAATTTAATGTGACAAATTCCTTTGAATTGTTTATTATTATTATAGGATCTTATTTTTTTCATAATAATATTTTTATATTATCATTTTGCAAAATAACTTTTTCCTCTCAACTCGCAAATGATTTAGTCGGCATCTTTATGTCAATCTATCTTAATCTCATATAGCCTTAACTATCTTTCATCTAGTCTTAGCCATCCTCCATAAACTCACTTTAAGAGGAACACAAAATAGGGTATATTGCTATTAGTTTTGAAATTATATGTTACATTATCTATATTCAATTCCTTCTCATAAAATAACTCTTATTTATGTACATTATTAAATAAAAATCTAAATTATAAATCATTTAACAAATCCAAGTTAGAAAAACAAAATACCATCCCCCCACAGACATATATAAAAAATGACATTTATATAGTTTTTAATATCATAATAATAAGAACAAAATACCTCCATGACGGGATGCTTGTTTGCAATGAGGGTTGCATGTCAAGAGCAAATGAAATGGAACAATATTTGACATGACAAGAGGGAGGGTCTCATGAATGTTTTTTTTAAACAAAAACGGTTATTTTATTAAGAAGATTCAGCTAAAGACCGCTGATCAAGGATACAAAGAACCACTAATAGACTCCATCTTTAGAATGACGGTCATTTATGGAGGGATTTCCAGACTAATCATCGAGTTTACCATGAGTTCATAACACCCTAAATCTATGAATTTGTTAGCTGCTTCATCCGCACTCATATTCAGTTCCCTAAGAACGTGAAAGAATTCAATCTTCCTAAAGCTTTTAGCCATATATCTGATTCTTTTTAACAGTCCTTCCAGCCTCTCATTTTCCCTCTTCTTCCCCTAATCAATGCTTGAATAATTAGCCGTGAGTCACCAATGACCACAACTTCATCTGCTCCTAAATTCTAAACCTGCTTGAGGCCTTGCCATAGCCCATAAGCTTCAGCCATATTATTAGACTCATATCCGATGCTCCAAGAATATTCTATTTCAGCGATCCCTCTTGGGT
>LPNX010603183.1:183741-194911 GCA_001517045.1 Pseudotsuga menziesii
TTGCGGAGAATTTTGCCAGGTTGAAGAGGCTCATCAAACACTGGGCGGTGGAAAAAAGGAGAAGGGATGACAATGAGTTGAGACAAATCGAATTGGTGATTGTTGACATGATGGACATGGAAGGGGGAGGCTTGCTAAATCAGGAAACTAAGGACACTTTGGTTGGCCTGCAGGGCCGTAGGAACACATTACTGTTGGAAAAGGAGGAGACTTGGCGACTAAAGAGCAGGGCTCTTTGGTTGGCTTGTGGGGATGAAAACACAAAAAAATTTCATGCATATGCAAAGGGCAGGAAAACTTTGAATACCATTTGGAGTCTGGTGGATGACAGAGGAAGAAGGCGTGAATCCTTTGAGGAACTCGCTGAGACTGGGGTTGAACACTTTCATAATCTTTTCAAGGCACCAGCTGGGGCAACATTGTAGAGATCATGCGTATTGCACAAGTCTTTCCTCGATTTGTAGGGGAGGAGGAAAACACTTCATTAATGGAAGAGGTCTCTGTGGAAGAACTTAAGGTGGCTCTCCAGAGTTTTTAGAAGGACAAGAGTCCAGGGCCTGATGGATGGACCATCGAATTCTTTATTGACCTATATGACGTCCTGGGGGCAGATCTTCTTAGGGTAGTGGAAGATACTCCACTATCTGGCAGGATCCCGGCCTGCTTCAATTCGACTTTTATTGCACTTATCCCCAAGGTGGATAATCCAAAGTCTCTTCATGAATTCAGACCTGTATCTCTTTGTAACTGTATATACAAAGTGATTTCTAAGATTATAGCTCGGAGGTTGAAGGATTTATTGTCTGAACACATTACTGGTGAACAATTTGGGTTCCTGAAAGGAAGACAAATTCATGAGGCTATTGGGGTGGCGCAGGAAGGACTTCACAGTATGAAGACTCGCAAAATCAAGAAGGCAATACTGAAGATTGACCTCTCCAAAGCATATGATAAGGTAAGCTGGTTATATATTCATATGTTACTAATTCACCTTGGCTTTGGAATTGCTTTTGTCAGGTGGATCATGAGCTGTATTACTACTGTCTCTTTCTCTGTGTTGATCAATGGGGTTGCTTATCCATTTTTTCATGCGGAGAGAGGATTGAGGCAGGGATGTCCCTTGTCTCCACTACTCTTTCTACTTGTGGTTGAAGGCTTGAGCCGTCTATTGAAAAAGGCACATAGTGAGGGACAACTAAACGGAATAGATGTTGCACAACAGATGTAGATCACGCACCTTATGTTTGTGGATGATGTGCTTATATTCTACTCAGGGAGTGCTCATGATGTTGAAACTATATCAAATATACTTGGTCTTTTCTCCTCTGCGACTGGTATGGAAATAAATGTCGGGAAGTCTACTTTGACGATTCATGGTATGGATGAAGAAGAAATTAGACATGCTACTACACATTTCCCTTATAATCGAGCCATGTTGGATGAGGGCCTAAAATATTTGGGTTTTATGTTGAAACCCAATAATTACCTGAAGAGGGACTAGTTGTGGCTGATTGAAAAGCTGGAGAAGCGTCTTCATACATGGAGCCACCGCTGGCTTTCACGAGCAGGGCGTCTCATTCTGGTCAAATCGGTACTGGAAGCTATTCCCGTATATTGGATGTCTCTGTCGTGGATCCCCTTGGGCATATTGGAGAAAGCACGTAAGATTTGTCTACACTTTCTGTGGAGTGGTCACAAGGATGTCTCGGTCTCTCCATGGGTCAGATGGGAGAAGATTGCCAAGACAAAATCACTCGGGGGATGGGGTCTTAAAAATATCTTTCTTTTTGCGAAAGCCTTGGCTGCAAAAGGGGGCTGGCGTTTGATTCAATCGGATAACTTATGGACCAGGGTAATGGTTGAGAAATATATCGCTCCAGACTCTGTTGTTGACTAGATTAGGAACTCTATGAAGGGTCATAAGGGTGGCTCGATCATCTGGAAAGCTGTGAATAAATCCTTTGATGTTATTGAAGATAACCTAAACTGGAAGGTGGGTAATGGTAGGAATGTGCGAGTGGGCATCGATCCATGGCTCGGATGCAATGGAAATTACAAATTGTCGAAACCATTGGTACATTCCCTCAAGCAGCATGGTGTATATTTTTTGTATCAACTGGCTGCCCCTATTCAGGCGAACCGATGGTCACAGTCTTGGCGCCTGGCCACAGATTTTGATCTCGCGATCCCGGAAGAGGCCGAATTAAACATGTATCTTAGGGCTCTCAGACTGTCTATGGTAAAGCTCATGGAGGAGGAAGACGCACTCATATGGAATGGGGCCTCCAGTGGGAAGTATACTCCAAAGGAAGGTTATATATACCTGAGTGCTCTAAATTATGAACAGGGGACTGAGTGGTGGTGGAAGAAGATCTGGAAATATCATTGCCCCCCCAAAACACGTTTATTTTGGTGGTGCGTCTTAGAAGATAAAGTACCATGCTGGGATAATCTTCACAAAAGGGGTTTCAGAGGACCCAGATGGTGTGCCTTATGTCGGAATGCGAGGGAATCGACCATACATCTCTTTCTCTCCTGCACTTATTGTGTGGAGGTGTGGAAGGAATCGTGCTCTATGCTGGGAATTGATCTAGCGTGCAGATGTGAAGGGGACAATATTATGCAGGCTTGGGAACGTTGGCGCAGAACTGAAACACTGGAAATTATGATTGTGGTTCCTCTCTTGGTGACTTGGGGCATATGGTTGGCCAGGAACAAACTTGTTTTCCAAGGGAAAGAATGTACACCAGCTATCACGGCTGGGATGGTATGTGGGATTGCTACGGCACTCCCTAAACATGTGAAGGTTAAAAATCAAAGGGAAACTCTGGTTCTTGAGATTGATCGGTCAACTCCTTGGGGATTCTTTAACAGTGCCTCGCAAAATAATCTATGTGGAGGTGGGGCTATTTTAAATATGGATGGGCACTGGTCATTCGAATTGATTACAAGTTTGGGGGAAGGTAGCAACAACAGGGCAGAACTATTAAGTCTCAAATTACTCCTCATATTTGCAGCAAAGAAGGGGTGTAGGTCCATTAGGATTTTCGGAGATTCCTTGAATGTGATCAACTGTGTTAAAAGGATACAAACTTGTAGAGATCTACTCTTATGCAACATATTAAGAGCTATCTGGGATGTGATGGAATCTTTTGATCTTATTACATACACTCATGTTTTCAGGGAGAACAACTGCCAAGCGGACTCAGCCTCGAAGGAGGGGCTCCTGCTGGATCCAGGCATCTAGAAGATTAAGGAGCGGATAGGAGATGCTGCTTATGAATACTATCATCGCCCTTTTTTTGATGAGGTGGCTATATGATTTTCTGCAGATGCTAGGGTTTGTTCATATTATGGCTTTTGATTCGGGCCTTTTGATGACGACTTTTATCTGGATATTTCCAGCTGTGACTTTGTCATACTACTATATCGATCTATATGGTTCATACTGGACTGTTTTATTTTTTGTTGTAGATATGAAATGGGCTGGGCTTGTTTTATATGAATCCTACTGGACAGTTGACTCCTGAAATCTGATAGATGGATCAAATTGGAATATGGTTTTTTCTTTGAAACTATTTACAAATATGCTAGGCATATCTACCAAATGTAATTTTGTTTCTCTACGGATGATATAAAATTATGCTTTTTTTCTTTGGAAAAAAATAAATATATAAACATAATATTATTAATATTTAATAATAAAAAATATTAAAAAAAATTATTTTATTATAAATATATATATTTTTAAATAAAATAAAATTATCAAATATTAAAATAATAAATATTTATAAAAGTGTGACAGATTTCTGACCAAAAAAAATTTAAAATACAAAATAAAACCAAAATCCAAATCTCTCCGTACCCATTTGAAAGAACCAACCATGAAGCTTCGGTAATTACTATGAATAAATCCTCCATTTTCACAGTTACTCAGAATGAATCCTCCGTTTTCATAGAGTTCGATAATTACTAAGAATGACTGAATCCTCCATTTTCATAGATATTAGGAATGAATCCTCCATTTTCATAGAGTTCGATAATTACTAAGAATTAATGCTCAGTTTAAGTAGAAGTTACCCACAATGATGTGAAAGAAAGAAGACAAAGAATATAGGTTAGAGAATAATTGTATTTAAAAATTTATAAAATTAATTAGTTTAACTATTTAATTTGTGTTTGGTAAATGTTGATAGATACTCAGTTAAGTATCATTAAATTATATGTTAATTATGTATTAACTACGAGTTTATTTTAAATTATAAGTTATCTAAGATGAACTGATGGTTATTTATTTATCAATTAAAAATTAATCATCAATTCTCAGTTATCTATCTATACATAAGCTACTAATTATACACTCTAACTACCAATTAATATATATTACAATTGCTTATTTAAAAGCTGCATAAAATCAATTTAAAGGATAGAAAAGCTTGTACCTAAAATTCTAAAATAAAATACCTATAACAATAAATAATTTTAAGCTGAAATTCTAAAACAAACATCTCAAATCCATCTTCTTAACTTTCTAAATAAATTTATATAATTGAGTTCAGCATCATAACTAGTATGGTCTCGGAATTTCTAAACAGAATCCTACTTCATAAATCACATAACTCGGTCTAGAAACAGAGAATGCTGGTAAGTATTGAAACCTCAGTAGCTCGAAGAGACAAAACTTAAAAGACTAATAATATGAACTAATATGGTCTCGGAATTTCTAAACAAAATCCTACTTCATAAATCACATAACTCGGTCTATAAACAGAGAATGCTGGTAAGTATTGAAACCTTAGAAGCTCGAACAGACAAAACTTATGAAAATAAATAAATAAAGACTAATAGGTAAATTGTAGCAAACTTTTCACACATGCAAGAAAAAAAGAAAAACATGAGAGGCCTCGCGTCATTATTGATTTTTTTTCTAAAAAATTCCTCATAATGCAGCGTTAAAAAGTTATACAAGATATTCCTACCAGCTTTTTAAAGATATTAAATGAAAAGAAGCATGTAATAGATTAAGATAAATGCCTGTCATAACGACCCCTACAAATAACCAGTACAGAAAGAAAATCAACTTTTAAAGATGGAATTCGTCCTGACCTTTAGCTGCTGCAGCTATGGAAACTTCGGCTATTGCATCCATGGAATTCAAAACGGCAGCAGGAATTGTCGCTTCACTACTCTCCAGCTGCTTCTTTTCTTCACCTAGGTTTTCATTAACGTACCACTCAACAGCGAGCGCAACCTCGGCGGAGGCCGCCTCGCGCCGCAAAGAGGGCGAGGCCGCCTTAGCTGACAAATCTGGGGAGGACGAGCCTGGCTGGCAGCATACCGTCGTTTTTTTCTGAGCCGAGGCCATTGCAATGGATTTGCAAACACACCGAAGCCGTCCCTCTCTCTTATTATCCCACTGGTTATACAATCTGACATACAGCAAACCTCTGCGCTGCAATGTCGGCTTATTCTTTATTTTATGTTAAAGCTCAACTTCAAGAACAGCTACAATTCTTCGATCTTCTTTCGCTTCACTTCCCTGCTGCTGCTGCTCAAGGGCCCGCTCCAGATCTGAGTCCACAAGACGTTTTGCTTTTGGGGGAAAACAGAGAAAATATTTGTTTTCTTCTTCCTTTCTTGATTTCTTTTTAAATTTAATGCAAATCCCGCTGAGCATAAATGACACGAATGAAAAAGACTGACAGATAAGTGAAGTAACAGAACCATAAAAGAGTCTCGGGAATTGAATTCCCGCGTGGTTTTTTCTTTTCTCGCCCGATGCTTGTTCGTTTCTTCTGGTGCCTTGCCGCCTTTGCCTTTGCCTTTGCCTTGTTCGGAAGATGTTCAAATAAATTTGTGCCGGTCTGTACGTTAAATTATAAAGTCAACTCTCTGTCTCTGTTTACTGAAGACCGTTTGATAGAACTGATAGAATTGCTAGCCTGAAACCGCCAAGCTCCAATTAGGCTTAAGAATCTTAAGCCTAACCAAATCAACAACAAGATCGAGAAACCAAACCGAACCAAACCAGTGATTGATTGCAAACCTAAAACCGGTATCTCCAATTAAGCTTGAGAAAGATTTCTCTTACGACATGATCCAGAAAATTCATGGGGAATATTCAGATGCACATGCACCAGAGGAATACATTCTAAATCATTTTGTTTTTCTGCTACTTAGCGCGACTAAATATAGTTAGGTTCTGCGCAAGTTTAGCCCAGCTAAATATGGTAAGTTCCTTAACATCAAGAGTGAATGAGCATCATTAAATAAGCCCAGTTAGAGTGAGAGTAAATTCATTTTTTTGATATCTTAGTTGGACATCACTTTCGAAATTTCTTGATAGCCTATGAATGTTGAGTTAGCTTTTGGCTCAGCTCATATTAGGTGAACCAATATAAATGATTTTTTCCATATCCATGTGGGTTTGTTGCGTCGAGAGGCGCTCTACAGCCCAGTATGGGGGAGATCTTGTAACATTATGTAACGTTACTAACATGTTGACAAAAAATAATAGTGATAGTGAATATTATGGGAGAGATCTTGTAACATGATGTAACGTTTCTAACATGTTGGCAAAAAAGTAAAAATGTAATTATCGGTAAAAAAAAATATGTGGGTCAAGAAAAAAACACAAAATTGAATTATCTGCAAAAAAATGTCGGCCTTGCACATGGTTGTTTTAAAACCATGTGCAAGGCATTCTAAACAACCCATGGTTTTATTGTACATGGTTTAGGAGGCTTTGCACATGGTTTTTAAACCATGTGCAAGGCCTCCTAAACAACCCATGTTTTTATTGTACATGGTTTAGGAGGCTTTGCACATGGTTTTTAAACCATGTGCAAGGCCTCCTAAACAACCCATGGTTTTGTTGTACATGGTTTAGGAGGGCCTTGCAAATGGTTTTAAGAGCATGTGCAAGGCCTCCTAAACAACCCATCATTGTAGGAGGGCCTTGCATATGGTTTTAAAACCATGTGTGGGGAAATGATGCAATGTTCATTCCTAACAAAATAAAAAATATTATATGTCGGCCATAAATAATATTAAATATTAATAATAATAAAATTATATGCGGACCTTAAATAAAAAGATGTGTCTTTTGGTTTGAATCAATCAATGGATACCTAAGAAGTGGTTTACACCTCGAGAGATTTGATCCATCTCAGTGCTTGATAGAGCCTAGGATTTGCATCTACGTTGGTTTATTCTCAATATTGATTTTTGAATATAGTTTGAGGTTAGTACTAACACATCTATATAGTTTGTGGTTGGATCAAGTCAATAGAAATCAAATGGTTAAGAGATAGTTATGCAATGGAAGACACTTTGGAAAAAAAAATATTCCTTACATTTTTTTACTTAAACAATAGATACATGTTATTACAGACATTTTTCGTGTGATCTATTTATCCACTATCATTTTTTTTTATATTATTTTTCTTTTCATCTCACATTTTCTAACTTACTTGCAAAGCTCTAACCTCCAAACTCCGATGATCCAAATGACTTACTTCGCCCCTTATTTATAGGAAATTCGGGGGACAAATAGAATCCTACTTTTCAAAGTGTCGGGACATGTATGTCCTTGACAGGAATAAAGCTAGTACTGCCTTTTCCGTAGATTCTCTGTAATGTGGGTCAAACCGCACCAAAAGTCGAAGAATTCCTTTGAGTTACAAAGATTTGTCCAGAAAGCTTATGAACAAAGTGGAGATTTTAAAGAATCAAATCCCACGGAAAACTTATTGAGAAAACTAAAGATTACATAGTGGAGATTTTTACAGAATCCCACGAAAACTGTCAGACACCATAGTCGGTCTGAAAGACATTAATCAGAGTACATTGAACCATAGTAGTTATCATAATACAATGTGTCCCACATTTTGGTGTATATCTGGCAGATAATAATAGGTTGTCCTTGTAAATTCTGCACCTTAATCTTCATACGTACTAACCATTGGTGATGGTTACTCAAAAAGCAACCAAACACTTGTTTTTCATCCATAACTTCAGATTCTTGCAGATCTCTTATTTTATTAAGTACAACACCATGTCCTTCATATTCGCTTTCAATGATATATGGGTCCACTGCACTTCGGTTGATGCCAAATGTTTTCCACCAATTGAAGAACCAATCAGGGATATCAAACTGTAGAGTTGTTCTAACAAATCCGAACTTGAGAAGGGAGACATATGTCCTGTCAGAATTGTCCTTGCATAAAAAGTCCCACCACATCTGTTTGTATTCTGAATAATTGTAAGGAGTTCCGGGAAAGATTCGGTCTGCATGTCCTGTTGGCCACCATTCAAGATTTCGTGGACGATTTATGCAGTAGTACTGATTTTCTATCACGGGAGCGACAAATTTTTTTTGCCAAATAGATTCGACATCATGAAAAGTATATATCAATGCTTGTGATGCATCTGCAGGTTTTCTAAGTGCTCTGTCATACATCAAACTTGGAATAGCACTTGTGGAAGTGGGCCTTCGTCGAATCTCTGGTACAAGCCGTGGAAGTAGAGAACATGGCTGCAGGTTCCTATCAATCACTTGAGTGCTTCGTAGCTGCCAGGTTGGTCTCCATTGTTGTTTGTATTCGGTCCAGCTCATGCTTTCTGGAATTTCTCTGGTTTCTTCCTGATTGTTTTTCCACTCACTGACTATGATTAAACAGGAGGCAGGTTCATTTGATATTTGTTTTTCTGCAGTCTATAAGAGATTCTCTTCTCAAAAAATCAGGCAAACAATTTTCATAACCTTTAATATGTTCAATATCAAATTCAAAGTTTGAAAACAAAGCTTGCCATCTTGCGAACTTGGCCTCACTGGCCTTTTTAACTTCTTTGTTCAAGACTTTGTTCATGGCAACAACATCTGTTCTTAAAACAATTTTTTGTTAATCAGAAAAATTTCAAATTTTTTCACAGCATTTAGTGCAACCTTGATTTCTTTGTCTAATGCAGCATAGTTTTTCTCTGCATCCTACCAAACCCCTGAAGCAAATTGTAAAATTTCTTTTGACTTCTTTTTATTTTCTTTGATCCTTACTTGCTTAGAAACTGCTCCCCACCCTTCATTACTAGCATCAGTTTCAACAAATTTTGGCAAATCATCATCTACGACATAGAGAATAGGCAGAGTCTTTACTCTTGCTTTGATTTTTTGCACGGCTCTGGTGTGCTCATGGGTCCAGGGAACTGGTTCCTTCTTCAACCTTTCATTCAAAATCTTTCGATCTTTAGCACAATCTTTGTAGAAATGACTGACATAGTTATCTGCCATGAATCGTTAGTTATCCATTCATAAACGTTAGTTATCCATTCATAAGCTATGAGTTATCCATGCATTGCTACTAGTTATCCATTCATCAACGAGCTACCATTTATTTTTTATATTCATTTTTTATAATTGTTTATTTGGATTTCAATCTCGACTCTCATCCTCGTCCGTAAATGAAAAAAAAACTTGATTATTTATTTAATATTTAATTTTGTAATGTAATAAAATGAAATGAGATATGGAAACAATTTAAAATTAAAAATGTTTAGATGTTAAACTTATTTATTTGATAATGAATATTTAAAAAATTGTGAAAATGATAAAAAAAAGGTAAAGTAATGTAAATAAATAAATAATAATTGGGTTCCTCATGTATGTTGGGACAATTTATTGTGGTTGTCTCTATCAAGTTTTAAAACCCATGACCAAATGTATATCACACCTACATGAGTGTCAAAATTTTCAATTAATGAAAAAATAAAATAAAAAATAAAGTAATATAAATAAATAAGGTAAAGTACTTAAATAAATAAATAACATTTTATTTTATAATCATTATGTATAGTTATCTATTAATAAATTATTTTTATAATTTTATAATTTTTTTATAAAAATAATTTCAATATTTCTTGGATGGGGATGGGGTGTTATTCAGTGCATAAAGGGTATGATGGCGAACAACCAAGAGGGTAGTTAGCAACTCAATCTCCTAGGTCGCTCTATTGATGGTGATGCATGCCCTCTTGCTTAAGGCGTACTATACTATGCAATCACTCCTTCCTCAGTTTGGAGCTAGTGATGAAGTTCTCGTATGCTACTAACATGATGGCTCTCAATGTGCACCAGGACTCATCCATGGAGAATTCATTTGGTTTTCAATGGGAAAAGACTCTGCATCTATCGTTGTTGCATGGTGAATTCTGGTTTTTTTATAACAATACAAAAAAATTCCCTTTCATTTGCTCTCCTCGCCATCCCTCCGAATGCAAACTACCTCTCCATTCATATTGTTTCTCCGCTCAATTTCACTCTCAGTATGCATCAGTTGTGTCTTAGTGGACTATGTTGTTGTTCTTGTGGTGGGCATCTTAAGGTAACTCATAACTTGAGCAATTCTTCAGGGTCTGAGATGTCTTCCCGGAGAGCTTCTTTGACTTTGATGACTAGCGAGATTGTGCATTGCGACTCCTTAATTTGGAAAGACGAGCTTGCTCGTTGGGGATGCAAAATAGAATGGTTTGAAAAGGAGGGAAAATCCTTGAGCTACGACAACCATATCATATACTCTCATTTGGCCCAAGCGAGCGATTTGGAGCATGCTTACACCGATGTCGTCAAGTATGAGCAAGGAAACTGTCCTCCTAACCCCTCGCATGCCTAGTCTTTGGAGAAGAATTCTGCAGGCCCCTATGGTGACGACATTATGGTTAAATCACTCTTTAACGTGGTCTTCAACAACAACAAGAGTATGGAAGGCTTAAAGTTTCGGTTGGAGCAATTGAATCAGAGAATTTCAACACTTGTCACCTTACACTCACACCAAAATTGTTGCACTCAGTTACACACCCTGAATACTCAAGATGTGGTTCTTCTCAATGAACCAATCCTTCTCAAGTGGATGCAATTCTGAAATCTAATTAGTTTTTTTTTTTCCATGATGGCTTGTTTTATCTTCCTCATCAAGTTTTACCAGTTTTAGTCAATTTCATATGTTCAAGACTTTTGTTAGTTTTCCTCTTTGGCTTTCTAAATTCGGTTTTGAATTTTGTTAGCTCATCATCTATGTCATGTTTTGGATCAACCTTATGGAGGATGGCTCCAAACATCAGCAGCAACTACGTACATTTTTTTCCCTTTTTAATAAAATATAATGTTTCACTTACT
>LPNX010603183.1:195396-344677 GCA_001517045.1 Pseudotsuga menziesii
TCCGCTCTCGCATTCGGTGATTAAAGAATTGCTTGTCATCGCAGCTCTCTCTCCCGGAGCTGGAATAAACCATTCAGTGATTCGTGTTTCTAAGCAAAGAATTTCGGAAAGAGATCGGGTCTCGGCCTCTAGACAGAGCAGGGTGGCTGGCGCTGTGGGTTCGCAGGACCCATTTCTGCTAGGTAACGTTTCTCTGCTTAAAGAACATGTGGTGCTTAGCTCTTTTTTTCCCTCAGTTGTCATTCACAGCAGAACTCCTGGCAATTCTGCCAGTATCCCTTTCAATTTATTTGCCCGCTTGACCATCTCGTCTGAGGCGCCTAGCATGGCTCAAGGAGGAGATTGGGCGGATATCAAGAAGAATTTACGCAGGCTCTATGAACTCTTGGCCATCAATGTTGTGGATACCAAAGCAATGAGCGAGGAGATAAAGAAAATGGCTGACACTGTTAGCTATACTTCCCAGCAAGTAAGCAACAACGACGCCCGCATAGACGATACTGAGAGCAGCCTCCGGGAAATACATGGGAAAGTAGACAGGATCCAAGAGGATCTTCAAAGATTCAGCGAAATGCATCAGACCAACAGAATTAATGGTGAAATCAACGGCGAAGTCGCAGAAGCTGCTCTCCCCATGGAGGAGGAATCGGTGGACCAGCCTAGAAACAACAGACGCACTCAGTAATCAGTCCCCTCTAGTTATGTATTAATGTATTTTTGTCTCCTTTTATGCCAGCAGTTTGTAAGGGTTTATCCCTCTAGAATTTTCAGCAGTTTTGAGCAGTTAGTTAGCAGGGTTTTTTGGACAGTCCCATGGTTTGCCCTCCTTGGCAGTTCTTTTGATGTTCATAAACTTTTGAAGATATCTCTCCTGTAACGAATGGTTGTGCGCAGCCCTTTTATATATATCTCTGTTTTTAGTTTCTGTTAAAAAAAAAATACAATATTATAATATTAAAATCTTATTGCAAATTCTTTAGTATCGTAACCATAACATCATCAATGTTGAAATGAATTTTAAGCTTATGTTTAAAAATGATAGGATTTTTCATAAAATTATATTGGTTTATGAAAATCATAAATGTTGAAATGAGTTTTAAACTTATATTTTAAAATAATAAGATTTTTCATAAAAAAAAATATTGATTTATAAAAATGGTAAAGTAATGTAAATATTTGATTATAAATATATTAGTTTTCATTTCATATCCTCTTCATAAATTATATCTAAACATTCAACACCTATTAATGACGTAACCACATGTATGAAAAGTGTGATATAGATGCTCAAATAGTGATGGCCAAGGAGTAGTTCCTTATATTGCTAGGTGCTTTGCTTACTTTCTCCTTCGTGAAAAAGGGGATGTGATGGCCACGAAAGGACGCTCGTCTTTTGTAAAACAATCAAAAGTATTAAAATTTCCCATTATTAAATTAATGGGTTTAAAATAAAGAAAAAAGAAAAGTGCTTTAGTCTTCAAGAAGATATATATCATTTTTAATTATTGGTAAAGAGTTAAGTGATCATATAATATTTAACCAAAAACATTTGTGATACATTTACAATTAACAATATAAATAAGACCCACGGTTGGGGTGTATGCCACAACTATGTATGATAAGATAGGTACCAGCCTTGTAAAAGGACATTTAGCAAGTTATATGTCTTGTAGAGTTCCTTGCCACTCAAAGTTACAATGATTGTACAACGTGGTTATGAGATCCATTGCTAGGACAAGCCATTAAGTCTCGTGTGTGAGTTTGGTAAGTTCGAAGAAGGTTTACAAGGGCAATTATGTTAGAAGCTCAACGCTTTGGTGAGATTATCTATCAAAATCATTAGATAAACATGAATTTCAATTCAATGTTAATAAGGTTCAGTTATGTTGGATTCAGTTCAAGATGACCTAGGGATGTAAAGCTAATCAAGCTAGTAGAGAGTGGCCAAGTGTAGAGGGTGGCCAAGGGAAGACTAACAATTGCCATTGGCAGAGTGGAATAGTAATACATTGTTAATGGGGTTCATGCAAGAGTTCAATTTAAAGTATTGCATGTTAGTATATATAATTAGATCTAAAACTTGTTGATACGAGGAAAATAACAAATACGATCTTGGAAATGACATGAAAAGCAACATTGAGTAAAAGGGGATGATTTTGGAGAGTGAGGACACTAATATAGCCACAACTCAAGCATCTATGACGTTTGCTCATATTAATCGGGTCAATTTTGAACTTCTGAACTTTGTTATAATTTTTATTCAGTGTCATATTATAGTGGTAAGCTTCTCTATTCATAATGAGGTAGGTCTCGAACTATGCCTTTTCTAAGACTTATTTTTATCGTATGTCCATTGTTTTCTAAGCCTTTTGCTCTAGATAATCACTCGATCCTCTCATTGACATACACCACAACCTCCCCTCCCATTGAATCTTAGTCTCGAACATGTCTCCTTCTTTGCTCCTAAAACACTCTTTTAATTGGCCTCCCCTACTGCAATCATGGCCAGAGTTCCTCAATCTCGTGACCCTTGCAAAGGCAAAGCCCTAGCTAGTGACACATGTGTCTAAAAGGAAACTGATTATCTAAAATCCACTTGCTTCCTCCTTACCCCTATTCACATTCAAAATGAGATTGTAGAGAATGAGGAATGGCTCAAACTTGAGTATGATTGTACTCATGACACTGAAATATAGGAAAATATGGGGGCCTTTATGTGGGATGTTGGGAACCCTAGAGCCGTGGAGACTAAACATTTTAGGACTAACGCCTTATATTGGCAGAACAAAACCTTGCTAGAAAAGGTTTTTCTAGATACAAAAGAGGAAATATATGATTTCGTTCTACTTATGGAGGAATTCATCAAGCAAACTAATAAAATCTAGGCCTAAAACAAAAGGATAGAGAGAAAGTTGGATACCATCTACAAGACAACTACATGGATGGAGTTTTCTCTAGAGGAACCTTGAAGTACCCATGTAAAATGGGAAGATCATCTTCCAAATAAATATTGGGTTCTTCAAGTCTGTTTTTTTTTTTACTATAATGGATATGTTCAGAACATAGAAATTGTTTATAGGCTTAATCTCCGTACTCTTTATAATCTTAATATAGTAGATAGAACTAAAAGTATTAAACTTTAGTATAATATGTGGTTCGAGTTTCCTTTGAACTATCACCGATCACAAGTTTAACATTATAAGTGCTTCTAAAACCTTTCTTGATTATAATAAAAATACCAACTAATTAAAAAAAACAATATAAATAAGATTTCATTTAATTAAAAACTTTGATTATATAATTTAATTATAGGAATTAAAAGTCGAACTTTAAATAAGATATAATAATTTAAAATATATTAACATAAATATAGTTTAAATTCTTTTAAATATAAATAAAATAAAATAATTTAAAATATATTAACATAAACCTACTTTAAATTCTTTAAAATACAGAAATATATATTTTCAATTATTTTTTTTTATCTAAAATTATAAATCACCTTAAAAAAGTCACAACCATTAAATCTCATAATCACAGTCCTATTAAACAAACACCATGGGAAAATGATAACGACATAAAAATAAAATCAACTACTTTTAAATATTGAACGCAAAATGAACATCATTTGCGATCTGTCCTTTTCATATACTAATTGTACGACATTTAACTCTATAAACGTTAATATCAATTAATTTCAATCTAGTATAATATTACTTTTCCGTGTGTGGACTTGAGTCAGGTTTACTCGCTAGTATAAAGTCGGTTGGTCAAATAGAAGGTAGATGTACAAAACTATAAGGTGCTGTACAACTGAACTTATAAAATAAAATAAGTACGCATTGGAGAGAATCGATAGATATGTTCGTCTACCATTTTAAAACTTGTTTGTATGCCTGAAGACCGTACGTGTAAGTGTAGTTAGTTTATAATATTTAAGATCTTTTTATTAAAAATTATAAATAAAGTTTTTTTTGTTTAGTAATTTATATATATATATATATTAATCATCGATAAATAAAGGATTCATGCTGCAATTTTAATAATTTTATATTTATGATTTTAACCATCCTTCTTAATTTTTTAATAAATATATCACAACTTTATTTACTTATTTATTCTAATACTTTAATCAAACTACTATTTTCCTACCTCATTTCCATCCTAAGGCAAGAATTATGATGTGTATTTTGATGTTCTTAAGATGACAAAAGCCATAAAATATTACATAAATGGTAAGGTAAGATGATTAAAATATGTCAAATGGAGGAGAGGCAAGACTCATGTTGGACTACAATGGTCCCTTGCATGCTTTGGTAAGACCCTATTCAAGATTTGACATCCAAATCTTGATTCTTTGTTGGCCCAAATAAAGTTTTTTATTTTTGTAATTTTTTATATTGAACACTTTATTCAAAGAATGCACAAAGTGTTTAATAATTCAAGCATGGAAAAGGAAAATAAGACATTAACTTACAAATAAATATGAGAAATTTTCATTTATTAAAAGTCACTTTCATATCGGAGACTTGATTGTGACCGGATATCACGGGTGCATAATCGGAGTTCGCCCGCAACTAACTCGTGGAAAGTTATAGAAGTGACTTTCTGTTTTAGAGTGTCGTGCGCTAAATAAAAGTAGGTAAACCGACTCGCGGAAGGAAAATCATTAAGCATGGGATTGGGATACATTACTTTTTCAAATAAAAATAAATATTACTTGGTTTCATAATTGACACTATTCAAAATAATTAAGGGGTTTCGATCTGTTGGATGGTATTGGAGGCATCGTCATAAATGTGACGTTAATTTTTTTTTGTCGGGATTAAAATAATATGACGTTTTAATATATTATTATTGTTTATATAAATTAATAATAGTTTATTAATTACATCAATAAGTGTTTTTATTTGAGATTTTGGAGTGGACTATTATTTATGCTTTTTTATTTATGGATGAAGATGCTACAAGTGTATTGTCCAGATTGATTTTATGGCAATGGTTACAAATTCAAAATAAACAATTATTAAAAAAACTATAAAAATAATTGATACATGGATAACTCCTAGTTGATGCATGGATAACTCCTAGCTGATGCATGGATAACTCGCGGTTTGTGAGAGATAACTCATTTAACTAGAATAAGGCAAGAACATGTAATTGATAAGTTATTAACGACACTTAACTTGTTATCTATCGGTGTTCACTAGCCACATGATAAGTTACTGATTGTGCTAGTTTTATTTATGTAGATAATGAATTGTTTCAATAAACAGTTTATAAGTTTATGCGATTTTTTGAAATAAGAGAGTGATGATTATTTTCAAATATCTAAAATAATAAATTAAAAATATATTTTTAATATAAATACAAAAAAAAGAGGTGGCAAGTACAGGGATCATCCTCGATTCTTATGGTTATGAATAACTGTATTATGAATGGAGATTGCGAAAAACTACTAACAATCAGGTGGAAGCTGCAGCTCTTTACCAAGGCCTTCTTCAAGCTTGTTTGCTCAAACTATACCATCTTATGGTGATTAGAGACTATGAGATTATGATCAAGCCGATGCACAATGCTTCCCCTCCCAAGGACATCGCTCTTGCTCGATCGATAATCAAGATTAAAAATGAGATCAAGAGATTCTACAATATTTGCTTCTTCCATGTTCTTTGCCATCAAAATCAAAAGGCGGATGCAAGAGCAAATAATGTTGCTAGGAGCATTGAAGGGACCCTAAAAAAAATGGGGTTATTCCTTTGAATTGCATCCCCTAATGTGTCCATGCATGAAATGTTCAACTACCAATATTAAATTCTAATAATTCCATTATGTACTATCTGGACTACACAAAGGGATAAAAATCCTGTTCACACAAGCAGGAGCTTGGAAGACTTAAACTTCAACTTGATTGATAATATGCTCCTCCAGAACATTTGCAACACATATGGGCTCAACCCACATCGCATGCTCCTTGTTTTAGATGTCTTCAAGTTAATCTTGGACCATGTTCGCAAGCTGTATTCCTCATTCAAATTGGAGGTCTCATTCGTTAGTGTTAGGTCTCCTAGCTTTGTTGGGTATCAAACTCTAGGTTCTGTGGTTTCAATTTTTGGTTAGGCTGTCAAAGAAGCGATAATTGGCCAATTATATTAAAGAACTCTCAGCTCTGCAGGAGGATTCTCGCGTCTACAAATGTGTTTAATTTCTTTTTTTTCAAGAAGGAAAGCTAAATCTTTTATTCGTTGAAGTGTTCCAGTCTATTGTGATTCACATTGGGCCTCTTGGCCTCTCTCCTATCATTGCCTAGTTTTTCTTTTACAATGTTGGGAGGTGCAAGGATTGAAACAGTGAATATTTGAAAGGGAAATTGGATAGCATCAATCGTGATACTAAAATGGAATGCCCAAATTGCAACAATAATATGTATGAGATTATGGAATTCAAGAAGACTATTAGACGTCGTGATGATCAACTAAAAAGAAATAGCTCAATTATTAAATCGCTCGCATCACTTATACAAAATATGCGAATGCATAGTGCCTCAACTACTAAAGCTTTAGATGCTCATCGTTAGTATTTAACAATTTTGGAAGAAGAGGTGGATATTCTTTGTAACTCCATCAACAATAGGAATCACAACCCCACGACACTAGTCTCGGATCAACAAAGCATGACAGAAGGAATTCATGGCCAACCTAGGGAGGAAGAAACAATACAGCAGTATCAAGAAAATGTGGAAATAGTCAGAATATCTCAGTATTCTGGAGCCAATCAACAATCAAATTAGCAAGTAAGTTCTCATGTTGTGTAAATGCATTTTGATCCTAGGACTTTTTCAATGGTTGTACACCAATAGAATTTGATGTTTCTGCATAACTATGGAGGACTGTAATAATGTTTTTAGATCTCCTTCAATTTCCTCTCTGGAACAACATATACTCTTTATATGTAAAAATTTATAAACTCTACCTCGCAACAAATTTTGTTTATACAAATCTATCGATTCATGTGAAAAAATATATAAATACAAATAAAATGTAAAACAAAATACATTATAAAAGAACAAATATTACTAACCATTCGATATAAATTCTATACTATTATATAACTAACACAACTACTTAATTTATGGTTGGTGAACGCCGGAAGGATGCAAGTTAAGTACCACAAAATTATACATTATCCATGCGTCAACTACCAGTCCACCCCAAATTATGCATTATCCATGCATTCATGCACGAACTATGAGCTATCCATTTATCAACCATCGATTTTTTTCATATTCTTTTTTATCTCTCACATTCTTCTAGTCATCTTCCATGAACTATTGGTTATCCATTTATCATCAACGAGTTATACATGCATCAAATACCAATTTTGTTCCAAGAAACATTAACTATCAATTATCCATTCATTAGCTACCAATTATATATATATATATATATATATATATATATAGTATAATTGTTTATTTCGAATTCGAACTACTGCCATATAATCAATCTAGACAGTACACTTGTCTCATCCTCATGCAATCCTAGAAAAACATAGGTTGTAGTCCACCCCAAATTCTAAAATTAGCACACCCACAGTTTGTGGTTGAATCACGTCGATAGGGATCAGATGGTTGAGAGATAGCGATGGAATGGAAGACGGTTTCAATTTTTTTATATTCCTCATATAATTATAGTTAAATGCTTTCAACTCTGAGTTATCCATGCCTAGCTACATGTTATCATCAACATTCTTCTTGTTATCCATTTATCAACTATCAATTATTTTTTATATTCTTTTTCTATTATCTCACATTCTTCTAGTTATATGGCATGAATTGTTGGTTATACATTCATCAACTATGAGTTATCCATGCATCACTACTAGTTATCCATTCATCAGCTACCAGTTATCTCGAATTTTGAACAACTTCCATATAATCAATACCGACAGTACACTTGTCTCATCCTCATTCGTAGATAAAAACACATAAATCATAGTCCACCCCGAATCTCAAATAAAAATGCCTATCGACGTAATAAAAACACCTGACAACACAACTAAAAAATTAAATAAAAACTATTATTAAAATTTCAATATAATCTTTTACAACTTATGTTTCTCATATGGCTTCTTACACTTAAACTACTCTTATGAGGACCTAAGCTATTAGGTAAAATATATGCTCAACTTATATTTATATCAATTGATAAATAAGTCAACTTGTATTTATGTTAATGGATAAATAAATACTAAAATTTGATTAAAAAATTTGAATGCATAAATTATTACTAGTATAAGAATGTACAAATACTAGAAATAACCATACTAATAAGATTAATATGTTAGAAATACGCTGACAAATATATATTTGAATTATTAATAGTTATCTCATAGTTAATCTAATATAACTATGATTAGAGTTGAAGTTAAGATAATAGTTGTATCTAATAATCAATTTAAAAGTTAATATATCAACGATTGCAGTTCAAGCTAAAGTCATGATTGGAGCTTAAGTTAAGATAAAGTTGTATCATCATTGGAGTTAATCGAATAGTTGTACATCATTATGATTGAAGTTTTTATTTTTATTTTTAACTCAAACGAGTAATTTTTATTTTTGAGAAAGATCTCGGGTCTTTTTTAGCAAATACCAATTAACCTATTTACACAATCAAGTAAGAATACTTCGAAAGGGCCAAAGACTACACAAAACCTTACAGAGAGGGAGGGGATCTCCCATTAAAACAAATTACAACTGCATGAATCACGATTAAGGAATAGGATGGAAATAACTGGATTCTCCGTTGATGCTAAGAAATCCTTGAGGTTGAAGACATGCTTTGTTAGCCAAGGCATCTGTAAGATTGTTTAGATCCCGAAGGATGTGAAAAGAATCGACCGTTTCAAATTCTTTCAATATATTATGAATTCTCTGCAAATATTTTATTCAAGGAAGAATTATTGAAGCTATCAGATCAAATCAAAGCTTTTATCAGCATCTTAGAATCACCAAAGATTTGAATGGAGTTGTATCCTTTCTCCTTAGCAAACTGACTCACCATGAGAAGGTTGTAGCTTTTAGCCTGATTGTTTGACATGGTTCCAAGTCCCCAGCTAAAACTGAATTTGGTCAATCTGTCAGGAGAGAAAATCAAACCCCCAACTCCTGAGATCCCAGGATTCCACTTGGATGCACCATCAAAGAAAATTGTCGCTGAAGAAAAAATGATTTAAATGCATCCTTATTTCCACGAAACCTCCAAGAAGGAGGGCTGACAAGTTTAACACAAATCGATTTTTTCAAAACTTGAGGACAGAAACCCAACCACAATGAAAATGCAGCTGGCAGGGAAGAAGAGGGCAATGTTTGTCCAACAGATTCAATAATAAACAATTTGGATTTGAATGCCACGATATGGGAGATCGGGATCTTATCATTGAAAATGCAATTGTTTCTAGCTATCCACAGAGACCACCACGTGAACTTCAAGATCGAATGCCATTTTTTGTGCCACATTACAGAGTCTGATTTTTTAGGATGTTGATCATGCCAAACTAGATATAAAGAAATTACAGTGTTTTGAATAGTAAAAGAGCAATTAGAACCGCGAAGAACTAGTTCCCACGCCTTTTTAGAGAAAACACAGTCAACAAGAAGATAATCAGTCGTTTCCAAGGCTGATTTGCAAAAACAACAGCGAAAGGGGCCATTGAAGCCATGTTTTAATAGATTGTCACATGTCAACACCTTATTATTCAATAACAACCATGAATTTTTTTTTACCTTCGGAAGACATTGAGAATTCCAGATAGTTTTCCAAATCACAAGTGTGAAGCATGAAGAGTGGGAAGCTTGAAATATATTGTAACCTTTGGAAGCTGTGTAAGAACCATCAATTCCCAAACCCCAACTATCTTTATAGGATATGTGGACAGGGGCAAGGCCAGAAAGAGGAGAGAAATATAAAAAATTGGGAACTAAGGTGAGCATGAATTTCAGGGAGAGACCAACCAGCCCAGTTGCCAACGTTGTCCCAAGAAAAGATGTCGGCCAAGCGGAGTAGACCTCTATTTGTTTCCCAATTCATAATCTATTCTAATGAAATGACAGAGGAAAGAGAAGGTTTTTCGAAGATTTTATCCTCCCAGAGAAGGATCCTCTTCCCATTGCCAAGGATTCTATATATCTGTTGATTAAAAAGGTCGAAACCTCTTCTGCAATAATTCCATATAGTTGTGCCTGTTGGTGTCTTAGAAGAAGCAATATTTCTCAAATAGCCACCCTTGAGATATTTCATCCTAAAAATCTCACTGACAGGGTTATTTTTGTCCACGAATAGCTGCCAAATCAGTTTTCCACTCAACGCCAAATTAGCCAGAGTAGGGTCACGAATTTGTAATCCACTTTTTGAAATAGGTCTTTTAAGAATTTCCCAGCTTACCAAATGCATCTTATTCTGACTTCCTTTACCATCATTCCAGATAAAATCTCGCAAAAAGTTTAGAAATTTGAGCCAAGATAGACTGAGGGGAAAGCAACAAAGAGGATTGAAAAATAGGAAGTGCTGAGAGAACTGCCTTAATCAAGATCGGTTTTCCAGCCTTGGTTAACCACTAGCCACCCTAAGAAGCAATTTTTTCTTTTTACTTAGCAAGCACTTTAAGCCAAAGAGAAGGAGGGGACGATCCAAGAGTTAAGGGAAGCCCTAAATACTTTATATTCTCCCACTTGTCAAAGCTAGGGAAGCCCATGGAGTTTTCTATTCAAATAATTGCCGAATGATCTACATTCCAGCCATAAACAACACTTTATTATTGTTGATCAAGGCTCTTCAAATTAGGCATAAATTTTGAAGAATTTCATTAAAGGCCCGAGCAATCTTCAATGAGGCACCTCCTAGAAGGAGAGAGTCATCTGCAAAGACGGCATGGTTTATTGGGTCCACACCCCTAGCAATCTTAATTCCAAGGATGAAACCATCTTCCTTTTCAGTTGAGAGTTTTCTGCTAAGAGTTTCAACCATCAAGATGTATAGAAAAGGAGACATCCGGCATCCTTAGAAAGGACCTCTTGTAGCTTTGAAAAATTCAGTATGTCTTCCATTGACTAATGGCACAATCCAAGGCCTATCTATGCATGCTTTAATCAAGTTCACACACTCAGAGCTAAAACCAAAAGAGAGAAGGACATCATAGGGAAAGGGAAGATTTACTTGATCAAAGATGTTTTTCATATCCAACTTAATTAACATTAATTTCTCCTTCCTTTGGAAACTTGAATGGAGAGCTTCTTGAACTTGGATTACATTATCAACTAAATGCCTGCCTTTTACAAATCCCCCGTGGAGAGGAGAGATCAACTTACCTAGCAAGAGCTTGAATCTATTGGCCATAAGTTTGGCTAGAATATTGTAAGAGGAATTACATAGCAAAATAGGACGGAACCTGTTGAAGGAAGAAGGATTGACTTCCTTGGGGATAAGAGCGAGAAATGTAGAATTAGTACACCCTCCCACTTTTGCTTTTTTTTTGGAAGGCTGTCACCATACGGATCAGATTTGATTTGATGATGATCCATCAAACTCTATAAAAATGGAAAGAAAAGCGATCCATCCCAGGAGCTTTATCCTGCTCCATTGCCCAAATGACATCCACAATTTCCTTTTTAGAGAAGGGTTTCATTAAATCATAATTGTCCTCTGAACTGACAAGAGAAGGAACATTATCGAAAAATTCTGCAGACACTTCCTCATCAGAGAGACCATCATCCTGAAACAAAAGATGAAAGTGCCTACTTGCATCCTGTTTTAGAAGATCTTGACCTTTAATGATATACCCCTCGCCAATGGATATTTCTGAAATATGGTTTCGAGATAGTCTAGCCCTGCATTGATGATGGAAGAAGGCATTGTTCTTATCACCCACTTGTAGCCAGAGGTTTCGAGACTTCAACCTAATATGCTCCTCTTCCTGTCGAAAAGATTGAGAAGTTTTAAATTGAACAAGTTGTTCCAAGGCTAATTAAGAATTGGTAATTTCACGTTCTTCCATTCCTAATTAAATTACAGTTAACTCGGACACTCTTTCTTGCATGTTGGTCGTAGGAGTAGTAAGATGTGTTTTGACCCAATTCTTCAACGCATATTTGGTATTCTTCAATTTTTGTTCCCAAAAAAAATTGGGGGATCCATCTACATATTGAGACCAAGCTTGAGACACAATATGCAAAAGCCCGTCTCTCTCAATCTAGAGAGGGCTGAACCAGAACAGAATTGGCCCAAGATCTTCTTCTTTTTCAAAAAGATGAGAGATAGGGTGGTGATCTTACGTGAGCTTGGGTAAATTTTTTGATGAGATAATGGATTTCCCATCCATCAATGAGCTGTGAACTAGAAACCGGTCAAGTCGGGCATAAATGTTTGCGACACCCACTCTATTATTGGACCACATGAAATGCCCAAGCTTGGGTTTTAAGTCTATCAAATCGCAGACTTGGATCAACTCCTCCATCGTGTCATGCAGATGATCCTTTCCTCGTAGACCACTTTTTTTATCATTTGGGGCTAATGTAATGTTAATATCACCTGCTACTATTATATTTACAGGATATTTGGACTCCAAGAAGACTGATAACGATTTCCAATATTCTTGTTTTTCTATTTAATTGACTAGAACATAGAGATTAAAGAGGGCCAAAGAGATCTTACTATAGAAATGATAGAGCTCTGTAAAAATCCAGTGCTGGGTGCAAAACCATATTTTTAACTGAAAATTATCAACACACCATAGAGTTGCTAAGTCCCCAGAGGCGCCTCTCACATTGATCGCTTTGCCAACGTTCAATTTCCATTTTTTTTTACTTAAGAGAAGGAGAGATTCCTCCTCTATCTTAGTCTCTTGAAGCAAGAGAATTTCAGAAGAAACCATTCTCATTAAATCTTTGACTGCTTCAGCTTTGATTGGGTTCCCTAATCCCCTGCAGTTCCAAGAGACGATCTACATTATTTACCCAAGTGAGAGGGAGTAATTACTCCCTTTAGGGGCCTGGTTCTCTTGCTCCTCCCATAAGACATTTGAATGGTGGACTGGTTGCCTTGCATCTTGATCCTCTCAGCCTCTTCTTCCCGAGCCTCCTTCTTGGACTTCCTGCCAACCTTTTTGGAAAGCTGCTCAATGGAATCTTCAATAGAAGATCCAGAGCTATCATCCAACTTCTTCCTAGTAACATCTGCATAAGAAGGGGAAGAATTGGCACCAATTGGAGAAACATGGTTTTGCTGCAAGGGTTCTCCTGCCCAAGGAGGTTTCGAAATAGATGGACCAGCTTGTTCCATTGATACTGTATTTACTTTAGATTCAACCTCCTGCCCTTCGAATTGTTGCATTTCACCTTATTCAAGGATAGCTTCAGAATAGCTAAGAACATCAAAGTGATTGGAAGGGACTTTGGGGTTATCAACAGCCTGAGGTATAGGAGGATTCTTCCCAACAACAAAGTCACCTTTCACGATCTTACCTTCTTTGCCTTTCTTTCTAGGGCTCTGATTGGAAGTTCTTTCTTTCTAGATTTGGTTCCACTGGTCATCTTTCTCATTTTCAAGTTCCTCTTCTGAATTTTTCTTACAGTTTCAGGAAAAATGGCCATAGCCATGGCAGAATCTAGATTTGAAAGGAATTTGTTCATAGTCCAACTCCTGGATATGAGACCATTCTGCAACTGTTAACTTGATTTCCTCGGGCAGACCTGTCTCCAAATCGACTTCAACACATATTCTTGCACATGAAAATTGATCTTTCCTTTCAGCCCTGTCAATGTATTTACCAAGCTTGTTCCCAATGGTTTCAAGGGATTCCGAGTTCTAGCAGTGTAAAGGAAAGTGCAGTAGCCTTACCTAAACAGGGACAACAAACGAAACATCTTGAGTGGGGTCAAAATCAGGAGTCCACTTGTTCAAGTAAAGCCCCTGGGGGCCCATGAAGTATGGACCATTTTGAAAGATAAGATCACGGTCCTTTGCAGACTCAAAAACAAAAACACAATATCCTCTTCCAACAAAGTGATTTTGGATACCTTCATATACTAAGGGCCTCTAGTTTCTCTGCACCCAACCATCAATTGCCTTTGGAGAAGGCCAGAGGCCTTTGAATTGCTCGATGAGCCCACGTTCAACAAGTTCATTCAACAGGTAATGCAATAGAGGGGATGTCTACTTTCTTGACAAATTTCTGCGATGGACACCCTTTCCTCTTGCCACAGGTAGCAATCAATCTCTTTAAAGCATTGAGATTAGGAGGAAGGGGCAATGGAGGATCCCCTCTGGAATCCATAAGACTCGGGTGACCAAAAGACAGGACTGAAGACACCGCTAGAGAGCAAGTAGGCTCTGAAATTCAAGCCAAGAATAAAAACAAGGAGCCACACTCCAATCTTAGAACAATCCTGGAAAGCACATCACAACCCTGCAAGAGCAATCTTCAGGAAAGGAACTTCAGAAAGAACCCAGTCTAAACAGAAACAACCATTAAAAGAGGCCTGAAACCGCCAGAGAGGAGACTCTAAAGATCAAGCCAAGAACTGAAGAAAGTCGTGCTCCAACCTTAGCAGGAAGGACAAGCTCACCGAGCTACTGCAAACCTTCCACTCATTCCAGACTCTAAAGGGTGAACACTTCAGAGCAACAACGCTAAATCCAACGAGCGTGTAGACAAAAAGAATCCTCCAACAAGGACGCTGGGCAGAGGGCTCAGAGAACCAGGGACTCTAGAAAGAATGCTGAAGGGAGATGAACACTTCAAATACAACACCAAAGAATGTGCCTCGCAGCACTACATATCCTCCGCACTCCTGCAATCTATATCCTCCAAAACGGCCTCCAACGAGGGATGAACTAGGCAAACAGGCTTTGGATCGGGCCTCCAACGAAAAAAATAAATTTAAACACTTCTTGGAGCGAAAAAATCAGCCAATCAATTCAATAGTTGTAATGATCTTAGCATGATTGAAGTTTTAATTACGAAGTTGAAGTTTAATTTTTCCAACTATCACAAACTATACTTATCACATGTTAACTAATTTTTTTTTTTTAGATTGTTAATTATGAATTTTGAACTACGCTCATAAAATCAATATGGATAGTACACTAGTATAATTCTTGTCCATAGATGAAAGTCCACCGCAAAATTATAAGATATAAACACATATCAATGCAATTAACTAGATGCCCAATTGCGAGATGGAGGAGTTTATTAGGAGTTCAAACGATCTTATTAAGAATTCGATTGTTACATGAGTGCACATTAGCTAGACTCCTAGATGCCAAATGTACTTAGACTAAGCCTTAAGCGATTAGAGTTGAAGTTGAGCTAATAGTTGTAGAACCATTGGAGTTAACCTAATATTTATATCTAATAGTTAAGCTAATAATTATCCAATATAACCGTGATTAGAGTTGAACTTAAGCTAATAGTTGTAGAATTATTGGAGTTAAGCTCATAGTTGTATCTAATAGTTAATTTAAAAGCTAATATCTTAACAATTGCAGTTCAAATAAAAATCATAATTGAAATTGAAGTTAAGTTAATGGTTGTATCACTAACGGAGTTAAGCTCATAGTTGTATTTATTAATAGGATAGTTGTATATAATAATCGAATAGTTGAAGTTGAAGTTTAATTTTTCCAACTAATAGTTAATTTAAAAGTTAATATATCGACAATGGTAGTTGAAGTAAAAGTCATGATTGGAGTTAACATTAAGCTAGTAGTTGTTTCATCAATGGAGTTAAGCTCATAGTTGTATCTATTACTCGAATAGTTGTATCTAATAATATAATATTTGAAGTTGAATTTTAATGTTTCCAACTATCATGAACTGTACTTATCAGATCTTAACTAGTTATTTTTATTTATTTTTTAAATTATTAATTATGATTTTTGGAGGACACCCATAGAATCAATTTGAACAATATACTTGTCTCATTATCGTCCAGTGATAAAAAATCATAGATGGTAGTCCACCCCAAAATTCTAAGATATAAATACATATGGGTGTAATTAGCTAGATGCCCAACTGCTAGATGGAGGAGTTTATTAAGAGTTCAAACAATTTTATTAGGAGTTCGATTGTTACACAAGTGCCCATTTTCTAGACTCATAGATGCCAAATGTACTTAGACTAAGCCTTAAGCGATTAGAGTTGAAGTTAAGGTAATAGTTGTAGAATCATTGGAGTTAAGCTAATATTTGTATCTAACAGTTAAGGTAATAGTTATCAAATATAACCATGATTAGAGTAGAAGTTAAGCTAATAGTTGTAGAATCATTTGAGTTAAGCTAATAGTTGTATCTAATAGTTAATTTAGAAGTTAATATATCAACAATTGCAGTTCAAGTAAAAGTCATGATTGGAGTTGAAGTTAAGCTAATAGTTGTATCATCAATGGAGTTAAGATCATAGTTGTATCTATTAATTGAATAGTTGTATCTAATAATCAAATCGTTGAAGTTGAAGTTTAATTTTTCCAACTGATAGTTGTATATAATAGTTAATTTAAAAGTTAATATATCAGTAATTGAAGTTCAAGTAAAAGTCATGATTGGAGTTGGCATTAAGCTAATAGCCGTATCATTAATGGAATTAATCTCATAGTTGTATCTATTAATCAAATGCTTGTATCTAATAATCAAATAGTTGAAGTTGAATTTTAATTTTTTCAAGTATCACGAACTGTACTTATCATATGTTAACTAAGCTATTTTTTTAGTTTTTGAAATTAATAATTATGAATTTTGGACGATGCCCATAGAATCAATCTGGACAGTACATTTGTTTCATCATCATAATGACAATTTTTTCTCCACACCCCATATCTAAAAAAGAATTTCAAAATACATACAAATATTATAATTGAACATAAAATTCCAGCGCTAATGTGGGCTTGTCAAAGTCATTAAAATTTCAAGGTTTAGAGTTGGGATGAATTTGGAAACATAATTCGAGCGCTAATGTGGGCTTCTCAAAGTCATTAAAATTTCAAGGTTTAGAGTTGGGAGGAATTTGGAAACATAAAACTATAGTATTTAGTCATCCAACCTTAACGGTAAAGATTGAAATTTTTCCTTGTGAAGGAGGATTATCATGATGAGATTTTGATTAGAGGAGTTTACAGTTGAAGGACGGACGTTGGAATTAATGATGGTATTTGAACATTGTTTGAATAGATTGAGATACAATCTATGTAACAAAGGCATTTGCATAGAGTTTGAAATTGAATATATTTGTCTTAAGCAATTATATACTTTGTGATACATTTTGACATTGCATACAAAGTATATCATTTTTCGTTCTTGAAGCTATATAAGTCTTTAGTAAGCTAAAAATTATTTTTTGATTGAGATCATTAAGAGGTTGGAAGTAAGAGATGTTACTAAAAGCCTACATAGTTTGAAAATGCTAGTATTGGAATATTGGTCCCTTTCTTATTTGGAATATCAATAGGTTGGAAATATGAAGCAATGAGCCTTGAGTTAGCAATGTGAGGAGATATCTCCTCATGAGCTTTTGTTGGAAGTGAAATATCTCACGAAGTAGCAGGGTAATACATTTCTCGTGTGTAACCTTATAGAAAATTTTCAATGAAACACCAAAATCTTTGAGCAAGAAATGAAAATGACCATATATTTCATAGAGAGGTCTCAAGATGACATGGGCTTATTATTCTTAAGGAAAATGTTTGATGATCTTGACGCAAAGATTTAAGTAGCATATGATAAACAACATTTTCTAGAGTATATGTTGCATGCTTATGACAAATATTGAGTGAAAATAGGGTGTTATTTTAGGGATGTCAAATGTGTGGGAGATCATCCTCAATCCTAGACGAAATTTGGAATTGGGCCTTGGAATAACTACTAATAATTAGTTACTTCAGAGTTATGGAATCCTGTGTGAGAAACTTGTAATAAATACTAATAATTAAGGTGAGTTTTACAATCTTCTTCAGGGGCTCAAACTTTTTGAAACAAATCATGTAATGTCCTTCCTAGTGATTAGGGATTCTTTTATAATAATCAAATTAACGAACAAGACACACTTGTCATATGATGGCACTTTAGCTCATCCAATAATCATATTCAAGGCGGAAGCATCTCATTTGGAGGACATTTTATTCTAACACGTTATGAGAGAATTCAATTACTAGACAAACACTTTAGCCAATTGTGCATCGAGATTAAGTGTGGGAGCTTTGGAATAGTGGGGGGGAGGTTTTATTCCATCATATCCCTTGAGTATTAATTTGTAACTATCAATTATATGTTCTAAATCAATTAAATGCCAAGTTTATGCAAACCACCATGTAGAAGAGAATTCAAAGCCGTTGAATGTGATCATATAAGGGTGATCAAAGCTTAACACAATTATAGTATGGAAACACATGTGCTAAATGTATTCGCCTGTGTTGTTTTGAACTGGAAAGGATTAATTTCAGGCATATAAGTGGGCTTATGGAATTTGGAATAGGAGTTGGAGACCTAGTTCGTCTTGGTGGGCTTCCCCTTTGGAAACATGGGTAAGATCCTCTGTTAGTGCATTGTGGTCTTAGTTTGATGAAGGTTGAGATACCAATGGCCAAAATTATGGAGAAATGAACTCCTTGTAATGTTGCGAGGTAGTGCATCCTTATTTGACTCTTCAAACCAGTTTTGCATTGTTGGTTCCATGTTTTCTTCCTCCTTTTTAGACCATCTTGATTGACTTTAACAATAAACTTGTCATTCTGAATTATTGTCATTCTTTTTATGTACAATATCACTTTTTTAAGTGCCTCTAATTATAATAAATATAATCATGTTTTAATTAAAAATATCTTATTAAAAAAAACGCTTAACTCTAATTATAATAAATATAATCATGTTTTAATTAAAAATATCTTATTAAAGAAAACTCTTAACCATGATGATGATTAATGTTAGTTTACTTTAAACCACTTATATTAAATAATCAAATGTTTTGATTAAAAGTATCTTAAAAAAAATTGTTTCATTTTACTCTGAAACAACTTATTAGAAGATACGTTTACACTCTTAATCAATATTATATATATAATCTTTATATAGGCATACATAGGAGATACTTTTACACTCTTAATCAATATTATATATATAATCACATTCGTATTTATATAGGCATACATACTGGTATTTAAATTCTTAATATGGAAATGCTCGTTGCCTTACGTACGCTCTACATTTGTAAAATGTTATGAACATAGTAAATACAAAATGCAGAGATACAAAGAATATATTTATTCCTTCGCTAAATACCAAATATAAAGAATCTAATTGTTCCTTAAGTAAGCATATAGTACGCAGATTGAAAAGCTGAAATGGCACAATCTCGTATTCCTATTTAAAAGAATTTACACTCACATTCCTTCTTTGGTTCTCTTACTGCGTCATGAAAAACATTTCTGTTCACGTAGTGTTCATTTTAAAAGTGACCTCTCGTGGGTTTTTCGAATTTTATTCTACTTTTTATCATTATTAATAAATAATATATTAATATTTTTCATCAAAGAATCGTTTTAAAGCCAGCTAGATCAGAGATTGGAAAAGGACTGGAAAGTTGCGATATTGATAGCTGGCAAATCTTTGTAAAAGAACTTCCACCACCTTGCACGCGTGCTCTCTAGTGTCGGCCACGATTCCACGTCAGAATGTACGTCCGTAAATGGGGCAGAGTGGAGGAGATGCTGACTACGCAGAGCCGCCTCATGTTAAGTTGGAAAATAACGTAAGCGTGTTTACAACTCCACGACGGAAACAGCTAGTCGGTTTAGGTTTACCTACTTTAATTTGTGATTGGATTCCGCCAAAGTCTAATGTTTAATGTATTGAGAGGGGTCATCTTTAATTTAATAATAATAATAATAAGAAGAAGTTTAATGTTATTGGCTTCCGCCAAAGTCAAATGTTTAATGTATTTGGAGGGGTCATTTGTAATTTATAAAATAATAATAATAATAATAACAATAACTCTAATGTTAATGTATTTGTATTTGGAAAGGTTATTTATATGTTGCAAAATAATAATAACATTGGTCCTTTATACAAATATAAGCGATGAGGTGCATGCCCCACATGACCATATTCCAAAAGTATTTTCCACGACCTAACTAAAATATCATATTGGTGGTGCTCGTACACAACACGTGCATTTGCATCTGCCCACTTTGAATGAAGTTGATTGATAATTCTCATGACCCTTCCCTTGTTGTTGTCATTAACTTAACCACTGATTTGTCAGTGGTTGTGAACAATCACTCCACCACAAACTTTGTGGTTGTCATTAACTTAACCACTGATTTCCCAGTGGTTGTGAACAATCACTCCACCACAAACCTAGTGCATGCTGCGTGGGAAGGGGTGGAGTGTTTAAATTTGTAAATTGTAAATTTATTTTTATATGCTCTGATGGACCCTAAGATAGATTTTGAGAATGAATTTTACTATAAGGGGACACAACCATAATTAATTATATAAGGTTGTGGTCAAGATGCTTAATAATTAAAAGTCTATTTGCCATTGTCAAGTAGATATCATGGAAAAAGATTATTTGTGGAGCGTGCTACAATGTTGACAAGATGTTATCATGTACATTAAACCTCGATATCAATGGTCCAAGTAATTATAAAATACTCTTTTTTCACTACTATTCTTTTGATCATGGGATTTTTGAAAAAAAGTTATTAAAAATTGAAAACGATTGTGATGATGGAGGCAATATGATAGTTAATTACTTTAAAACATTGTATTATTAAAAAGTATGACTTTGAATTTAACTAGATCATGGTATTTTTGGAAAAAATATTAAAAAATGAAAACTATTGTGATGATGGAGGAGGAAATATGATTGTTAATTACTTTAAAACATTTTATTATTAAAAATATGATTTTGAATTTAATTATATAGTAAAAAAGATGTCAACATTGAGTAATAAGTTATGAGGGTCTTTGAGGTTTGACCTGGACTCACCATCTCCATGTTAGTAGCGTGATGTGTGTGATGGTGAGGTTTTAATAAGGATTGGAATATGAAATTTAATAAATGATTTTAATAAATGTTTTATTTATAGATTGTAATTGTATTTAGAGAGCAAATAATCTTGTGACAAGTAATTTGTTTGTAAAATTTTGTCTCTGGTTTTAATTTTTAATATAGATTAATGGACTTTTCATAAGCACACGATACAACAATTTTCCATTTAGCTAGAGAGATAGGATTAACTTCTTGTGCCTTTTCTCTCTTCTCTTTTTGACAACTCACTTGACTTAACGACACAGTTGAACTTATGGCTTCTAAAACTATAGAGATTATATTAAAAATGGTTCTCTACACATGGTACATGGAGTGGTGATGGAGTGTCTCCCTAAAAATCTAGTAGTTGTAAAAATTGGGCCATCTCCATCTATTTTTTAATGACCTTGAACAATATTATATACATACATGCTTCCATGATTGGAGAGCTACCAAAGCACGAAAAAGATCCAACCATCTTTACTAAATAAAATATCATTCCTTTTTAAATTTATATGAAAAAATTACACAAAAATGTTTTTTTTTTATAAAATTTGAAACTACATAACCCCTATATACTTAACTCCCATAGAAACTAATTTTAAGAAATTAATCACGAAGCTCAACACACACAAAACCCAAATAGACTTTACAAAAGCACACAAACATAACAATTTGAGCATTTAATACAATTGGATATTTAATCCCTAGTGAGCAAGTCTCATGTTTACATGCAAGGATCTCATTCAATAATTTAATAACCATGTAAGCTTCCACAAGTTGCACAACCTAAAAGGCCATGATTAAAAAAAAAAAAAACCTATCTTTCTTGCTATTCATATAGAATCAAAGAAAAGATGGTCATTACAAGTGAGTAGCTGATACATATTCAAGACAAAGATGTACGCAAACAAAAGGCCAAAATACCAGTTAACACAGTTACTGACAATAACTAGTCCAAAGAGAAAGTGACAATGAAAACTACACTGGAACACGGCAATAGGTCCACCACCTATCATGTAATACAAAGGTGTTTTCAGAGTCTTAATAAAGGGTGACCTTCCCATCCGAGGATAAAATACCGTCAATGAATTCCTAAAAAATAAGCAACCTTCATCACATCTTAATGTTTTCTTTGATAGGGATTTTGCTACGACATTATACTCCCTATGAATATGGTTGACATGAAGCTCCCAAAAATGAGTTCATAAGTTCGCAGTCCTAGTTAGCCAATAGGACAAAGAGAGAGATCCAAGATTGTGTTGTCCCTAGAACCAGTTAATGACCGCCAAAGAGTCACCAAAAACATATAGGAAAATGATGCCATTCAACAACAAAAATTGTAGGAGGCACCACAAAGCAAGCAATTATGCTTTGGTATTCATTCTTCACCACAACCCAACATAATATAAAAAAATGATCCTTGTTCATAATGAGGTATACACCACAACCACTTGAACCCCCTTGAGCCGCACCATCAAAATAACTAGTCACGCAACCCATCTTCATTTGCGGTCCCACAAGAATTCTAATATTTGCCACTTTTTTCTCCATTGAGTATTCTTTGTACATCCCGATACATTTCAATGTGCCGTAGTGAGGACAAGGAGGAGTGTCCTGAAAGATAGCATGATTCCTATTGTTTCAGATATACCAACAAAAGAAGACTGACATAAATGAATGATCACAAATTTTTGGAGCCAATAAAGAAAAAGTTCCTCAAAGGATCAAGAGCCCCAGTCGAAATCTATTTGTAGGATGTGACAAAGCTCAACCCAAACCTGTGTACTGAAAGTATAAGACACAAATAGGTGCTTGACATTCTCGCTAGATAGGCCACATAAAATACAAAGGCTAGGGCCAACCCAACCTCTTCTCTGAATATTTTCCCAGGTGAGAATCTGATTCTCTAATACCAGCCAAATGAAACACTGTAATTTTGAGGGAATATGCCATTTCCAAATATGAGAATACCGCCAATAAGTAAAAATATTATCTCGTGATTGTGCTAAGATTAGGTACGCCAGTTTTGTAGTCAGGCCACCCTCAAAGTTTTGAAAATTCCGAACCAAGGAGTTGTCGACATGAAAGAGTCTAATGCCAACGTTTTCCAGTTTTGAAATATACTTGTCCCACTCAATCCCCAAAATACCATGTAAATCAACTCGACTACCCACAACTGATATGAACCAAGATGCGGATACCCACCAACTCTGACAACCTGACCCAATGTAAATAGCCTAGGCTTGATAAATGTTCGATAATACCAGGATTAAGTGTTGAAGACCCACTGCAACCCATTATCAAGTCAGTACCTATCTGTATGGAAGTGCCACACCCCACCTTCTGTTACTAGAAATTCTCAATCAACGCAGACACATATTGTTTCCCTAGTCTACATGGGGTAGATTTAGAAGAAAAATACATAGTGATGCATCCTTTGCCTAGATTATTAATCTACTTGAATGCCAAGCTTTCTTACCTCGGCAATGAAGGTGATCCGTGCCTTATAACTCTCCTGCGATTAGTTGTATCTGCAAAAGAATGTAAGGAACAAGATACAATAGTAAAATCAACAAGGTAGTTCAATGATCTATACTAATGATCAAGGAGAAAAGTAATGAACAATCAATATTAACACAAATAATTCATGAGAAAGGGGAACATGCTTGTATTAGCAATATAAGAGAACAAAACTACAACGAAAGCCTTGATGTTGAAGCTTTGCTCTAACAATGCCTTTGACTAACTTTCACACTCACTCTACAAACCCTACAAATCTCACTCACAACCACACTCTTTGCCTCCTATACCAACAATGTTTTACAACATAAAGGTGCTCTCTTGGTTATCTTACTTCCCATATCCATGGAGGGAAGCTTGTATATATAGGTCAAAGAGGGCCCAAAGGGGTTGAGATCTTTTGGGATGAAGGTGAGGAATGATCCTTGGAGGCTAGGGGTATGGATGCCACCTATTCCAAGTAGTTGGGATAAGCTCCCACGATGAATTTCTTCTATAAGGTTCTCAAAATATTATATTTTTTCCCTTTTGATAGTGTCGACGTTCCTTGTACATGAGTAGGCTGCACCGATGCTCTTTGTCTTCAAGCAGTAGGTGTCACCAATGCACTTTGTCAGTAGGCAAGAGGCATCAAGCCAGTTTGATGCCCTATGTCAAGAGGCAAGGTGCGTCATACCTCCTAGCGTTGAGCAAAAAGGCCCCTCAAAAGATGATTTGTCCAAATCACTTTAGGGGATTGAGCAGAGAGACAAATTTTGGGTGTAACAAAATGCCCCCTAAATTATGAAGCTAGAAGGATATGACAGGTGAAATACTTTTCTAGATATGATATGAGATCAAAGGCATACGAGTGGCGAGTGAAGACTTGACATAAGACTAGTTACAAACGATCTGACTCAAATCATGGTTGCATACCAATACACTACAGATCCATGTATAATTACCAAGTCATGGCTACCAACAATACACTGTAGATCCATGATTAACAAAACTCAAATAGGGACATACTTACAGAATATACATTGTAGATCCATGTCATCCTGACTCAAACCTGAGCATAGCCACCAAACATACAATGTGGATCCATGCAATGAATCAAGAAATACTCCATCGCAATACCTGAAGACAGGCACATATTCAAATGAATACCTAACCATTCAGGGTCTTCACTCCAATTCTAAATCGTACGATTCTATCCATGTGTATAGATGTCTTGATGTCAAACATGGTAGAAACCACTTGATTACCGATCATTGATGTATACAATTAACAAGTGCAAGGGAAGCCATCATTAATGTCAATGATACCCAAGGTACCTTAATACATTCCCCTAAGTGTGAATATATGAGCTGAAGTAAAAAAATCAGCCTAATCTTCCAATTAGAGGCCAGTGATGAAATCCTACACACAGGAACCATTCAGGGTTCTTCTACACACAGGAACCCTACGCTTCCGTCCTATAGACGGAAGGTGCTTATTCCTGCCTGTAGCTAGGGTGAAAGCCCTACTACAGGGTGCTTCAGTACCTAAGAGGCACAAATGACTATTGTATCACCTTTAACAATAACATCGATTCTGTATGCTATTTTGTTGATTCATATTTCGTAGGTTATTTGGACAAGAGAAGGTCTACTTTAGGTTATGTCTTCATTCTTGCAGGCAGAGCTATAGGTTGGATGTCAAAGCTTTAGGAAACAATTTCTTTATCCACTACAGAGGTTGAATACATTGTAGCCTCACATGCTTGTAAATATGCTATTTGGATGAAAGGTCTACTTAGAGAAATTGGAAGGTTGCAGAGCAGTATGCATGTTTTCTGTGATAGTCAAAGTGCTATACATTTGGCTACAAATCTTGTTTATCATAGTAAGACTAAAAATATTGATGTAAAGTATCATTTTGTAAGACAAGCCATTGGTGAAGATGGAGTAGATATGAAAACGTTTCATACTCTAGAAAATTGTGTAGATATGTTTACAAATCCAATATTGTTAGAGAAGTTTCGATGGTGTGTAGCTTCTCTTGGTTTGAAAAAAAGGTGATAAATAGTCTTGGGTAAAGTATTAGAAAATTTTATTGTCAAGGTGGAGATTGTTAATAATGACAACTAAACTGACGTGTTTACATGAAGTTTCGTAACGAGCATATCCGACAACGATTTTACTCTTGTAACTTATTTCATGAAGTATATAGTGCATCGTTGGGATACGTAATGTAGTTTTCTGAGAGGCTGAAATCCCGTCATGTAATCTTCTCAATATTGATTAATGAGCTTCAATACTTTGGCTGCGTGGATGTTTCCCATTATGGGGTTTTACCACATTAAATACTATTTATAAATGGCGTTTCTATGTCTCTAATTTATAGCAATATGCTATTACTTAGTGACTTAGTGCGTGATATTGATTTTAGAAGAATACTATTACTTCTTGCGAGTTTGTGTTTAATTAGAGTGCGTGTATTGCTCTTATATATGTTCAATTAAGAATAGAATTGTGTAATTTCCTCTTCAAGCATTGAATCATGTGCTTTCAATTACATACATTGGATTGCGTAGTTTCTTTTACAAGCATGTAGTGATTTCTTTCCTTGCCGATATGATCAATTTTGTTTCCAATTAAAATTGCAATTACTTTTAGGTTCTAATTAATGCAAGATAAAAGTGTGGTTCTCTTTTCTTTCCAAGTAGAATGGTGATTAATTAATTTCATGATAGGTTAGTGAATTAATATCTTTTTAGCTTGAGTGGATTTGGATGCTACTTTATCACATTTAGTATTATATATCAACAGTAAAAGAAATTGTATTTTGCATATATTTTAAGAGTAGCCTTGAAAATAAACGTTCCTAGATTGGGATCTAATGTGAATACTAATTTGGTGTTTTATCAAGAATATTAGCCTCAACAATAATATATTGAAAATATTTATGTAATTTGATTGAGATAAATAATCTACAGGTTTCAATTAATAAAACAATCACAAAGAACACCACAAAAACAAAGTGTCATTGGATAGATATAACCTTTAAAATGCGTAAAATTATTTCTTTTACAATCGCCATGAAGTGATGATTAATTAAGATGAAGATCATATCATGTTTTATATATATATATAATTTTCAGGTATATAAGTGACACTTCCATAACGTACTCCTATCCTGTCTAATCATGGAAACAAGGTAGCCTCCACCATTTCGCTATTTCTGGGCGTTTCTACTTGTTACAATGGCTACATATTCACTCTACAGGACTCTATATGCTATCTAAGCCTCAAAATTTTAGAAATGGAGGGACTGTTCATTAAATAAATATGCTTCTTGTCATAGCATTCTAATTTGTTCAAATTAGAGAAATAAATGAGGGAAACCAGCATAGCACAAAGGCTCGCTCATACAGACAGGAGGAGAAACACTCAACTCAATTGTATTAAGGAATAAAGGTTACATATATAGTAAAGAGATAAACAAAGCTAGATCCAATAAATGTGGATTAGATCCTACAACATAGGAGCTGTTTGAACAAGAAACCTAGATATAGAAAACATACGAATATATTTGCTGCATTATATCTAACAACCTCCCTTAATGCAGAAATGGATTATTGACAACACCTAATTTCTTCCTAAGATTCTAAAAATGGATCCTTCCAATTGGTTTAGTAAAAATATCAGCAACATTCACACTTGAATTACAATAGATGAGTTCAATTTATTGAGACTCAATCTTTTCTCTGATAAAATGATGCTGCAGCTCAATATGTTTGGATCTGGGATGATAGACTGGATTATGTGCCAACTTAATTGAGCTTTGATTATCACACTGGATTCTAGTAGCTTGTTTGTGTTGTGTTCCAACATATTCAATAATGCACCTCAACCAAATGGCTTCACAAGTAGCACTAGTTAAAGCTTTATATTCAGTTTATGTGGATGACAAAGAAACAGTTGGTTGTTTCTTACTGCTCCATGATATGCCTCATAAACCAATGTTAAATGCATATCCAGAAGTGGATTTTCAGTCATCAGGAATGCCTACCAAGTCAGAATTAGAGTAATCTTCCAACTGATGGATTTCCATCCATGATTCTTCTGTTTTCTATTGTTTCATCATTTGAGGTAGTATCACTCATGCTTGATTCGTGTTCCTGAACCTGCCGCTACTCTTGCACCTGCTGCTAATCCTACACTTTTTGAAGAATTTTATCTATTTGACATGCTTATCTGGGATGAGTTATTCATCATGTTACATATATTTGTATTTTCATGAAATACAACATCTCTACTACCAATCAATTTGTGTGAACTAGGATGAAATAGTTTGTATGCTTTCTGATCATCACAGTAGCCAACAAAGACACATTCAATGGACTTTGCATCCAATTTCCTTCTGTCATCTTTAGGTATGTATGCAAAATCCCTAGAACCAAATATTCTTAAATGACTAATTTTAGGTTTATAGCCATGAAAGACTTCGAATAGGGTTTGAAGTTATAATTTATTTGTTGGACTTCTATTCTTTAAGTAAAAAACAATGTTTATTGTTTCAGTCCAAAATCCATTAGAAATGTTTTTACCTTGGAGCATGCTGCGAGAACATTCCACCAATGTTTTGTTTTTCCTCTCAGCAATACTATTTTTCTGAGGTGTATCAGTGACTATGAATTGTTGTTGGATTCCATTTTCTATACAATATCTTATAAAGGATCCAGAAGTGTACTCACCACCTTGATCTGATCTGAGGATTTTAATGTATTTACCTGTCTACTTCTCAACTTTGATTCTGAATTCCTTGAAATATTCGAATACATCGCTTTTCCTTCTGATGAAGTAAGCCCATGTGAACTTGGATTTGTCTTCAACAAATATCAGGAAATATTATGCACCACCGAGTGATTTAGTCTACATAGGTCCACATACATCAGTATGTATTAGGCCAAGGAGTTCAGTTTGTCTCTTCTCTTCATGGTTAGGAAATTCATTTCGGTGTTGTTTTCCGAGTGCACATGCAACACATTCAATATGATCATTTTTTATGATAGGAAGACCCTCAACCATAGAATTTTTCTGTAATAACATGAGAGCATTATGATTGATGTGTCCATACCTTTGGTTCCACAATTAGACATCTGAAATAGTTGATGTTGGTAGTTCCTGATGGTTTCCCTTGATTGCATCCAGCTTGTACAATCCACCAATTCTGGATCCTATCGCTATAACCCTGTAATGATCTTGGACATATTTCACATGACACTTATATTTATCAAATTCAACTTTCATATCATTATCGGTGATAGCAGAAACATATATTAGATTCTTTTTGATGCTTGGGACATACATCACATTATGTATCTATTTAAATTGTCCATTGGGTAGGTTAACACTTATTAGTCCATAACCTAGGACTTTGTGAGACGTCTTATCACCTAGATAGATGTGTGTGCCATCAAAATTTTTATAATACTCATCTTACCAATCTCTTTTACAAGACATATGGGAAGATGCACCTGAATCTATGAACCATGCATTTTCATCATCCGTCTCAGCAGACAAAGCATGTTCAAATATTAACAGTCCTAGGGTTTTTAATCCATTGACATCTGAGGTGTCTTTTCTAACTTAATTTCCATTATGTTTTCTGTATTTGTTGTTTGAGTCATTGTTTATCTTTTTAAAACAATTTCTAGCTATGTGACTTGATTTGCAACAATAATGGCATACAACATATTTATTAGCACTAGAGTCATTGTGTAACATACCTCTGTGTCTTACACGAAACTTGCCTCTGTGTGAATTTCAATGATTCCCTCTATGTCGGTATTTGCCTCTTGCCATTAGTGCCTGATCTGTAGACTGAGATTCTGGCTCATAAATATTCATTCGCTCTTCTTCTTGCTGCAAGAGCTGAGATAAACACTTTGTAATTTGGCTAAAGACCTTTTAATGTGATAGATACAAGATCAATACTAGTAACTTGTTCACCTATGTCACCCACAATATCTTTGAAGTCATTGATGCGGGAGAGTTATTTATTCATAGTTTCATTCACATCCATCTTTTTAGACAACAATATGGTCTTTAAAAACAAAATTCTATTAGAGTCAGATGTATCATACAAACCTTTCAGTTTGTTCCATGTGCCTTTGGACGTCTTGCAATTTCTGATGTGAGGTATTATGTTGTCTTTTACAGACATACAAATCAACACCTTTGCTTGGGTTTCCCACAAATTCCATTCTGAAATTGACAGAGGATCTGCGAGCTTTGGTTCACCCCCTTTCACTATTGGCCACATATAGAGAGATTCAAGTACAGTAATTAGCTTGAATTTCTAATTTACATAATTTTCCCCATTCAATTTTTATGCTTCTGTAATATATAACTTGGCAAGAGACATGTCCACCATTTTGAAATAAGTGAAAGGAAAATAATTTCAACCATAATGGAGAAAAAAATACTGGCTCACCTCCTTGACAAATTGTAGAAAAATAACCCGACGCTTACTGCCTTGGCCTGATCCCACGTTGACAAAAAATTGGGTAAGGAAGGGCTCATCGACGCTTCTTCCCTCTGGCCGATAGGAGTTGTCATCACATGAGATTATTGTGTACACAATGTCGTCGGTGCTCTGTCTCTCCCCACTGAAGGCACATACAAAACACACACTTATCTCACCAGGTGCGTCATCAAAAATTGTGAGGAAAAAATATTTCAGAGGTTGATATCTTTCTTCAGGCAACACACATTCACGCCACTGAAAAAAAATTACCCCGTTATAATAATTTCTTACCGTTTCCTCTGCGAGTTTAAGCTGATTTGTTGACAACAAATCTGATTTTCTATAATGTCCAGATCTGGGGGCATTTACAACATTGTATGTAGAGGTCCTGCATCTTCCCTTTGCAAGCTAACTTTTGAAAACCAGCGCAAGCTTGAACAAAAAAAACAACGCAGCCTTTCACCTTTGAAAAACGTGGAGAGAAAAAAAAATATTTACACATGAGAAATATTTTATCCATGTTTTCTCCTTAGCTATGAGAAAAAAAAATTATTGTGATCTCATCATGTTAATGGTGAGTAGCAATCTCCACTTCAAAAAAAATTCTCACGGCCAACACTCCTGCAACCAACTCTCCCTTCAAGAATTTAACGTTGGCAATTTCAGCTCAGAATTAAAATTCAACTTTTTTTCTTCTCCACCACAGACAGGTAGTTAGCCATGGAGTTCCTCCACACATGCACACTCACAACAATTTCTGGTTTCCTCACAGTAGCCCACAACTTGGATCTGATACCAAATTAGAGAAATCAATGAGGGAAACCAACAGAGCACAAAGGCTCGCTCAGACAGACAGGAGGAGAGACACTCAACTCAATTGTATTAAGGAATAAAGGTTACATATATAGAAAAGAGATAAAATAAGATAGATCCAATAAATATGGATCAGATCCTACATCATAGGAGTTGTTTGAACAAGAAACCTAGATATAGAAAACATATGAATATATTTGCTGCATCATATCTAACAATTCATCTCACATATTTTGACAATTAAATTCCTATTTCAGCATTTGACCTTAGCATGCTAATTTGCAGACTATTTATATATATATATATCTATTAAGCATTTAGGCTAAGCGAGTTAGATTTTTCTTGAAAGATTTTAAAGAAAATGTGTGTGTGAAACTTGTTTACCTAGCACCGAATTTTCAGTGGGCTTGTGATTAGCAACTTCTTTTCTTGTAGTCTGCAGTTGTATGGTGCCATATTTCTACTTTCTCTGATCATGGAACCATTTGGAGAACTTATCAATGCATTAGACGGTAACTTTTTGATTGTGGGTAAGGAATTGATCACATTAAAAGTGTATATATTTAGTGTTTATATTTTAAATTTGGGTTGGAGTAGTAAGTATGATTTTCCTAGATTATAGGAGGATGAGCCAAGTGTATTGTCCAAATTCGAAATAAACAATTATAAAATAAAATAATATAAAAAATAACTGGTAGTTGATTTGTGGGTATCTGGAAGTGGTCTACAACTAGTTTAACTAGAAGAAAGTGAGACATCGAATGATTACAACTACACGTAGAGAACAAGTAACAGGTAATTTGTTCATGACACTTAACTTGTGACCTATTAAGATTCACCCATCACAAATTAATTAATTGTGTTGATGAATATTAGTGATGAAATTAGAACACTTGCACACATTCAAAGTGCACATGAATATTAGTGAATAAATTAAAACACTTGCACACATTCAAATTGCACATTTCCATAGATTAAAAAATAGAGCCGATCCTCTTGAAATAAAAAATTGAAAGGTAAACTGATCAAATCAAGCCATCCCATAAATGGAATAGTCAAACGAGAATAGGGCGTTGGTGGAATCAATGTAGAGTGGTGGTGTCGAGTGATCAAATTTGAAGGGTGGGTCTTAATTTCAATTTCAAGGATATATATTCTTCCATTCCAATGAAGGGTAATATAAATAATTGTACATCAATTGACAAGTATAAATTAACTAAACCATTCAAAAAAAAATGTAAAAATCAAATATTTATGGAACCAAATATTACGGAACCTAAATATTAACTAAACCAAATATTATGGAACCTAATACTTTTGCATTGGAAAGTAAAAATATTCTAGCAGCTATCTTTGTAGACTATTATATAGTAAGCTAAATTTTAGACGATTTTCTCTTAGTTTTCGGTGATTTTTCATTTAAAATCTAGTAAAAATGGTTGAAATCACAGTTTTTAGTTGTTGAAATTGCACATTTGGAGTGCCCTAGGGGTAATCGAGGGTGTTGAGTCCATTGCTTCTATGAAAATTGCAATTTCAACAACAAATCGTTTTGGATTTAGATCATCTCACTAAAAAAAGTACAAATCGTCTAAACTTTAGCTTATTCTAGGCTACCATTATATGTATAAAATTCACACTTTACACTTGTATTCAAAAAGTGGAGAGAGTGTCACCCATGAAAATTTTGTAAAGATGACGCTTCACGACTCGTCTTAGTTTTGCACATCACCCATTCACTGAGTAGTTTAGTAGAAATAGATATTAGATTATTTTTTATGCTTGGTGTTAGCACTCAAAATATACCCAAGGTTGTGAAAGGTAATCTTAAGGTAACAACAAAAACCACTCTTAGAAAGAAACTGGCATTTCTTTCCAGAGAGGGATCTCTCAGATATAAATTTTACAGGGCCAGATATTGAAATCAATAATTTAAGTTATGCAGATGGTTAAAACAACACATATAACCATTGGGCAATGGAGTCAAAATGTATAAAGATAACATAAAGCTTCATATGTGGAAACTCAACAAAGGAAAGATAATCATTCAGTTACAGTCATTCATTGATTTTCAGGCGATAAGAGAGAAACATGAACATTCCATCAATATAGAGCATCATAGGATGAATTCCATATCAACTTTAGAGGAAATATTTGTGAATATCTGAAACAATAGCCAAAGCATAACATGTATGAATTCTGAAACTATTAAACACTATGTTCAGATATGAAGAAAACATAATGGAAGGTAAACACTTAGAAAACAATCACATGGCAAGAAGGCACAGACTGTAATATAAACGACACATGAATCTTTGAAGATCAACCGGCACTCAGCTCTGTAATTTCATTGAAAAATCATAAAGTTCTCAATAACATCGGTCCAAGCTTATGGGTTCCAACCCTTGATACATCAATTACCTTTGAATTTATAGAAAAATAACCTCTACCTAACCTTGAATTTGAAACCTAACTGAACTCTAAAAATAGAAACAGTTACAACAAATTTCCTTCATTTCAGGATGCGGACTGCTGAACAATAAGTTTCAAATTCCCTCCTGCATATCTCTAATGGTGATAGCAGTGTGAAATATGGGAGAGGTTTTTGTAATTGGCCATGTGCCCAACAAAACCCATGTCTTATTTTCTCCAAATTCACCTCTATCTCCTCGAAATATGCCTTTGAAACTGATACACTACAAACTGAAAAAATAGGGTCACATACATTCCTTTCCCTATCAACAACAACCTCTTCTCTCTCATCCAAAACTCTGCATAATACTCCCGAACCCTGTTCCTTCTCCATAATAAACCATGGAGACAAGTCTTTAATCAAAGTCTCAGTGTTTCAAGGCTTACTTGGTCACTGTAAATACATAAAAGTTGACTTTGGAAAAGATGGCGCACTGTCCACTTATCTTTCACCCACAACGTGCAATTGAAATGAATTTACCTAAGGTCAACTTCACTTTTTATACAATGGATTATTCCGGGGTGCTTACCAAGCTGTTTTCCTCTTACTGCTTTCCTTAGCGGAACTCACCAAAATTCACCATGTGGAAAGCAGTTTAAATTTCACTACCACTCATCCTTTTTAATTATCTCACAACTTCGCACTTCGGAATAGATAATGATTGTTGATAAGATTTTCTCTTTTGTCTAAACCGTTGGATTAAAATCTATTATACGTACTCCGCCAACATTTCTCATTTCTTCAAGTGTGCATCTTCACATCGCGGTCTGTCTCATAATCGTAGATTTTATTCACTTTATTTCTTAGTCGTTGATATTTCTTCCTCGTTAACCACTTCCACCTCTCCGTAAAAAATTCTCCCTTGCGCAACTTTCCCCCAGCGGATCAATTGTCAACCATAAATTTTCATACTCGTAAATCTATACCTTTGAATTTTGCAATGAATTAACCAAAATAATACGGGACTCAAGATTACCAAGCTTTGCCAATTTTTATGTATCTCTTTATCATTTCTTGACCACATTTCTTCCTCAATTGTTCAACATAAGAGGTGTTAACACCATGATTTCACTTTATATCAAGGAAGAAAATGATATCATACACCTTGTGAACTTTGGCACTTGGACTTTGGTGGAGGAGTTTCGCTGTTATTGTGTTGATGTGGTGGCCCATATATGACCAATAGCTCGCGGTGTTGAGCATGGTTAAAAGTTGGACTTGTGCCAATATAACCTCTTTTATATAAAATAAAAGATTTTATTTTATTTTATAAAATAAAATAAAGCCTTTTCATATTTCCAAAATATAATGAACCTTTGAACTCAAGTTTATAGAGAAAATCAATTATGTTTTAAATCCAAGACTTAACTTGAAAGTAATTCTTAGGCTCTTTGAAACTTTCTCTTCATACGAATTCCAACAAATTATTTAATGCTCGAAAGCTTGACACTGCTAAATCACCCATGAAATTTGGGAAAATTTGATGACGACAACACCAACCACTGTGAAAATAAATTAGTACTAATAGCTGTCTCTACTTGGGATGGTATCCTCCCTACGAAGTAGCAAAGAACCCCATAGACCAAGTGTCAAATCCATTGGGTCACTCTCAATCTTTCTCTAAAATATTCAACATGTTCTAATCTGAACCACTGCTACAAACAAATTCCTATCATCATGTAACCTGTAAACTGTCACCCATTCTCTGAAGACTGAAACCAACTGTAACTGAAATCAAACTTGAAACTGCTAAAAGAAATGCTCAGCATGCAAACTTATTTACACCTACTTACCTACCCTACTTTATTGAGCACCAATTCCCAATCAAGTAAACTCTGACTTCCAATGAAGCCAATCAAGCAATTTTTCCAATAATTCCATTTCTTCCTCATGCTTGATTGAAATTAGAACATAAGAACAAAATAACAATAGGTTATGATGAAAAATTTGTCCTTTGTTGCAAACGCATAACCAACTACCCCATCTGAAAAAATTTATCCATGTATTCTGCTACTGGATCATAAAAAGCATGACAACCTTCAATATACTCAATCACTTGCTTACCAATAGAAGGCTTTCCAAAAAGTAACTCTTCTTGCATACTGTCAAACCAATCTTTAAAAGAGATTTGAAAGGAATTCTCATGATTGTTTTTAAATGGTATATCAACAACTTCATTTAATATTTCTAAATTTACAACTCCATTCTTCTCAAGCACTTCAAGAGGAATATCAATTTGCTCTTCAACATGATTAAGCAGAAAGATGTCTTCTTGACAAAACGTTTTTGAATTGGAAATATTTAAAGAAACATCCCATTGAGAGTCCTCATCTCCTTCTTTGTGATCCCTTTTTTTATTGCACACTGTTGGTTCTTTCACATACTGAGATTGATGGCATGATTGCTCTTCCTTTTCATTATATATAAGTAGGCTAAAATTTTCTTTAAAACCATCACTAACATAATTTTTAACAAGCTGACCGCAATCATCAGAAAAACCATCAAGAGTATAACCCTCTTCTTTCACATCACTAGGTTGATCATCTTCATGCTCATATCTTTTTCCAATTCTAATCCAAGGTCTGATTTTTCTTTAATTGCATTTTCAGAAAATAAATATGTGGAGGGAATGTAAGACTGAAAATTTACAGAATCAGAATTCTTTATGTAATCACCCACAGAAGCATTAGAACTTAGAGGAAATTGCTGCTGCAAAAAGGAATTTTCTGATTGGGAATAAGCAGCCTCATCTTGAAACAAAACTTCAGAAGTTGTATAAAATGAAGAAGGGTTTGATTGACCATCCCAAATTCCTTCTTGGTCACACAAATATTGGCAAGACTGCTGCAAATTATCATCTACTTCAAGAAAAGAAATGTATCTGGTTGAATAAGAGTTTTGGATCATGTCTCTTTCAGTTGAGGAAGAAATTATTAACTACTGAGATTTTTCTTGAATGTGAAGATAGCTAATTTTTATTTCTTTTTTCTGAAATGGGTTCTCATATAAAATTTCTAAAATCTCTTCATCCACCAACTCATCATCACTATACATGTTTTCCAAATATCCAATGAAACCTTTAACATGCGTACAACAATCTTGAACCAACAACAAGGAGGGGTATTGGTTTTTGTAATGTTCATGAAATATTCTATGAAAATCAGTAAGGGAAAACAAAATTTCTGATGGTAACCCTTCATACCATGACCTTGCATCTCCTTCTAAAGTAGCCATGAACATTTTCATTAAAGAATCCTCTAGCAATTTAACTCCCAGCTTATGTATATGCATATGAAATCTAACCAAATAAAGGGCAGCATCATCATTCTTTTGATCTTTCAACTTTGGAAGACATGTTTGCCAATCTACTTTAGGTATTCGATTTGGAAAACCAGGAATGTGAGCACGATTCATAGGAGCATACCTTGCATACAAATATTTCATCTCGACAAATGAATAAATTGAATCAACTCTTCAAACTTTGCAATCTTTTGACAGTGGAGTCTCCATAGGAATTCTAAAAACTGGATTCTTCGAAGATGGAGTCGCCAGGTGAAATATGCACAACCTTGCTTATGTATGACTGCTATTCACCATCAACAATCAAATCTGAAACTATGTCGTTCATACCCAGGGAATATTTGAACCTTTGCTCCGCGACAACGGCGCCAATTTGTTAGCACTCTGAAATATACCCAAGGTTGTGAAAGGTAATCTTAAGGTAACAACAAAAACCGCTTTTAGAAAGAAATTGGCTTTTCTTTCCAGAGAGGGATCTCTCAGATATAAATTTTACAGGGACAAATATTGAAATCAATAATTTAAGTTATGCAGATGGTTGAAACAACACATATAACCATTGGGCAATGGAGTAAAAATGTATAAAGATAACACAAAGCTTCATACATGGAAACTCAACAAAGGAAAGATAATCATTCAGTTACAGTCATTCATTGATTTTCAGGTGATAAGAGAGAAACATGAACAATCCATCAATATAGAACATCACAGGATGAATTCCATATCAACTTTAGAGGAAATATTTGTGAATATCTATAAAAATAGCCAGAGCATAACATGTATGAATTCTGAAACTATTAAACACTACGTTCAGACATGAAGAAAACAAAATGGAAGGTAAACACTTAGAAAACAATCACATGGAAAGAAGGCACATATTGTAATATAAATGACACATGAATCTTTGAAGATCAACCAACACTCAGCTCTGTAATTTCATTGAAAAATCATAAAGTTCTCAATAACATCGGTCCAAGCTTATGGGTTCCAACCCTTGATACATCAATTACCTTTGAATTTATAGAAAAATAACCTCTACCTAACCTTGAATTCGAAACCTAACTGAACTCTAAAAATAGAAATAGTTACAACAAATTTCCTTCATTTCAAGATGCGGACTATTGAACAATAAGTTTCAAAGTCCCTCCTGCATATCTCTAATGGTGACAACTGTGTGAAATCTAGAAGAGGTTTTTGTAATTGGCCATGTGACCGACATAACCCATGTCTTATTTTCTCTAAATTCACCTCTAGCTCCTCAAAATTTGCCTTTGAAACTGATACACTACAAATTGACAGAATAGGGTCACATACATTCCTTTCCCTATCAACAACAACCTCTTCTCTCTCATCCAAAACTCTCCATAATACTCCTGAACCCTCTTCCTTCTCCATAATAAACCATGGAAACAATTCTTTAATCAAAGTCTCAGTGTTTCAAGGCTTACCTAGTCACTATGAATATGTAAAAGTTGAGTTTGGAAAATATGGTGCACTGTCCACTTATCTTTCACCCGCAGCGTGCAATTGAAATGACTTTACCTAAGGTCAACTTCACTTTTTATACAACAGATTATTCCGGGGCCCTTACCAAGTTCTTTTCCTCTTACCGCTTTCCTTAGCGGAACTCACCAAAAGTCACCATGTGGAAAGTGGTTCAAATTGCACTACCACTCATCCTTTTTAATTATCTCACAGCTTCGCACTCCAGAATAGATAATGACTGTTGATAATATTTCCTCTTTTGTCTGAATCGTTGGAATAAAATCTATTATATGTACTCCGCCATCATTTCTCATTTCTTCAAACGTGCATTTTCACACCGCGGATTGCCTCATAATCGTATATTTTATTCACTTTATTTCTTAGTCGTTGATCTTTCTGCCGCATTAACCACTTCCACCTCTCCGTAAAAAATTCTCCCTTGTGCAACTTTCCCTGAGCAGATCAATTGTCCACCATAGGTTTTCATACTCGTAAATCTATACCTTTGAATTTTGCAATGAATTAACCAAAATGCGTATTTTTAATAAGGGACTCAAGATTACCAAGCTTTGCCAATTTTTATGTATCCCTTTATCATTTCTCGACCACATTTCTTCCTCAATTGTTCAACATAAGAGGTGTTAACATCACGATTTCACTTTATATCAAGGAACAAAATGATATCATACACCTTATGAACTTTGGCACTTGGACTTTGGTGGAGGAGTTTCGCTGGTATTGTGTTGATGTGGTGGCCGCTATATGACCAATAGCTTGCAGTGTTGAGCTTGGTTAAAAGTTGGCCTTGTGCCAATATAACCTCTTTTATATAAAATAAAACCTTTTATTTTATTTTATAAAATAAAACCTTTTCAGATTTCCAAAATATAATGAACCCTTGAACTCAAGTTTATAGAGAAAATCAATTATCTTTTAAATCCAAGACTTAACTTGAAAGTAATTCTTAGGATCTTTGAAACTTTTTCTTCATACCAATCCCAAAAAATTATTTAATGCTCAAAATCTTGACACTGCCAAATCACCCATGAAATGTTGGAAAATTTGATGACGACAATACCAACCACTGCGAAAATAAATTAGTGCTAACACCTGGGACATACATCAAATTATGTATCTATTTAAATTGTCCATCATGTAGGTTAACACTTATTACTTCATAACCTAGGACTTTGTGAGACCTGTTATCACCTAGATAGATGTGTGTGCCATCAGACTTTTCATAATACGCATCATACCAATCTATATTATAGGACATATGGGAAGATGCACCCAAAATCTATGAACCATGCATTTTCATCATCCGTCTCAGCAGACAAAGAATGTTTAGATATAAATAGTCTTAGTTTTTAAAATCCATTGACATCTAGGGTGTCTTTTATAACATAATTTCTATTATGTTTCCTCTATTTGTTGTTTGAGTCATTGTTTATCTTTTTAAAACAATCTCTAGCTATGTGACTTCATTTGCCACAATAATGGCATACAACATATTTATTAGCACTATAGTCATTGCATGACATACCTCTATGTGTTGCACGAAACTTGCCTCTATGTGAATTCCACTGATTCCCTCTATGCGGGTATTTGCCTCTTTCCATCAGTGCCCGATCTACAGACTGAGATTCTGACTCATAAATATTCATTCACTCTTCTTCTTGCATCAATATTTCGTCAAGCTCTGTAAATGTAGGAGGGGTCTATCTTCTTGCAAGACCTGAGATGAACACTTTGTAGATTGGAAAAAGACCTTTTAATGTGATAGATACCAGATCAATACTAGATACTTCTTCACCTATGTCACCCATATTATCTCTAAAGTATTTGATGCGGGAGAGGTATTTATTCATAGCTTCATTCACATCCATCTTGATAGACAATAATTTGGTCTTTAAAAAAAAATTCTATTAGAGTCGGATGTCTCATACAAACCTTTTAATTTTTTCCATGTGTCTTTGGACGCCTTGCAATTTATGATGTGAGGTATTATGTTGCCTTTTACATACATATGAATCAACACCTTTTCTTGGGTTTCCCATGAATTCCAATCTAAAATTGACAGAGGATTTGCGGGGTTTTGTTCATCCCCTTTCACTATTGGCCATAGATCGAGAGCTTCAAGTACAGTAATTAGCTTGAATTTCCAATTTACATAATTTTCCCCATTCAATTTTGATGCTTACATAAAATATAAGTCGGAAAGAGACATGTCCACAATTTTGAAAGAACTGAAAGAAAAATAATTTCAACCAGACAGGAGAAACAAAATACTGGCTTAGCTCCTTGAAAAATTGTAGACAAATAACCCGATGCTTACTGCCTTGGCTTGATCCGGCGCCGACAAAAAAATGGGTAAGGAAGGGCCCACCAACGCTTCTTCCCTCTAGCGGATAGGCACTGTTAGCGCATGAGATTCTCCTGTATAGAGTTACCTCGACGTTCTGTCTTTCATTAGGTGCGCCGGTAGAAATCATGAGGAAAAAAATAGATTTTAGAGGCTGAGCTCTTTGTTTAGGCAGCACACATTCACGTTACTGAAAAAACAAATTACCCCGTGATAATGATTTCGTACCATTTCCTATGCGGGTTTAAGCCGATTTGGTGACAACAAATATTATTTTATATAATGTCCAGAACTGGGGGCGTTTACAAAATTGTATGTAGAGGTGCTGCAACTTCCCTTTGCAAGCTGACTTTTGAAAGCCAGCACAACCTTGAACAAAAAAACAACGCATCCTTTCACCTTTGAAAAATGTGGAGAGAAAAAAATATTTACATGTGAGAAAACATTTTAGCTGCATTTTCTCCTTAGTTGTGAGAAAAACAATTTACTCTGATCTCATCAAGTTAATGGTGAGTAGCGATCTCCACTCCAAAAACAATTGTCATGCCCAACACTCCTGCAACCAACTCTCGCTTCAAGAATTTAATGTTGGCAATTTCATCTCAGAATTAAAATTCAACTATTTTTCTTCCCCACCACAAACAGGCAGTCAGCCAAGGAGCTCCTCCACACAGGCACACTTACAACAATTTCTGGTTTCCTCACATCAGCCCATAACTTGGATCTGATACCAAATTAGAGAAATCAATGAGGGAAACCAATAGAGCACAAATGATCGCTCAAACAGATATGAGGAGAAACACTCAACTCAATTGTATTAAGGAATAAATGTTACGCATATAGCAAAGAGATAAACTAAGATAGATCCAATAAATGTGGATCGGATCCTACAGCATAGGAGCTGTTTGAACATGAAACCTAGATATAGAAAACATACGAATATATTTGCTGCATTATATCTAACAGTTCATCTCACAGATTTTGACAATTAAATTCCTATTTCAGCATTTGACCTTAGCATGCTAATTTGCATACTATTTATATATATCTATTAAGCATTTAGTCTAGGTGAGCTAGATTTTTCTTGAAAGAATTTCAAAGAAAATGTGCGTGTGAAACTTGTTTACCTAGCATCGATTTTCCAGTGGGCTTGTGGTTAGCAACTTCTTTTCTTGTAGTCTGCAGATGTATGGTGCCATATTGCTACTTTCTCTGATCACATAACCATTTAGAGAACTTATCAATGCATTGGACCGTAAATTTTTGACCGTGGGTAAGGAATTGATCGCATTAAAAGTGTATATTTTTAGTGTTTATATTTTAAATTTGGGTTGGAGTAGTAAGTATGATTTTTCGAGATTATAGGAGGATGAGACAAGTGTATTCTCCAAATTTGAAATAAACAATTATAAAATAAAAGAATATAAAAAATAACTGGTAGTTGATGTATGGATATCGGGAAGTGGTTTACAACTAGTTTAACTAGAAGAAATTGAGACATCGAATGATTACAACTACACGTAGAGAACAAGTAATAGGTAATTTGTTCAAGACACTTAAATTGTGACCTATTAAAATTCATCAATCACAAATTAAGTAATTGTGTTGATGAATATTAGTGATGAAATTAAAACACTTACACACATTCAAAGTGCACTTTTCCATAGATTAAAAAATAGAGCCGACCCCCTTGAAATGAAAAATTGAAAGGTAAACTGATCAAATCAAGCCATCCTATAAATGGAACAGTCAAACGAGAATAGGGCGTTGGTGGCATCAATGTAGAGTGGTGGTGTCGACTGATCAAATTTGATGTCACGTCTCCACCCTTCTACCAAAAAGAGGACACGACTAATGTTGCTAGCAATCCGGGAAAACTATCCCATGAACATGATATAAAATGCATTGAACTTAAAAACATACACAGATGCACAAATCATTAACATACATCGGAAGCAAAACACATTCCATTCAAGAATTCAACATGTTCATATTATTTCATAAACAAATACATATGGATTCTTGGAATTACTCAGCCAAGTTGACACAGGGATGCACTACACAACAAAATGCAAGTTTTGCGTATGAACCAAAAACGTTAGGGGGAACCCAAAACCGAAATGACAAATGGGGAAAACGACCCAATTGACCCAAATCATTTAGTAAACGTTGGATGGCATTCCAAAGGAAAAACCAACCTCTGTTCACACCCAAATTGTTGGTCTACATTCCCAACCACAAAACATAACCAAAAATGGGTTTGCAACCCAAAAGTAACTGGTAAAATGGGGAAAAATGACCCAAGGTGAGAAATTCATTTCAGATATGTTCTATGGGTTTCATGTGGGAAAAAATGGCCCCTTCTATTCCCCACTTTGTGGATCTATCCCCCATTGACTGTGCAACCCCAAAAACAAAATTTCCCAACCGTATGAAGGAGGAAACACTAGAAAATCACCCAGGAGAGATCCCAGCCACTGAACATTATCAAAGCAACTTTCTAGACATGTGGAAAAAAAATAAACTCCTGCAACGTGAGGAAAAATGCCCTAGAGCTCCAGAAAACACATGAGGAAGAGAGGATGTGAATGAATGATGGAATGGGTAGATGTTTTTTAGGTTTTTACTTGCCCAGGAAGTCAAAACATGTTTTCCAAAATATGATGGATTCCCCAATTCAAAGTTGGACTGCCATACCCTTCCCATCCCCAAGCATTAACTAACTCAACCACTTTTGGATGACTAGGCACTAAAGACAAATTGGGTAGTTTACCACTTTATGGGTTCTCCCCATTGGCTCAAGGGTTTGAATCTCTCCCCCCCATTCCTTGTGAAATCATGCCCCCATATATTTTATGTTGCATTGACATAGCTAGTTGTGGGTATTTTATTAATTGCATATTTACATGATGTAGAAAATTATATTGTGCCATCGGCTAGCACGATGACCATTGACATCGATTTTAATTACCGAAATGTAGAAGACTAAATCCATGGCGGGGCCTTTGCCTTGAGCTCCACACCATGATTTATTAATGGTATTTACATCATTTATAATTTAATGCAATTGGGTTTGAAACCGGGGTATTACAATCCCCTCCCCCTTCAACAACACTATCCTTAGTGCTCATCAAAACTGAACAAAATGCTACCTTGGCACTACCTCAATGCTTTGCAAAATTAAACAAAAATGGATGTGCCAATTGTATGGCATCCTCCAACTCCCAGGTAGCCTTATCAGGATTGTGGTGCTCCTTCTACATATTTCACTTGTTCAATGGTACAATCTAGAACTCCTCCTTGGTCCCACTACATGGTTTTCTTCCGTATGGACTCCTCCAAGTCCTTGATTACATGAATCAGTACACACCACCAAATATTTTTCTGGTCCTAGAGAATCCTTCTCCGTAGCTTGGAACATATCCAATGTCTTTGGAAATCCAGCAATACCTTGCATAAGTATCTTATTTTGGTTCCATAGGTGTCTGGCTGGTCTTAATACAACCATGGAACTCACAACCTTGCCCCACCTCACACCTGGGTGTGCATTAAAGGGTAGCCAAATTTTTGCAAGCCTCAGATCACCCAAAAATATCTTTCAATTGAGATCTGATAGCTTTTATTCAGAGCCTAAAACTCCTTCTAGGTTCTCACCAAGCTCGGCGCCTCCTTTCCGGACACCACAAAAAATAATTCACATGTCAGATTTATCCATATAAGGTGCAATTTATAACAATATTTTCAAAACCATGGCTGCATCATATGCTCATGTATTTTTATAGAAAATCAACAACAACAAAAAGATTGATAAGTAAACCAAATACTTATCTGTATAACATATCTCAACTGAGATCTGGTAGCCCTACGTTAGAGCCCAACACCTCTCTGGGTGCTTAATGGAAGCTCTGCTTAAGGCTCAACACTTCCTCTCAGTGCTTACCGATGCTCTGGCATTATCTATGTAGCATCTCTCGACCGAGATTGGGTAGCTTTGCTTCAGAGCCTAACACCTATTTTGGGTGCTTAATGGAAGCTCCATCTTAAAAGCCTAGTACCCCCTCCAGTGTTCGCCAAGATTAGGGACTTCCTTTCCAGAAAATAGAATGAATCAACTCACTGGTCAGATTCATCTCTATAAGATGCAACCTTTAACAAGATTTTTTGAAAATCCATACCCCATCATATGCATATGAATAATCACAGAAATCAGCAAGCATTTTCCAAGTAATCAAATAATTATTTGCGTAGAATCTCTCTACTGAGATCTAGTCAGCCCTGCTTCAGAGACTAACATCTCCTTGGGTGCTTAATGACAGCTCTTGGCTTAAGGGCCCAACACCTCCTCCAATTTCTTACCAATGCTCAGGCGCTTCCCTTTTGGACATCATAATACCTATGGGTTATTCTGTTCACGGATCCCCCACTCTCGTAACAGTCCCCTTAAGGCGTGAATGTGTGTGGAGAGAATTCTAATTGGATGTCTTATACCCTGGGCATCCCCAATGATGCATATCGGTGCCTATCTGGAAGGGGGGGGGTTGAAGCTATGTACTCTCGTACATCCTTCGAAAGCAGTTATCTTTCTCAAACACATCCTATCGAGAGCTATGTACTCTAGGGAGGACTACCATCATCTCACCTGCGTTACATACAAGCATGTAGTTTATACGAGATGCCATTGTCAAAATGATTGCAATTATAGGTTTTCAAGCCTATCCCAAACACATCCCTCCGAGAATATATGTATCCAAGTACATCCTTTCGAGGATCCATATACGTCCAGTGCATATTTTCATCCTCTTACTTACGTTACATACAAGCATGCAGTTTACATGAGATATCATTATAAAAATAATTGCAATTATAGGTTTTCAAACATATTCCAGGCACATCCCTCCGAGAAGCTATGTATCCAAGTACATCCTTTCGAGGATCCATGTACAACTAGTACATGTTTTCATCATCTCACCTGCATTACATACAAGCATGCAGTGCCGTATGAGAAATCATCCTAAAAATTTAATCATAGATTTTGAAATCTATTTCATGCCTAGATACATTTCCAATTATCAAATGATTAATAACATTGATAGTCAAATCCAAAATTTGAATTCACAATTCTGCTTCCCACAGAAAATCAGATTTTGTAATCATGAGATCATCCTCATATTGTTTTGCTTTTGCAAGTGGGGAGTACTCATCCCTAACTTACACATGCTTCCCAAAACCTGGACATTCACATACAACATGTCATCTTGACACCATTTTAGATCGGCCAAATAGTTAATAATATTCGATTAACAACAAAATTTAAAATATGAAGTTCAAAATCTATTCTATTCAAAATTTAGATTTCAGTCATGAGATCCTTCTCATAGCACATGGTAGTTTCCCTCCTTGGTTGCAGTTGGTACAACTAGACTGCTCTGCTCTAGTCGGCGGTCATTCTACCTGCAGTCTTAAGGAAAGGCCATTTCCTCATGGAACTACAAGTTCACATGCAGGATTCCTCAACCTATACATAGACTCAACTTTACCTGAAAAATATCCTTTAGTGGACCTCCTGCAGTATCCTGCGAGTTCCACAAAATATCGTAGATCTGTTAACATTGTTGGAGGATTCCAACTCATAATGTGACCCAAATGATGAATTCCATCTTTGAAGAAGTCATAGCTGCTCAACCTTGCATACAACTGATGCTTCCTGAGCAATTTCAAGGTCGGCCTCAATTGTTCCACGTGTTTTTCCTCATCCTTTGAATAAGTAGGAATTCCATCAAGGAAAAAAAGAACATACTTTCCCAAGTACCTGCTAAAAACAATATTCCTGAGGCATATAAACATAGTTGGTGCATTTGTGAACCTAAATGGTACCACTACAACACATAAGATTCACACCGTGCTCCAAAGGTTGCCTTATGAACATCTTCCTTCTTGATCCTTACCTGCTGGTCACCAGACCTTAAGTCAATCTTGGAAAGCACCTTCTCTCCTCTTATTAGATCAAAGAGGTCATCAATTCTAGGAAAAAGATACTTGTCCTTCACAGTGACTTTGCTCAGCTTCCCATAGTCAATACACAACCAGAATGTACTATCTTTCTTTTTCACATAAAGAAATTGTGTTCCCCAAGGAGACATACTTGGTATGAGGTACTTATTTTCCAACAACTCTTGTGGCTACATGTTCATCTCTAGCAGTTTTGGTTTGTTCATCCTACAAGATGTCTGGGACACTGGTGCTGCTCCAGGTACAAGCTCAAAGGTAAAATTAATGTCACTCCTTGGAGGAAGCCTTATATTTCATCAGGGAGAACATCCCTTAATTCATGTAGCATATGAAGTCCCTCCAAATTAGGAGTATCATACTCTGCTACCTCCAAAACATGAGCTGCATACACTTTGCAACCTTTCCCATAGAACTTCTTCAGTTGAATTGCTGAAGAATTCCTTCCAGAGATTACTTTTGGAATTCCTTTCACAACCCGTAGGTTTCCTTCTTCATCCAAGCACTCAAAAGTCTTGTTGTAACACTCAATATTTTCTCTATGTGCTTCCAACCAATCCATTCCAATGAGGACATCATATGATCCAAGTGGCAAAACATTCAGATCTGCACAGGTGAGTAACCCATCTATAACCGATGGACATTTCATTACCACCTCATTGACATCCTTCTGGATTCTAGTGGCTAGTTGGACTAACCATGATCTTCTATGCTTTGAGTTCTTCAAAGTGCACATCTCAACAATTCTAGGGGTGATATAGTTGAGAGTCGATCCAGGTTCAATCAAAATAGAAACCTTATGTTCAACAATCTCACCCTCAACTTCCACTATAGTTGAGTTATGGCCTTCCTAGTCGTCTTCTAACACTGCACAAATTTTAGGAATGATGCCTGATTCCTTACCCACAGTTTCAGCTTCTTGGGTGCTAGGGACTTGAACCTCATTCTGTTAGGATTATTAATCCTCTCTTGTCCAAATTTGGTCATATGTCTAAATCAGGAGTCATGTCTAAATCGGGAGTCCATCCAGTCTATTTATAGTCATTAGCACCATTGGTTAAACTTGACCAAATTGGGGCACATGTTTCAGTTACCAAAGTGTGGGGAACACTAATTGAGGCTCACTGCCACTTATTGCACTTGATTGCATAAGTTTAGGAGTCTCCTAGATCAATCCCTACATTTTAGGAAGCAACTGGGAGTGCCGAAACCAACCAAGGTTAGTTAACTTCAGTTGATGACTAGTCAAGCCAAGTTAGTAGTCAGTTACATTCAGTTCTAGCTCTCTACATTCAGTTAAATAATGGTTTAATTAATTGCACACATGTGGGGCGTTTTTCTCACCTACCACAGTCAGTTAACCATTATTTAATACTAAATGTAACAGTTGGTTGTGTTTTAGAATTCCGGCTATGATTTAGACAAGGACAGTTAACTACTGGGTCCTTAACTTCAGTTGATGACTAGTCAAGACAAGTTAGGAGTCGGTTACATTCAGTTAAATAATGGTTTAATTAATTGCACACATGTGGGGCGCTTTTCTCACCTACCACAGTCAGTTAACCATTATTTAATACTAAATGTAACAGTTAGTTGTGTTTTAGAACTCCAATTGTGATTTAGACAAGTCTTGGTTACCTACAGTCAAGTAGAGTCATCAATTCGAACTTCCTCATGTGGATTCGAATTTCTTGTGGCTATTAAAGCCATTTTACATCATTGTAATAATTATCTGGATTACTTTTTTTATTAATGAAAGCATTCACAGCTGCAAGCCTTTTGCACTGTTTCATTCTTCAATGGCTGAGTAAATTGTGAGATCTTCTTTGTGAGCTGTGTGTTTGTCTACAGATCTATATTCTCAAATTTAACACATTCCTATTCACAAGTGGACAATTCCTGCACAGATGGGGTCCTTCACATCCCCAACATTCAAGGGATTCCTTTAACTTTTCCCTCATCATTCTGGCTGGCTCAATTACAGCTTGTGATGGTTTCCTTTGCTGCTTCAGGAGGGATAAGGCTTAAAAAATTTCTTCCTTGGGTTAAGCTTCTCATTCTTCTCATGATAATTTATACTACTCCCTTCCATCTCTGTTTACTGATGCCTAGATTTTATATGCCTTTGGATATTTTCCAAACTCTTTAGCATGGTTGTAGTCAATTGGTTTTGATCTATCAAAGCCTTGACCAACCTCTTATTTTATTCTTTGCAATCCTGCAACTCTGCCTTCAGGTCTCTTATGGTAGCTGCAACATATAGGGAACTCTCTTGTTCCCTCTTCCCAATAGCTTCATTTCCATGACCTTGGGAATTGTAAGCTGGCCATACATACCCTTCCCCATGTGGAAAAATCCGATGCAAATGGGGTCCTCCACATATCCAACATTGGAGTGGATTTCTTCCCTCTTGTGAGTATCTTGGATTTTCTCCCATAGCATCTTTCCCATGTCCATAGGGATCCTATGCATCATCCATGTTGTTAATTTTCTTGGCGTTGATCTTCTTTGACCTTCTTGGTCGGACCAAGATCAACTCTTCAATCTGTACTATGAATCTACAAAATGTCTTAACAACATCATTTGTTAGTCAATTTCAGAAATTCAAACAATTACTTACCAATTGCTTCTTTCAAGCATGAATGGTTAATGTGCCTTTCATCGGGTTGGCTAAGTTTAGCAATTCTGCTAATTAGCACTCCTTCTGGCTGTAGTTTCCTTTCTGCAATAATGATTATTTTAGGGGGGCGACGGGGGCCAAGGGGGCTTTCCCCCTTGTGGATTCCGCCACTGCATGGCGGTTCGAGGGAAACGCTCTCATTTTTTTTTTTTGTAAATCTTCCATTTTTGCGCACTATGGTACACAAATACGCTACCATTTCTCATATTTTGGGCCCTTGCAATCCCACTGAAAAAACTAGTGAATTTCCCTATTTCAGTGAAATTTTCATTTTCCTTCCAATGTGTCAGCAAAATTATGAAATTCCACCTGATGTATTGGAGAAATTCCGAACTTCCACCTGACGTATCGGAAAAATTCTCAAGTTTCATCCGACACGCATCGACGACTTCACCTGATTCCTTTCGACGTTTCCTTCTGCCACGTCAAAGAAATTTTCAATTTTCATCCACCGCTGCGTAAATTTTTTTTTTGACTTTCACTCACCACTCGTTGGCTCAACCCACTCGACATGCATTGGCTGAAACTCAAACTTCCACTCGTCGTTGCGGCTCCAATCTCAACTTCCACCCACCGTAGCAGAAAAATTTCCAAGTTCCTTCCGACCAAGTCTTCCTCTGTGGAAATATTTTCGAGTTCCTTCCGGCCAAGTCTTCCACCATTGCGGAAATAATTTCGAGTTCCTTCTAGCCAATTCTTTCACCGATGTGAAAATATTTATGAGTTTTCTTCGGTCTGCTTAGCCGATGCATCGACAAAATTTTATCCAAAATCTGCCGATTTCCATACTTAGAACAATTTTTTTTCCTGGAAAATTTTCTTTCTTCCCATCGGCTCCATCCACTGTGTCAATGGAATACAGACAATACAACCGACGAATCGACTCGGCTTCTCCTGATTCTTCTTTTCGACACCGCCGCTTCAGCGCATCAGCTTCCCTTGTCACTTCTCATCGACATCGTCGATGAAATGCTGCCAACTACCCCGACACGCCTCGACCATGATCCCCATCAGCTTGACTCTTGGAAACCCAGCCGCCACTGTCATCTCAACTCTTGGAAATGCAGCTGATGTATCGGCTCACTTCAGCTTTCTCAACCAACAAGGGAGAAATTTCACACTTCGGAATTTTTTTGGAATTATTCTACCTGTTAGCTTCTCCCTGCTGAACATAGAGGTTGATTCCAACCTCTGTCAACTTCTCTTCATGGTCCATTAAGGTCCAAAGCTGCAACACAGCTCTAATACCACACTGTCATGTCCCCACCCTTCTACCAAAGAGAGGACGCGACTAATGCAGCTACCAATCTGGGAAAACTAGCCCCATGAACATGATATAAAATGCATTGAACTTTAAAACATACACATATGCATGAATCAATAACATACAGTGGATGCAAAAAACATTCCATTCAAGCATTCAACATGTTCATATTTTTTCATAAACAAATACAATTGTAGAGTGAAATACAAGAATACTTATCTTGAGAAGAAGCTTCCCTGGAACTAGCTATGTCGCTGCAATGTTCCACCCAACCATAGGCCAGTGTGCTCCTTACTCTCTCAGCATCACTGCCACCCTCGAGTTGGGCATGATTCCCCAAGGAACTAGGGGACATAGACTTACACATAGCAAGGCCAAACACCCACATTCAAGCCAATAAACACATCCAAACAAAGTCAGCGAACTCACATATGGATTCTTGGACTTACTCATCCAAGTCAACATAAGGATGCACTACACAACAAAATGCAAGTTCTGCGTATGAACCAAAAACGTTAGGGGGGACCCAAAATCAAAATGAAAAATGGGGAAAACAACCCAAGTGACCCAAATCGTTTAGTAAACATTGGATGACCTTCCAAAGGCAAAAACGATGTCTGTTCACACACAAATCGTGGGTCTACCTTCCCCACCATAGAACATAACCAAAAATAGGTTTGCAACCCAAAAATAACTAGTTAAATAGGGAAAAACAACCCAGGGTGATCAATTCATTTCATACATGTTCTATGGGTTTCAAGTGGGGAAAAATGGCCCCTTCTATTCCCCAGTTCATGGATGTATCCCCCATTGACTGTGCAACCCCAAAAACAAAATTTCCTAACCATATGAAGGAGGAAACAACATAAAATAGCCCAAAAGAGATCCCAGCCACTGAACATTAACAAAGAAACTTCCCAGACATGGGGAAAACAAAAGAAACTGCTACAACGTGAGGAAAAATGCCCCAGAGCTCCAGAAAATGAATGAGGAAGAGGGGACGTGAATGAATGATGGAATGGGTAGACATTTTTGGATTTTTACTTGCCCAGGAAGTCAAAACAGGTTTTCCAAAATATGATGGCTTCCCCAATTCGAATTTGGACTACCATACCCTTCCCATCCCCAAGCATTAACTAACTCAACCAATTTTGGATGACTGGGCACTAAAGACAAATTGTGTAGTTTACCACTTTATGGGTTTTCCCCATTGGCTCAAGGGTTTGAATCTCCCCGCCCGTTCCTTGTGAAATCATGCCCCCATCTCTTTTAATGTTGCATTGGCATAGCTAGTTGTGGGTATTTTATTAATTGCATATTTACATGATGTAGAAAATTATATTGTGTCGCCGACTAGCACGATGACCATCGACATCAATTTTTATTGCCGAAATGCAGAAGACTAAATCCATGGTGGGGCCTTTGCCTTGAGATCCATAGCATGATTTATTAATGCTATTTACATCATTTATAATTTAATTCAATTGGGGTTGAAACCAGGGTATTACATTTGAAGGGTGGGTCTTAATTTCAATTTCAAGGATATGTTTTCTTCCAATACGATGAAGGGTAATATAAATAATTGTACATCAATTGACAAGTATAAATTAACTAAACCATTCAAATATATATATAAAATCCAAATATTTCCCTTGCTAATGTAAAGTGAAGTTTGAGCATGGCCAGATAAGTGGAAAGTTCTAAGCCCTCGCAATTAAGAGCACCAAGCTCTAAGAGTGAAATCTCAACAATCAAGATTTGTATAAAGATTATCCAGCCTTGGCATGAAATTTATGGTAAGTAATGAAATGTGTAACAAAGTACATATATTAGTATACATTGGGGCCGCTCATATGAAGTAGAGCCATCACTTAAAGTAATTTCTCTTTGTATAATTTTGAAAACGTTTTGGAAAAATTTCCATAACCTCGATCTTCTTTGTAAACATTTAGAAAAAATTTCCATGGCGTCCATCTTCTGTGTGTTTAAAATAGTACATTGATTATAAAGGAATAATACCTCAATCATATCTATTATTTTAAGTGTTTGATATTTCCACATAAGATAAAGGTAGTGACCATGAACCTCCTCTTGCATATGACATAACAAGCAGATAAAATGCCAAATTGACAATATATTTGCCTCATCATGTTCAACTAGCTAGAGTGTTGAGTTGCCAATATGCACCCATAATGACAACATTTATGTATATTTTAAATAAATCAAAGGTATATTAGAATAATTTTTACCTCTGTATCGTAACATATAAGGTGAATTTCACTACGTCAAACAATTCATGATAGTGGTTACATGTCACACAAAAAACGTGTGCTAGTATTGTGCCCCTTAGGAACAATTGTCCTTCATTTTGAAACATGCATAGTGTGCCTTATTATTATAAGCTTTAACATCTAGTCTGGTGACAAAGATAGCTCATTATAATAATCCAATTAAGTCATGTGTATTAGGCCCCACAACCATTCCAATGTGCTTAATGCTTAGAAATAAGCCAAAATTTTCCACCCAAAGTAATAGAAGACTAAAGTGACATAATTATGGAACCTAATACTTTTGCGTTGGAAAGTAAAAATATTCTAGCAGCTATCTGTGTAGACTATTATATAGTAAGCTAAAGTTTAGACGGTTTGCTTTCAGTTTTCGGTGATTTTTTGGTTAAAATCTAGTAAAAATGGTTGAAATGACAGTTTTTAGTTGTTGAAATTGCACATTTGGGGTGCCCTAGGGGTAATCGAGGGTGTTGATTCCATTGCTTCTATGTAAAATTGCAATTTCAACAACAAATCATTTTGGATTTAGACCATATCACCAAAAAAAGTACAAATCGTCTAAACTTTAGCTTATTCTAGGCTACCATTATATGTATAAAATTCGTAGTTTACACTTGTATTCAAAAAGTGGAGAGAGTGTCACCCATGACAATTTTGTAAAGACGACGCTTCGCGAGTCATCTTAGTTCTGCACATCACCCATTCACTGAGTAGTTTAGCACATTTATGGTCATCTTCGGAGGGCAGCATAGTACTTCATCACATTTATGATCGATCAAATCACTCTGGGGAAAAGTCTAGAGAACAGAGAATTAGAGCCTAACTCTTAGCCTCCATATATTACATTTATTAATTAATTTAGGTTATTGACTATTAAATGTAATATAAGTTTGGTATATTACACTCCACACATGGAGAGAAGAGGGGGCTAAGGTGTATCCCAACCTTGCTGAGGTAACAAGGCTGAAAACACCCTTTGACGCACATGTAAATTCAAAGGGCTAGAGCAAGTCACTGCAAGTACAATGTGTTGTTAACTAAAATTTAAATTTCAAATAAAATGGCACGATTGGATTGGATACAAGTACTGATTTTGACCTTTATAAAAAACTATTTATACTCTCTGTTAGAGGGCATCGTCCCCACGTCGGATGAACCTCATTTTAAAATGATGCCCTTATAATTATTGTTTATCATGCCTTGAGAGTTCTATGAGCGCACTTTCCATGCTCATGTGCGAAGGCTATATGGAAATGTACTTATACAACTTGATATGACTCACTGATATCGAGTACTGAGTCCTGTGACTTTAAAAACTAGTACATTTATGTTCAACAAGTCCATCCAACGAATCAGATAAAGGATACCTTAATTTTTTTAACACGTATGATATATATATGTATGAAATTTTATAATGACAGGAAATTTAAAAATGTACCCTTCTTTCAAAATGTTATTTCAAATTAAAGGGTAAAAATGAGATATTAATTGTTTTTTACGGGCAATTTTAAGTTTATAGTTCTAGGACGGGTTTAAAGTGTCTGGAAGGGTTGAGACAAGTTCAAATTTGAATGCTCTCATGTCGAAGGTAGGGTGGTCGTTTGTGTGGTGAGACATACAGGCAAATATTCTTGTGCATATTAACAGAAAAAGTAGTCTTATCAATGCATCATGATTATCAATGTCGCACTTATAAGGAAAAATGTTCTTTATCATGTTTATAGAACAAATGAGCATATTTTTTCTTTTCTTTAATTTAATAAATTATAAAATGAAGTTTGTGAGAGAATGGACAAAATTGCTAAGATGTTTCACAGATAAAATACAAAGAGAGGGTTAAGAAATCACAAGGACAGGCTTAGGATATTTTCTTATGTCACTCAAATATTGAATCCAACTCCACAACTTTTTAGTGATTTCACTCAAATCAATCTTCACTCATGCCAAATTTTATAAAAACTATGCAATGTTTCATGCACCTCTTAAAAACCCTATTACTCCTTGTTTCTGCATGGGAACCCTTTTACTTTTTACTTTTTATGTGGGCATCATTCCAACACGAGAATCAAGGTATCATCTTGATTAAATCATCCATGCATTTATTACAAAGGGATCAACAAGAGCAACATGTCACCTACAAGAATTGAAACTAGGTGGGGAGGGAAACAATCATTCCTTCCAACCACCCAAGCTAAATATGACGATGCAGGATGAAAAAGAAAACGAAAAATATGACAATCCATAGTTGTGTCATTATGAATTTTTAAGGATTGTTCATTATATAGTGCCTAAATAGATTTTCAAAAGATTCTCAATGCTAGATATTATTGGCCTAACTTGTTCTTTATATACACAAATGTGTAAGGGAAAGTAAACCATACCATTTGTTTGTTAGAAGACAAAGTTAGAATATCTTCCAATACAACCAATTGATATTGAAACAATGGATTCATGTGTATCATCACAAGCACTAGCTATTTCATTTTTGGGTGGAAGCTACAATGACAAGAAATGCCACTATTCCTATGATAATAAATTTCATTGCAAATCATATTCTCACAAGGTTTGGAATCCAACAAGATCCCCATGGATATTGCTATGAATTTTTTGTTTTTGTGCTTGATATAACATTTATTATTATTATTTCATGCATTGTATTTCTCTATATACAAAAATGGTATAACATAATCCAACATCAAAATTCTATAGGATCATCGAGAAAATATTTGGTAATAATAATAGAAGCTAGGGAGAGAAACTAAAAATTTGTATTGTGAATTGACGACATTGTTAAGAAGAGAGCTATATATCGATTTTGCAGTAGTGTTTAGAATAAATTGTTATACCATTAAACTTCTGTAGAAGTTAATAACATATGACATTAAGAAACATTGACAGAGATCCTGGCTAGGCAGATGGAGTGGAGACTTTGGCAGAGGAAAGGTCAGGGGTTCGAATCCCTTGGCCTCCAAAATTTTTGGTAAACAAACTTGTGACGTGGCCAATTGAATATCCACATGGAGATTTCTGATTGGTCCACCTAGATGCCACCTGCCACGTTGATGCCACATTCCTTCCACTTTTCAATACCATGTTGCTCCACCTCAACTTCCAATTCATCTTCTTGACCATGTCAAACCATATGGAGCTGCCATGTGGCACCTACATGATTGTATTCCACATGGAACCCTATGGGTGTGCCATGTGACCCCTTTTTTCCACTTTTAACATGTTTTACCAAAAGTTCAAAACTCAATAACTTTGTCATCCGTAGGTCATTTCTCGCTAAAAAAACATCACCGATAATCTCTTGTCGAGATATACACTATTGTAAGCTTCTATTTTCATTTTGATCGATCTTGGAGATCATCTTGGATCAAACCTTCCCACTGGGAATATTTTGGGCCACCAAAAGCATGGAATCATTCATAAAATAGGAGAGGTTATATTCCCCTCACTTTTTCGGTCTCTACTCATCCTGCCTTGCTTGGATTCATTCCTTTAATCCCCACATGAAGATATTCCACATTACCTCTTCGTGAGATATAACCTTCTTATCAAGTATGACATCTTCTTGAATTTCATTGAGGTACTTAGGAGAAAACTTATTAACAGAAGGTACTTGAACCTGCACATCTTGGCACACAATCATAGGAGGCTCATACAATTTTAAGTTTTCCACATTAACAATAGAATAAATTTGCATATAAGGAGGAGAATATAAACGACAATCATTGTTACCAACTAGATTCAAAATTGTGAAAGGACCATACCTGATTGGTTTCAACTTTATACGTTCACCTTGGAGTCTGTCCTTACTGTTATGAAGCTAAAATCCATCATCAACTTGAAAGTGATGATCCACTCGATGTTTGCCATGTATTTATTTATACTAGGTATGACTCGATTCCAACTGTTCCTGCACTGTTTTATGAATCAATTGGAACTTTTGAATAAACTTCAAAACTTTATTCGCATCAACTGACCATATTCCACTGAATCTTTCCCAAAAACAAAGTCTAAGGGAGAGTTTGGAAAACTTCAATGTTGAAGAGTGTATGGCTCGGTTGTATGCACGCTGAACATAATGAAACTGCTCATCGCAAATCTTAGTATGATTGGAACAATATCCTTGAAGAAGATGTACTACGGTCTGGTTGACCACTTCAGTTTGTGGATGGAATGTTGTGTTTTGATTCAAGTTTGTTTCCATAAGTTCACATAAATATTACCGAAATTTCCCCAGAAAGTGGGAATCTCGATAAGATACAATAGAACTAGGTAACACATAATGAACCCATACATGTTGGAAGAAAAAATGAGTAGTCAACCTGACTATGACCTGCTTCTTACAAGGCATTAGAATGCACATTTTGCTGTGCCTATCCATAGAAACATATAAGTAATCATGTCCCTTTCTAGACATTGATGACCCTCCTACAAAGTCCATTAACACACTTTCCCATGGACGGGAAGGAACATGAAGTGGAGTGTACAATCCTAACTCTCTATTACTTGGCTTACTTGTTACACACATAACATATCCCTTTACATACTTGGACACAATATCATTCATCTGAGGCTAATAACAAAACTTTTGTAATTGTGCCACCGTTTTTCCTACACCAAAATTCCCTGAAATGAGAGAAGTATGAGCTTCTCTTATGACATGCACTCTTTCACTTTGTGGAATACATATTTTTCCAATATGATACAACAACGTATCATGACTATGATAATCCAATTCTTCATTTTGAGAGCCATGCATTAGTGATTCATATACTTATTTAAAGTCTTCTTGAATGTACCATAGGGATTTGTTTAATGACAATAGAAACATTTGTTGGAGGTCTTGATAGCATATATACAACTCTATTCTTAATCCCCTTCTTGTATTTAATAATTGAATGAAACTGTTATAGAAAACCCATCCACCTAAAATGCCTTGATTATTGTATCTTAGTTTTTGATTGATTATATTGTAGTGGTTGATGATCAATATGTATAATTGTTTCTTTACCCACTAGGTAATGTTTCCACTTCTTCACACTTTATACTAATGCATACAATTTTTTTATATCGTAGGTAGGATAGTTAATTACTACTTTAGAGAAGGTTTTAGAGTGATAGCATATTGGTTTTTTTATGTTGAATTAATAATTCCCCCATGGAATAGCCACTAGCATCAGTCTCTGTCTCAAATTTATGTTGTGAGTCCGACAATGACAGTACTGGAGTTGTGTTGATCTTTTCTTCTAGTGTTTTGAAGGATTTTTTCTCTTTTCCTTCCCAGTGAAATAATTTTTTCACTTTTCAAAGCATGTAATGGAGAATATATGAAGGAAAAGTTATCAATGAACTTCCTCCAGTATCAAGCTGCTCCCCAAAACCTCCCTACATTGGTTACATTATTTTTCTTGGTCCAATTCACAATGACCTCTACTTTAGAGGGATAAATTCTAAGCTCACCACCCCCTACAATGTAACCCATAAACACTAAATATGTATTCCCAAACTCACATTTGGACATATTGAAGTACAATATCTCCCTTACAAGTACATCCAAAACTTGTTTCACATGCTTGACATGTTCTTCCCAAGTATGACTAAAAAACAAAATATCATCTAAGTATACTATGACGAAGCGATCAATAAAGGGCCTAAAAACATCATTCATCACCCTCATAAATGTCGCAGGTGCATTAAAAATCCCAAAGGGAATTACCATCCATTCATACAATTCCTGCTTAGTCTTGAAACCAGTCTTCCATATGTCAATGTCATGAATTTGAGTTTGATGATAGCCACTTCACAAGTCTAACTTAGTGAAGACAATTGCTTTCTTGAGTTGATTCTAAAAGATCATCAATTTGGGGAAGAGGATACCTATTATTGATTGTGATTATGTTTATTTCCCTATAATCTGTGCACATTCACCATGTGCCATCCTCCTTTGGCACCAAAACAATTGGTGAACCACACAGAGAGGAACTTGGTCGAACGTCCCCTCTTTTAAGCAATTCATGAACCTGCTTCTTTATCTTTGCATTTTCAATTATTGAATACATGTACATGCCAAAGTTAGGAAGAGGTGCATCTTGCTGTAAGTGAATTTCATGTTGAATTTATCTTTTAGGAGGTAATCCTTTTGGTTCTTGAAATAAAATATCATAATTAGATACAATTTTAGTCAAGTTATTTTTAATATTTGGATCACATCCCTTAAAGTATTCATTTTGACCAACATCCTTTTCTTTAACTATCATAAGAACACTATTCTTATTAGAATTCACTAGCCTCTTCATTTGACTTACAGAAACCAAAGAAAGGTGGTGCCGATGGCCGATCACAACCAACCCCAACCAGCGCTTCCAGGATCTAGTGTCTCCTACACTTAGCAAAATTGCCTAATTTAGCCTAATGTTCAAATTCTTCTCTAAAATTGACTTTCCGCAATTTCCCCCCCACAATCATTGTCCCACAACTATGTTTCCGCAACAGAGTTTTTACAGTCGGGTTACGGGATGCGGGATCTCAAACACCCAACGTTGCGCCCCGCAACTTTCCTTGCACAACGACCTTCCCACAAGAGGGTTGTGGGATGCGGGATGTGAGATGTCAAATTACCAAAGTTGCTCCCCTGCAACTTCCTCTCTGTAATTCTCCTAGCCGTCAGATATTTGTGGCCTTCACTCCGACCGTTGATCTACTTTTGGTGCAAACCTCTCAAATCTCTACAGATATGTTAACTTCCTCGCAACTTCTGTTGCAGGATTTTTTCGGATTGCTAGATCTTTATCTGTGAACTCAATCTCCACCGTTCATTCTCTGCAAGACTTGTTAATGGCATAAAATCTGCGGGTTGTGTCGATTGATCATGGAATTGATCAATCTATCATGCAATCGTCCTGATTATTTATCCCACCACTCTTATGCATGCATCTACACTCTAATTCAACTATTCAAGCAAGAAATTGATGTGTGAATACAGTAACTTCTAAGAAATACGAAATGTTCAGGAAAATGCCGAATCCGGCTCTGTAAGATACACAGTTCAACACAGTACATGCATAAAGACTAACAACCCAACAAACACACGATTAATCCTTCTATTAAGAAATCAAAGGAAAATGCACACAGTTGGATCTCTCTTCTTCTGACCCTTGAAAATATTGACAAGTAGGAATAAGACACAGGTCTGTCCTCTCTCTGCAAATTCGGAATTCTAAATGCTGAAGAGAAGAACCCCCTATCCTGAGTGGTCCTGCAATTGAAAATAAACACTACGATGCATGATGAAAACGTCCTTGTTTGAAACAAACTATCGACAACTTGATCTTTACACAGGGAGTCGTGATCCGTAATGATTCCCTACACCGCTAATCAGACTATGACTCAACACAAAACGGTTACAAAAGATGCCATAGGATGTGACCAACTCATCACATTGCTAGCATGCCACGATGCTCCTGCATCAAAAGGGTAGTTTTCATGCGGTGTGCACTAATAATGTATTCAACACCATCTTTGGTGAGCTGACACGTGTTATCTTTAGTGTAAAAGATAGCCTTCCTATCATAAATATACTGACTACACAACACAACACCACAAATATCCAATCGTATCACATCTAGATCAACTTCATTAAAAAATCTAGAAGTAATAGAAAATCTAAGCCTACATTGTTTTGTAACTTGCAGTTGTGCATTATCACATGCCCATCCAATTAGATATGGATTAGGGTGTAACTTAGTTTCCAAATGAATTTTTTTAACTATCTCTTCTGAAATGAGATTTTCTTGTGATCGACTATCAAAAAGAGTATCAATCTTTGCATGTTTAGAGATTATCCGAATATGAAATAGCTCACTTCTCCTTCTTTCATCAACAATAGTTTCATGCTTCAAAATAGAAGTAGAAGGATTTTTACCTTGAATGCTCGTAGAAAAAATCTTAGTTTCATCCCCAGAATCAGATCCCTAATCATGTTGGATGGATGCGTAGTGTTCTTCTTGTCCTCCTTTTTACAAAACTTTTGAGGCTTGAGTTTCGGGTGAAGTTTCCAACATTTGGATGCATCGTGACCCTTTTTCTGGCAATGTGTGCATGTAGGTTTTTCTCCTTCTTTCTTCATTGTAGTTGTATGCTAACCTTTCACTTTCCCTTTGAATCTGTTTCCATATGGTTAGGATAGTTTCTTGGAAAATTTATCTTTTGTATTCTTCCTCTTAGACTCCATATCAGTTGATTGAAAACATACCTCATAAAGGTTAGTAAGTTTAAACATGAGTATCATATGACACAAATAACTATGTAATCCTCCTATATACTTGAGAAGAGTTTCTCGAGTGTAGAGAGGTATACCAAGTACCAAAGCTCCTTTTTTGAATTCTTGTTTGTACTCTTGTACAATTTGTCCTTTTCCTTGCCTCAAATAATGCCAATCCATCATGGATTGCTACATATAGCCCACTTGTTATAATTGCTTCTTTAATGTTGAAGTAAACTCATACCAAGAGGAAATAATTTTACCTTTTGTGGCAAGATCCTCTCGCATTCTTCTCCCCCAACGTTTGAGAGCGGTCCCACCAAGTCGGAGAGAAGCCAACTTAATTTTGATTCTATCTTCATTGAATTTTTGAATCCTACAATAAAATTCTATTTGACGAATCCAATTATCCAGTTTCTGAGCATTAAGTTCTCCATTGTAAATATGTAATTCAAACTTAATATTAAGATTTAACTGAGGGACATTAAAATCAACTTTTTTCTTTCCATTTGGAGAATGAAAAGAACCATCAAGAAAAGATGGTGAAGATGGTGGGGTTTTAGGAGGGCCCTTACCATATCCTTATCCTTTACCGTCAATATTAGATGGACCACCTTGTTTTCCCTTATTTTGTTCTTGATAAAGCTCTTCCACCATTTTTTGTATCCTTGTAAAAGACTTAATAAATTCTCGTTCAGATGGGATTGAACAATCGTGACTGTCCAACTTCCTACGGATGTGGAAAACAAATTGAAAGAACGTCGATGTTGTTAAAATATAGAAAGGAAGATATGAAAGGGGTTAGATTCTAGATCATTTGAGATCATTAACAAAGGAAAAGGGAAACATAGAGGATTGTTGTTCACATAGAGAAAAACACGAAACACCTCAACTTTGATACTGACAAGAAGGGATGTATGATATTTGACCAATATTGTAAAACGAGAGGAGTCTGACACCCTATGATTTTAATATCATTGAGTAGTTATGCAAGTTGATGAATAAAATGTAAGGATTGACATCTTGTTCTTATTTCTTGTGATTGAGTTAAATTTATTCTATTCCCTTATTGCGCCGAGAGGCGCTCTACAGCCCAGTATGGGGGAGATCTTGTAACGTGATGTAACGTTTGTAACATGTCGGCAAAAAATAATAGTGATAGTGAATATTATAGGAGAGATCTTGTAACGTGATGTAACGTTTGTAACATGTCGGCAAAAAATAATAGTGATAGTGAATATTATGGGAGAGATCTTGTAACATGATGTAACGTTTGTAACATGTCGACAAAAAACAAAAGTGATAGTGAATATTATGGGAACTTGATGTAACATTTGTAATATTGAAGTAACTAATGTAAAAAATAATAAATATTTTGTCGGCCTAATAATGTAAGATAGTAAAATTTAGTTTGAAATACACTGACTATATTAATGCTGTCTGCAAAGTGAATCCATCAACGTCCATTTCTTAAAGCGGATTGGAATTGGGACTGGGATTGTTGGTTGTAAAAACCGGAGAGGAATATGGAGCGGAGGGGTCCAAGTGAGACATTGCATGGGAATATTTTTAGTGCAGTCATCCCTGCATCCCTAGCCTTTATCGCCCCGATCCTTCATGTGGCCAACAAGATTGAAACTCGCAGCCTACGCAACATAACTGGGAAGAGGACTATATTTTTATTGAAACGGAGAGCTAAATTATAAGTTGGTTGGGTGTTCAAATGAATATATAGTTGCAGGGCTTGGCATCAAAGAGCTGTTGCCGGCATATCTTGATTCGAATCAGCAAGAACAAGACTTGATCACAGGCGTCAACTTTGCCTATGCGGGATCGGGATTAGACAATCTCATTGTTACTACTTTAGTAATACCCTGCATAATCGAATGAAATGCAAATAGTGTTTGAAAGTCCATGTTTTTGCATAAAATTAGTAGACGATTTCTGGTATTCGAAATTCCCATGTAAATAATAATCCGATGCTAAAAGTTATTCATTTTGATTTATCATATGATCAAGAATCGAACTAAACTTTATGAAAGTCGACGTTTTGATTTATAATATGACGAGGAATCGAACTAAACTTTAAGAAAGTCGGAATTCATGTATATTTGCATTTCATGATTAAGACAAAGAAAGATGAAATTAATATATGTATTTTTGCATTTCATGAAAATTGAAATTAATATATGCCAAAAAGCAAAGTTCCATAACGACGGTAGTCCTAAATTCTAATGATCGGGAAATGAGCAGCCACAGGATTATAATAATCCTACGCAATGGATAATATTTTTTTTTGGAATGTTTATTCACAAAATAGGGTCTGAGTTATTATATCTGTAAATTAAATATGGTGGAGATGTTGTAATGTTTTAATTTAACAAAATTAAAAAAAAAAAAAATTTAATTATCCGCAAAAAATGTTGGTCGTGCAAAACCATGTGCAAGGCCTCCTAAAAAACCCATGGTTTTATTGTACATGATTTAGGAGGGCCTTGCAAATGGTTTTAAAACCATGTGGAAGGCCTCCTAAACAACCCATGGTTTTATTGTACATGGTATATGAGATCATTGCAAATGGTTTTAAGACCATGTGCAGGGCCTCCTAAACAACCCATGGTTTTAGAAGGGCCTTGCACATGGTTTTAAAACCATGTGTGGGGGAGATGTTGTAATTTTCTTTCCTAACAAAATAAAAAATAAAATAAAATAGTATATGTTTCCATAAATAGTATTAAATATTAATAATAAAAATATTATATGTGTACCTTGAATAAAAAGATGTGTCTTTTGGTCTGAATCACACCAAAGCTGATAGTTGAGTGCAATACTTAAGAAGAGGTTTTCACCTCCAAATATTTGATCCCTCTCGACGCTTGATAGAGCCTAGGATTTGGATCTATGCTGGTTTATTTAAATCAAGTTGAACTTTTGTCAATCGCATGAGGAAGTGTTACACACTATGAACTTTGAATGCATAACAAAACCTTATAGATGTTAGACTGGCTATAGGGTTATGATTTTGCATCAAATGGTATCAAATAGAGTTTTTTTGTGAGAATTTTGGTTTCTTCAATTGCTTCAATAAAAAGGGTAATAGAACGCCTTGGCTGGTGATTGTTTAACCTAAGTGTTGAGAGACAAGTTGTAATGCAGCACCTGGAAGTAAGGCATGTGGATCGTTTCTAGACTAAGGGATCCTAGATGACTTGTGAGACTACCACTAAGGAGAATAAAAGAATCCCGAGGAGGGATGTGGAACCTATAATTTTAAGAATTGAGGATAAAAATAGAAGAATTTGAGAACAATAGAAATGGGGAGGTTGAGTTAGATTCAAAATATGAAGAAGACATTGAAGTAGAACAAAATGATGAGGAAGGAGACCTAGTTGTAGATTTGATTTCATTTCTGAGTAGCAGAGGTAGTGTGAGAGTGGAAGTTTCACATGATGATGGTAGCCTCAAAGGTAAAACTATTATTGATTGGATATGAGAGATTGAAAGGTACTTTGAGTATGAAAATGTTTGGGATCCTAATCAATTTTGTTTTGCTATGACAAATTTAAAGGGACATGATGCAATATGATGGGATATCTTGCAGAAGGATAGAATAGACATGGGATTTGAGAATATTAAAACATGGATACAATTGATTAGTAAAAGTGAGGAGAAATTTCCACCTGTGGATTACCAACATAAATTCTGCAGGAAAGTACATAATCTTCGAAAAAGTGACATCTATTTGTGTGTATACTAAGGAATTATTTAAGTTGTCATTTAGGTCAAGGATAAATGAACCAAAATATAGAAGAGTGGCGAGGTATGCGAATGGGTTGAAGTACTTGATTCATTATTAGATGAGTATGCATTATTTCGGTATTGTGGATGAAGCCTATGAAGTTGGTTTAAAGGTGGAAGAGAAGGTTGAAAGTAAAATGAAACATAAGTTGAGAGGAAAAAGTATAAGAGATAGAGGTAGGAAAATACTACTAGAGAAAATGGAAATGAAGATGAATACACCAGTAGTCCAAGTACTAGAGGAAATGGAATTGGAAGAGGTACAAGATTCAAAAGAGGAAAAGAAAAGTATGTGATTACCTGTTACATATGTGGAGCCAAAAGACATAAGGCATATGAATCATGCATAAAGAAGCATAATTCGAACAAATGAGTTGAATCTAAAGCAAAAGTTGTGTAGACATATGAGGCATTGATGGTTGGTGAAATGTGATTGTACTTGAACAGGAACAAGGAGATAATTTAACATTCAAGAGAATATTACTTAATCCTGAACAAAAAGTAGTAGAAGAAGTTGATCAGTGGAATAAACTTTTTAAAGCAAGGTGTAAGATTAAAGGAAAATGTTGCAATCTAATCCTCAATGAGGAAGGATAGAAAATATGGTGTCTACGGATGTCAACATAAAACTGAATTTGAAGTGTATTTCCCATCCCAATCTTAGGCTAGTTCTTGTGGTGTGAAAAGGGACAACAAGTGACCACGACTGAATAATGTTTGTTAATATTTTAGATTGGAAAACTCAGTGAGTGGGTTTTATGTGACGTGGTAGGATGTATGCAATTCATGTATTAATTGAGAGGAAATGGGTGTTTGATATGAAGTTTTTACACAAGGGAAGAGAGAATACTTCTGAATTTTCCAAAGATGGGCATCGTTACAAGTTAGTACCAATGCAGGAAAAAATTATGGACAATAGTGTTGGCTTGACTCAAATCAACCCGGGTTTACCTTTATGGCCCATCCAACAAAACCTAGGGTACCGTCCTTACAGAGAAAAGCTCCATCAACAACACTTGCTATGCAAGTGTTGTCTCACCTGAGATACCTGATGGGAGCTGTAAGAACCAGGATTCTGCAATGACTGAAGGGGATATCTCCATACCGATGATCGACTAGAAGTAAAACAATGCTATTATAGAAAATGTCATTGATACTTAATTAAAAAAAAAACACTTCGCGGCAACTTACCATTTGATTCCATTTACAATTTAATTATTTATCCCGATGCTTATAAGTTGTAATAACCCCTCAAGAACGAGCATTGAAAGTGTTGACCTTCTTAGTGCCTATGGGTTTAAAAGGTGAATCAAATAAATTCTTCCTAAGAAATTTTAATTAATTAATACTATGGAAGCATGTAATAGATTAAAATTCCAATTTTTATTTTGCATGTAATTAATTATTATGAAAAATAATTAATGTGGAAACGGGTTGTAATTGTCCTAGGTGACAAGGAGGGAACATGGGTCCAAGTGGACCATGAGTTAAATTTCAGAAATGGAAACCTAGAGAAAGCCAAGAAATTGCTAAAAATAACTCAAGCCAAAAAGATAGAAACTAGCAAAATCAATCTTTCAAAAAAAGAGATGGCAATTGTCAAAAGCAAGGAAAAGCAAGGTAGTTGTAAAAGAAGGAAAGTACAGGATGTTAGATTTTTATCAGTCAAGCTCGCATTATGATCTTAGGAACTTTAACTGAGAGAATAACATGCACAACAATAAAACACAAGAGACAAGAGACACAAATAATTTTCCTCGAGGAAACCATAAAGGAGAAATCCCCGCAACTTCCTCAGAGATAGAATCAACACCAAAAGTAAAACCCGAAAACATAAAGATGATCTCCTGACAACAACAGTCTCTCTCTTGTCCCAACAACTTATCCTCTCACTCATGTGCCCCAATGAGTGAGTGTGTGTGTGATAAATAGAGAATCTCACTCTCTATTTATATTCTTTCGTTCACTTGAAACCCACTCCAACATGTCGGCCTCACTCAAAAATTACTTACTAGAGCCAACATCTCTAGGAGTGTCTAATAACCCTAGTGCCCCACAACTTGTGGGGAATTTACCTCATCTGACCAACAAGGAGGGTTATCCTTAACACAATGGCGAGGACTATTGCCTCGACTTACAATGACTCACCTAGGGTCAACTTCTCTAGGATAGTCTAATAACCCTAGGGACCTGTTACGGAGAGAAATTTCTATGGCTTGGGGTACCACAACAGACAGCTTTGACTCCAGAAATCAATATTTCCCAATATGCAATAGAAATAAAATGTCTAACACTAAAGGATCAGACCTCGTACCTTATTCCAGACGGTTGAAGTAGATCCCCGTTGAGCTTTCCAATCTTCAGCTTGAATTGATATAATACTCCCTCAACAACAAGTAAACAATACAAGCATACTATATATCATGGTGTTAGATCTATTCTAGCATATATAATCAATAATGTAAAAGCATTTGACATATTCCAATGGATACAATATTCAATCAAATACACATCATTGGACAGGAAAAGATAGTTCTTATTAATATAAATCAGAGATTACAAGATAGATACAACCTATGACGGCACGTCTGCGAACCAGAGAAATTGAATCCCCCACTTGGGCCTCCACCACCTCAATCCTCCATATCACGATAGCAAGCTCACTAGCAAAAGGAAAGCTTGGGAAGAACACAAAAGTGCTCCAAAGGGACAAAGGGATGCAGACTCAAGCGTAAATTCCGGCAACAATGGACTATAGTTTCGTTGCTTTCAATCTCTCTATATGCCTTCAATGTACCAAGGGGTTCCTTATATAGCTTCACAAGGGATAATGAAGGGTCAAATTCGAGCGATCTCAAGGCATATGGAAGGCCAGGAGTCGAATGAGTTGGATCAATGTCAAGGAAAACTCCAAAAGGATTTGGACTATGCACACATCCTGATGTACGCGGTTATAGGGGTCAAACCGGCGTATGTACGCGGTTATCGGGTAAAAAGCCGCGTATATCATTTTTTATATAGTTTTAGGGATGATCAAGGAAACATTAAAGGATAAAATATGGTCCATGGGGTCTAAAGAGTCTGCAGCGGGACAAGGGAAGGCCATACAAAGTGTGATTCACCTGGAGTGGTGAAATCTGCTATAACAGATGCCCCCTAATGTGTGAGGTCAGAGGGGTCATACAATGGCTGAAATACATTATAAGTCCATCCCAGAAGTGGAGTGATGAAGGATCCCAAATGGAAGACCAGCCACCCAATCAGCATAGTACCATAATACAACTCTGCATATAACTGCAAGTACATATAGCAGTCCCGGATACATAAGAGTACAATGGCTATGAATAGGCATAATACATGATATCACATATGTGGTCATCGCCACGCACAATATACATAGATCAGAATCTCCATGATGAAGATATACAAAGGACCATGATCTCCATAGTGGCTGGAAATGTCTGACATACACTGGAATCAAGTCACGAGAGCTGAAATCTCATGAACACTGGCACGATCAAGGAGGTAGCATATAAGAGATGCCACCAGTCTAGAAGGTCTTCTACACAAACCGCTACGAGTACATGTCCTACTATGTGAATAGAGGTGTCGAGGTCGAACATAGTAGTCCATCGTCTGATTACCGGTCATTGATGTATACCGTTAACAGACGCAATATTACCCACCGATAATGAAAATGGGAATCAAGGTACTAGAGTGCAAACTAACAAGTGTGAATAGATGTGTTGAGGTTGAACACTTGAGATAATCCATCGATCAGGGGCCATTGATGTATTCCCAAGAAACTATCGATGGCGAGAGAACCTGCCACTGATGACTGCAAGTCTCAAGGCACTCAAAAGGACTCTAGATTCCAATCCCAGAATAAATGATCTGAAGTCGATGGGATGAAATCCGCTGGAAGGAGGGAATTAAGGCATCCCCCATCATCCAACACGAGGTACTCAACAAAGCTGTCTAATGTGGAAGGACTCGATCATAAAGTGCACGAACCAGTAACTATACCGGGAATGGCCGACATACAAAGTCAAGATAAATGAGGAATGGCCGACACAGGTTTCAACTTCCTTCGAACAAGAGCATAATGATGTATGTTGACTGAATGAAGGTAGCATAGAATTGATATACAAACTGGGACATCTCTGTGACACAGGAGGCATCAACAGAGGCTCCATAGGGACTGGAAGCTTAACCAGTCAGTGGAGATAAAATCAGATAAACGAGTACAACTCCTAAGTCAAACTATAACCCAACCAATGGATGTGATATACAATGCTCTGTTCGAAGGGGACACGACTCGATAGCTGCCAAAGATAACATCTTTCCTTGTCCGGTTTTTTGGTTTTTTGATTTTTTTTTGGACCTTTTCAGTTATTTGAAAAGCTTGAAAAAAGGAATAAACTAGCTTTATAGTTACAAACTAGGAGGAGACGAGTGTCATAAGGGAAAACAAACTAGTTCCAAGCAGTGGAACATACCTATGCTCAATGCAAGGATACATGTGTAGGATATCGACACTCAGGGGAAAATCCCCTCCCAGTAAAAAGGGAAATCAAGCTGCAAAGGATATATAAAATGGCTCTGCATGGCTAGACATGAAACAAGCTCGGGCTATATGGCTAAAACGCAATGTCAGGGGAGCCAGCATAAAGCTCAATAAGGCATGCAAAGCTTATGATAATGCATTCACAACTTGACATAGGGGGAGTCCGGAGGGAAACAGGCCAGCATAAGATCAAGAGGAGTATGAGGCTCTTGCGAAATGTCATGGCAATATTATACAAAGGACTCCCGGACCTAAGAGAGGACTCACAGCATGGGTACCAAATGCAAAGGAGAGCTAACTAGGATACCCATGTATAGGAAAGCTCTACCATTCACATAATATCACTTCTAATAGCAGCATGAAGGTTCCATGATACCATGGAATGGGTTCGTACCTAAGGTTTAGATGGAACGGTCATAAGGCAATGCATAAGTGCAAGCGGATGTGAAATCCTAACCTATATGCCAGTTCAGACATAATACCTGTGACAGGAACGAACAGGTCGAAACCTCGGATAGAGTGTACAAAGAGTGGACCCTACATGACAACCATATTAGTCAAAACAACACAAAATAGTCAATAAAGAATCCAAACTATAGGATATAGGGAGGAATGACCATGACAATAGCACCCAAAGGAAATAATGCAGTGAACGATGAGACATAAAAAGGAAGATAAGGTGTAGACCCAACGTTCATGCATCCACTACCACCCCATGAGGGTGACCACTGGTGTAAAGACCGAGTGAAGGGAATAAAAATCCTCCACCAATGGAGTAGAGGATGGAATATGACCATTCCCAAATCTATGAGCACGGCAAGGGGCTGTGATGCCCCCAAGTCTGACACCAGGGTCCGTACTAGGACCAAGGACGGGTGATAGGATACCACGCATGCCGAAAATAAAAGGACCTAAACTCAAGAGAGCATAAATATACTCAAGTAACCACGATCCCAAAGGCCAACTAGCGCACAAAGAGCACACTCCTAAGAAAATCTATAGCCAAAATACAAGCAAACCAAGGGGAGGATATGTGAGCTCCCAAATGCAGCAGGTATGTCTCGCCTAGGAGAGGCTCGAAACTCCCATACACTACAAGCAGAGGTACGTAACCAATTATAGTGGCCCTCAACTTCAACGCATAAAACAACTGTGCTGTCCGACCTCTACCTGGCCGGGACACCTGTAGAATAACCTCTACAAGTACCCCCTCGATATCCTAGGTAAGGTCACTAAGATCACCTCAATATAATCAAAGCTCAGGCGGACAGTCGCAGGTGAGATTGACCGTATGGGCAGGGTAGCAAAGCCCGAAACTCTCGAAAGAGCACCCAGATACGAATACAATCCTGGAAATATATCTGGTGCTACTCAGTTATGACTAGGGGTCATCCCAATCAATAACCGCTCACAATGCCTCGTGCTTAACTCCCGTTTGAGAGGAGGATCCTGAGAACAATGGTTATACCAAGGATTTCACACACTCACCTGGACAGACACCTAGATGTTGTTGTTTAGTGATCTTGGAGAATTGACTTACAATGAACTATTCCAAGATCCTAAAGGCTAAGCTTGTTGGTGCACCCTAGAAAAGAAAAGAGTGTAATTCATTTTAATTTAGCGTTGATTTTAGTTGGCTGTAATTACTCAAAGGGAAATGGCCGTGCAACTAATGATATGAAGACTCAGCAGTGAAATAAAAGTGCACACCATAACAAACAATGCTAAGTGCAATATTTGTCAAATGAAAAATAGGGTATGCCACTACATGAGATGCATAAATATATATTCCTTTCTGAATGCCAATGCAATCCTTCCTATATGAAAGCCTAAACACAACTCTCATCCAAGCAATCCAATGCAAGTACCTCCTCAAATCCATATCTAAGATGCAACTAAGAGTGCAACTACTTTGTATTTTTCAATATAAAAGAATGAAAAATGCAATAAAAGTCATCTAAAACTCTCAGTCTTTGCAACAAGTATAAAAGACAAGCCCAACAAGACACCAAGACAAAAAGAGTAATGCACTAATGGCAAAACAAAAAGGAAAAATGACTAAAACTACTCTCAAAGAAAAATCAATGAAAAAGCGGTCTCTGGTCACAAAAGAAGCATCCAACAGACAACATCAGACCCAAGGAAGACCCAACCACACTCACAACCCACCCAGCAACTTCCCACAACATCAGACTCACCAAAAGGGAGGATGTACACAACTGTATAAAGAATAGCTGCGTATGTACGTGACTTTTGACCAAAAATCTGCGTATGTACGCGACTTTAAGCCAAAAACCCGCGTATACAGAGAAGGCAGTGGTAAAAAGCAGGCCAAGGCCATACCAATAAAGGGGAGTGTCAATGGACAAACATACTATAAAATGCGACACAGAAACAGGGAGAGACCAAGAGCAAGCCAATAATATCAAGCCCATTGTGCCCACAAACACCCAAATAAAAACAAGGAACATCCCTAGCGGAGTCACCAATTCTGTTACGGAGAGAAATTCCTATGGCTTGGGGTACCACAACAGACAGCTTTGACTCCAGAAATCAATCTTTCCCAATATGCAATAGAAATAAAATGTCTAACACTAAAGGATCAGACCTCATACCTTATTCCGGACGGTTGAAGTAGATCCTCGTTGAGCTTTCCAATCTTCAGCTTGAATTGATATAATACTCCCTCAACAACAAGTAAACAATACAAGCATACTATATATCATGGTGTTAGATCTATTCTAGCATATATAATCAATAATGTAAAAGCATTTGACATATTCCAATGGATACAATATTCAATCAAATACACATCATTGGACAGGAAAATATAGTTCTTATTAATATAAATCAGAGATTACAAGATAGATACAACCTCTGATGGCACGTCTGCGAACCGGAGAAACTGAATCCCCCACTTGGGCCTCCACCACCTCAATCCTCCATCTCACAATATCAAGCTCACTATCTAAAGGCAAGCTTGGGAAGAACACAAAAGTGCTCCAAAGGGACAAAGGGATACAGACTCAAGCGTAAATTCCGACAACAATGGACTATAGTTTCATTGCTTTCAATCTCTCTATATGCCTTCAATGTACCAAGGGGTTCCTTATATAGCTTCACAAGGGATAATGAAGGGTCGAATCCGAGCGATCTCAAGGCATATGGAAGGCCAGGAGTTGAATGAGTCGGATCCATGTTAAGGAAAACTCCAAAAGGATTTGGACTATGCACACATCCTGATGTACGCGGTTATGGGGGTCAAACCCGTGTATGTACATGGTTATCGGGTAAAAAGCCGCGTATATCATTTTTTATATAGTTTTAGGGATGATCAAGGAAACATCAAAGGATAAAATATGGTCCATGGGGTCTAAAGAGTCTGCAACGGGATAGGGGAAGGCCATACAAAGTGTGATTCACCTCGAGTGGTGAAATCCGCTATAACAGGCCCCACAACTGCGACAACTTTAACCCTTGATCAATACGAGGGTTACCCACAATGACTTGACATGACTTATTTACATTATAGAACCTCCAAATAGGAACATTGAGGCATGACATGACTCAAGTACCTTACAGACACATCTCGGAATAAACATCGGGGTACAATACATAAGATATACAGATGAATAAATTCCGAAGTTACAAATACATTAACACTCCCTCTTAACTAGGAAGGTATTCTCTCAACACAATTTGTCAGCACTGGTATTCTTCTCTGGATCATCCCGTCATCTGCATATTCAAGTCATATTCATATTCAAGTCATCTTTATCTTCAATTCATATTTATCTTGATCTGGATCATCACTGCTGGATTTGGATCATCACTCAATCTGGATCATCTCTGTTGGATCATCATCACTGGATCTAGATCATCACTCGATCTGGATCTGGATCATCACTCGATTTGGATCATCTTGGGGACATCATCACTCGATTTGGATCATTACTATTGGATCTGGATCATCATCATTGGATTTAGATCATCACTCGATCTGGATCATCTCTGCTAGATCATCATCACTGGATCTAGATAATCACTCGATTTGGATCATCTCTGCTAGATCATCATCAATAGATCTAGATCATCACTCGATTTGGATCATCGTTGCTGGATCATCATTACTGGATCTAGATCATCACTCGATCTGGATCATCTCTGCTGGATCATCATCACTGGATCTATATCATCACTTGATATGGATCATCTCTGCTAGATCATCATCACTGGATCTAGATAATCACTCGATCTAGATCATCACTCGATTTGGATCATCATTGGGTCAACATCATAGGTGTTATCTCATGATTCTTCTCGTCATAGGAATTTCTACAGAGCCAGCCATTTTTCATGCTGGTTGTATGCCTACCTCATTGTAGTTCTTTGGTAGCCCTTATATCTGACCCTAAGTCAGAATGGCCAGCACTCACATCTGACCTTGACTTGTCAGAAAGGCATAACACTCACATCCACCAGCATGACAGTACACAACTACTATCATCTGTGGAAAGGCATAACACTTACATCTGACCTTGACTTGTCAGAAAGGCACTTAGTCCTAGACTGAGGGTTCCTGGTAACTGACCAGGTGCCTCCATTCAGAGAATGGTAGTAGCCCTTATATTTGACTGTAAGTCAGAATGCTTGGCACTCAGATCTGACCTTGACTTGTCAGAAAGGTGGTAGCCCTACATCTGACCCTAACTCAGAATGGCTGGCACTCACATCTGACATGGAAGAAAGCAATTCTCTCACCATGACAGAATGGTGGTAGCCCTTACATCTGACCCTAAGTCAGAATGGTCGACACTCACATCTGACATGGAAGGAAGCAATCCTTTCACCATGACAGAATGGCAACAACCCTTATATCTGATCAAGTGGGAACACATCCCTCAATCACATCAAAATGTTGATGCACTCATATCTGATCATGTGAGAACACATCTCACAGTCATATCAGAATGGCCCCCAGTCTTAGACTAAGTTTTCCTGGTAACTGACTAGGTACCTCATTCAATGAATGGCAATAGCCCTTATATCTGATCATGTAGGAACCAATCCTACAGTCACATCAGAATGGCCAGCACTCATATCTGACATGGAAGGAAAACAATCCTATCACCATGACATAATGGCTCAACCCTTACATCTGATCATGGAAGGAACCAATCCTCTCACCATGTCAGAATGGCTCTAGGTCTCATCATTTCCCCTTGGAGGAAACCTCGATATGGAGAATACCAAGCTTCTACCTAAAGTACTCAAACTTCACTTTGGCCATTTATAGCATAGAATCACATTAGGGCTGATTACTTCCAAGGATGACCTGTGAGCTTTTCCAGGACCGATTACATTCGAGGACAACCTATAGGTATATTTACATCTGAGCAACCTACGAGCTTCACTAGGATTTATGCTTAGACAACCTATCTCACCGACTATGATAGAACTCCCTCTTTCGAGAGATCTCGATATGGATCACATACTGGATCTTCACTGCTCCTCTCTCCAAATAGCAAGTGGAAACATTTTTTGCATCAGCTATACTCAACGCCATGCAGGACTCCATCCTGCCAAACCAAGAGATCACACTTGATCCCATACTGAAGTAGCACCTCGAAGTGATCTTCCTATCAATAGCACTGCCTACCCAATACGAATCCTCATAACCCTCCAAGTTAGTCTTTTGATTTGCCTCATACTTGAGCCCATAATCAACTGTACCCTTCAGGTACCTCACTACATGCTTTCCAACCATCAGGTGAACATGTCTCAATGTGTTCACAGCAAAGCAAATATCTGGTCTCGTATTCATCAGGTACATCTAGGAACCAATCATCTGACGATACATCGTAGCATCAACCATCTTTGGTGAAGAAACACTCAATAGGTTCAGGTTCGATGCCATAGGTGTGGTCATGGCCTTGCAGTCTGTCATCCTAAACATCTTCAGGATCTCGACCACATACTTCCCTTGTCCTAGGAAGATTCCATCCACACCTCCATGCTTAGAAAATAGTGCATCGACACATAACAGGAGCATCACTGGTCTTTTGCCTTTAACCTTGAAGCAAAAGTTTGGAATCCAATTTACTCTTAGTAAATCCTGTAGTCATCAGTAATCTATCCATCCTGTCGTACCATGTCAAACCTCAAGATATTCTATAGTCACTCCCTCTGAAGCGGAGCATCATACTCCCTCTGTCTTCCATACTCTATGCACTGAAACATTCTGTACCGAAGTGACAAGTAGCTTCCTATGCTACTAATATTCTATGTATCCATCTAGTGTATAGACTTTCATCTTTAACCTTGTAGAAAAGGTTAAGATCTTCATCAAGCTCATCATGTATGTGTTTCAACTTCCATTGGCTACAAATGTCTCTTCATAGTCTATGCCTTCTTTTTGTGAGAAGCCTCGTGCTATGACTCTTGCCTTGTATCCCACAATGTTTCCATCTACTGCATGATGGAGCTATGAACTTCCCTTCATGCATCGATACTGCATCCTAGACATCATTCTTCTTGAACCAATCTTCCCTTTGTTCTTGGTTACTTCTTCATAGCTGGAAGGTTCTACATCAATGATATCGCTGCATTCATCATATTATTCTTCATCTTGAACTGTCATCACTTGTTCTTTGGAACAAGTCTCATCCTTATTTGCTTGTAGGTGATTATGTATGTGATCTTTCCTACAAGTCAAATGCATTTGTATGGTTAGAAACATTTCATAAGGAATACTCATACTGGAAAATTCTTATGCATAAATATATGATCATGCAACTACTTTAGCCAATACAACATTCATCCATATCTCACGAAAACTTTCTAGATGCCTTCCATCTCTACCAGGACAACATTGAGATTGTGCACTAATCCAATATGTTAGCAAAGAGGTTTCATTCTAGATAAGCAGCAATGGAGAGTTGTATAGCACCATGAGCTACTTACCCATCACATGCATATTAATAGTAAACTGTCATTAATGCAAACATTCTATCATGCATAATACATTAACTGAATATAACCAAATGCATAACAAAACAATACCATGAAATGACAATTGAATACTTATCTTTATTTGTTTCGTGGGTAGACTCCTTCTTGAGCCTTCAACTTTATCATCTTCTTCATTCATAATAGCATCATTTCTTATCCAAATGCTAAGATGGATAAGATGTTCTTCAAGTGTTGAGTTCTTCGTATTCCTCATCGCTTGAGGAATATTCTTTGGATAGTGAGAGCTTGATCTTCAGTTGCTCCCATCTTCTCTTCTCTTATTATGATTCAAGCTATTCTTCTTGTGTGTGCTCTTCCCATAGTCTGCTGAAAGTAATTGCTTCCTTCTGGCACACATTCCTTGAATGAATGAATCCCATGATCCTGGGAGGCCATTCAAGGTGGCTATCACCACTTTTGCATTCTCCACTTCTTCTAATGTTACAAGTTGTTCTTTGATTTGAGAGACCCTTGTAAAGTTTTGACTGCATGGTCTTTGCATTCTGGATCTTCACATTCTTCAACTGGTTTCTTAAGGTCATATTCTGATTTTTGTTCTTCCCTTCAAACAGCTTAGTCAAGGAATCAAACATCTTCGGCATCTTTACAGAAGACACTTGTGGTACAAGTTGATCCATCATTGAATCAGCAATGATCTTCTTGGCCTTGACCAAGTTCTTCTTGTGTAAGGCTTTGAGCCTCTCCCTCTGGAACTGGAACCTCTCTACTCATGTAGGTGTTCAATTCATTTTCTTTAGAGAGATCATATACTTCCATGCTTGGAAGTTGTCAACTTCACCAAGCTTATCATCAACCTGATGTGATAGATCACTTTGTAATGAGAACCTCAAATGAAAATAGCAAAAGATTAGATCTTACCGATTTGAGGTGTCCGTCGTGGTTCCGGAGCTGGCTGATCTAGGGTTTCTCAGAGAAACCCTATTTTTCAAAACTTGGAATGTTTCAAATCTGATTGGATAGAAATATATATCTCTTCAAGTTGAGCTATCCAATGTACTCATTTTCTGAAAACAGTGGAGGGAAGCTCCCGAAACAGGAAGCCCTAGTTTTCCAATTTATTCTGCAGAAATTCCTGTTACTGTTTGTATGGTATCTCCAAAATTACTGCTCCTATATGTCTGAAGATTCGTACTAAAGTAGCCTCTCCAATCCCTGTTCCAACACCATAGGTTTCACCAATTGGGACTTATGATTGTTTTCCCAAGGTGACCTGTTACAAGACTGTTCAGAACAACGAAGTTGTACGGACTTCCATGTGTCACTATTTCATCTTCTGGGTCTTAAACTTGGGAAACAAAATGTACAGTTTGTTCCCTTTCTAGAACAACTTCCGAAATCTCATTTTGACTTGTGTATCCCAAGATATAGTAATTCTCCCCAGGTGTCCTGTTTAGGGATGAATCCTGGAAGAGGATGGAACCCTAACTTGGAGGGATCATATCTCCCATAATATAGAGAATATGAGGCTGAATTTTGGATATAATGTAAATCAGTATTTTATCTTCATCTTGTGAAAGTTTCCACTCCTGATCCTTCTCCAATCCTGAGATATATCGAATCTACCAAAACGTATCAGTTTTAGTATTTTAGGGTTTTTCCAACTCGGGGTCAAACTAGAGTTTGACTTTCCTGGAGTTTCACCCAACCAAAAATATTGACCCAGGTCTCTAAGCTTCGATTATGAAGAGGAGAGGAACCCTATCTCAGGCTCACTCAAAAATTCCTCTTCTGTAGAAATCCCTAATTCCCGCACCGAAAACTGAAAATGCTCAAAAATGAATTCCGCTTTGACAGAAAGATGTACCCTTCAATGGAGAGTTAGCCTAGCATACTTTTGTTAATGGATTGTGGAGAGAGACCCAAAAATTAAGAATCCCTAGATTCTATATTTGCACAATGTCTTCTGCTCAGGTTAGCTCTGATACCATGTTAGATTTTTATCAAGCAAGCTCGCATTATGATCTTAGGATCTTTAACTGAGAGAATAAAATCCATAGCAATAAAACACAAGAGACAAGGGATGCAAAGAATTTTCTTCGGGGAAACCATAAAGGAGAAAACCCCACAACTTCCTCAGAGATAGAATCAGCACCAAAATTAATACCCGAAAACATAAAGATGATCTCTTGATAGTAGCAGTCTCTCTCTTGTCCCAACAACTTCTCCTCTCACTCATGCACCCCAATGAGTGAGTGTGTGTGTGATAAATAGAGAGGCTCAATCTCTATTTATATTCTTTCGTTCACTTGAAACCCACTCAACATGTCGGCCTCACTTAACAATTACTTACTAGAGCCGACATCTCTAGGAGTGTCTAATAACCCTAGTGCCCCACAACTTGTGGGGACTTTTCCTCCTNCTATTGCCCCGACTTACAATGACTCACCTAGGGTCAACTTCTCTAGGATAGTCTAATAACCCTAGGGCCCCAAAACTGCGGGGAATTTAACCCTTGACCAATAGGAGGGTTACCCACAATGACTTGACATGACTTATTTACATTATAAAACCTCCCGATAGGAGCATCGGGGCATGACATGACTCAAGTACATTACAGACACATCCTAGAATAAACATCCAGGTACAATACATAAGATATACGGATGAATACATTCCGAAGTTACAAATACACTAACACAGGAAAACCAGTTAGAGGGCGTAGTTTCCATTTGGGTGAAATGAAAGTACACAAATCATGAAACATTTGGTCAAGGAGGGTGTAGTTTCCATTTTGGTGAAATGATGCAAGGAAGGAAACATCATTAGTCATAAATAAGGCAACTTTTGCTCAAGGAGGGTAAATTTCCACTTTGGGTTGAGTGATGTAAGTAGGGTGTTAGCACTATTTTATTTTTGCAGCAGTTGGTGTTATAGATGTATAAATTTTAAGTTTTCAATTGTGATTTGGTAGCTTCGAGGCTTTGCTCATTTGATAATTCATACAAGTTTTTATGAATAAGTACTTAAAGGTTCTTTGGGTAAAAGAAGGAGACTTTTTCATAATTGGGGAAAAAAATGGTTTTCAAGTCAATTGTTTGGCGTGCATATTTTAATTTGTGTTCTCGGGCAAAAACTTGTAAACTTGGGCCAAAAGTTTATTTTAAAAAAAAAAAATATTGGCACAAGGCCAATATCTAATTTTTGGCTCAAAACCGAGAACCATTCTATAGGTTAACCATCCACCTGCCACATCAACACACAAGTCAAGTTAGTAAACAAACCAAAGCTTTCCAACCAAGCCCAAGTGCCAAGCTTCACGAGGATTAATATTAGAGTGCACTACGCATCGATATATGTTGAAATCATTCGCACATATAAACAACTGAAACTTTTATCACCTGGTTCATGTGGGATAATATCCTCCTTGAAAAAATATAAAACGCAGTGCCAATAAATAAGTCATGAGGGGAGATTTTGGACTTATCATTTTTTAACACTAACAATATTATTTTTGGTTTTGGTGTTGCTCCTGTTCCTTTTATTTTAGTTTCTGTGATTATGGATAGTTTTGTGGCCAAATACAGATTCAAGGGGGCAGTCTCAATCAAAATCAAACAAAGTGTCTTGCTCTTTCCAAACAATCCTTCACAAATATTCATGGTGATGGAAACAACAAATTTGTATTTTCCCTGTAGTCATTACTTCGCACTCACAAATAAGAAAATGAATGCTTGGATAAGTTAGCACATGGTAATCTAGCACAAAAATCTTCTGCATATTGGTTTGAGTGAGGAGAGGATTGATTAATTGGGTTTTCATCAGTAGGAGGACTGGGAGCCAGGAGAAAAATTCTCACAGATATACTCCAAGAAGATCTTGGGAGGTATTCTCCTGCCCCTAGACATCTTTCCAGACCAACAAGCCACAATGCTTATCATGATAGAGTTGATCCTATTAGTGCTGCTAAGGGACAAGTTGTAAACATGCATCATGAATTTGTTGCCGTTGAAAGTATGCGATCGGAACAATGCCAAGATTGGAAAGAGTACAAAGTCTTGGTGCTCAGCCTTCTCATGCTTTTGCTACAGATCTAGGTGTTTCTCTTCTGCTTATACAACGTGCCTTCCAAGAGGTGACAAATGCCATCTCTTTCCAAACTTGATTAAACTTGCAGATTCAAAGTCGCCTCCACTTTTGGTATATAAATGGTGTCAAGGAATAAATAATTTGCTGGATATATGGGATACTAGTGAAGGTCAATGAGTCATGATGTGTTCTTTCAAATAAATTTGTTTGTTTAAACTCTTGTAAAACAAAAGTGGATCGATGGTTTAGATTAAAGCCATGAAGAAATAAACAACTTAAAATAATCCCGCTGGAAAAAGTAGTGTGAGGTCAATGTTGCAACGACATAGTGGAATCTGATTTCGCTAATTGAGAAAGTAGTAAATGAAACCATTTTCTAGGCTAGTGGAAATCGCTTATGTGATTGATGATGGGAATCATTGTTAACATATAGGGAATCAATGGATGGAAAGTATATTGGTACTGGTAATAGTGAATTGAAAGAAATTATATGCAGGGATGGAATTAGATTTTTTGAGTTGTGGAGTTATCTTATATGCACTTGTTTGTGGAAGTTTTCCATTTAATGACGAGAAAATTCCAAATCTCTTCAAGAAAATAAAGGGTGGAATATACACACTTCCGAGTAATTTTTCATCTGTAGCAAGGGATTTGATCCCAAGGATGCTTGTTGTCAATCCCATGAAAGGATGACCATTCTAGATTTTCGTTAGCATTCTTGGTTTCAAGAGAAACTTCCACGCTATTTGGTAGTTCCCCCACCTGACACAATTCAACAAGCAAAAAATATTGATGATGAAATTCTTCAGGAGGTGATTAAAAAGAATTTTGACATGAATCATTTGGTAGAATTCCTTCAAAGCATAGTATAGAATGAGGCTACAGTTGCATATTATTTGATGCTGGATAACCAGTGCCGTATTTCCAATGGTTACGTTGGCTCTAAGTTTTAAGAAGCAAAGGATTGTATACCTCGTTTTGTGCCAAGTGATCTTCCAGCTTCAAGATCCCAGTTTCCTATTGAGAGGAAATGGGCTCTAGGGCTTCAGTTTCAGGCTCATCCTCGTGAGATTATGCAAGAAGTTATAAAATTTCTTCAAGATTTGGATGTTGGATGGAAGAATATTAGACATTGCAACATGAAATCCAGATGGTTTCCTTCTTTATTAACGAATATTGATTCTTCAATGAATAAACCTTTGCATGGAAACCATATTTTACAAGACGACTCTACAGGTGGAATTGAAGCTGATGGCATCAACTATAGATCTCCACCAAATGTAATCAAAGTTTGAAGGCAGTGGAAACCATGAAGACACAAGGGTTTCCCTGATTACAATACGACCTGGATATGGATTTGGAAATATTGAAATCCTGAGGGATCTAACTATAATTCCACCAAATTCAACTCTTATCTATGAAGTGGAAATAGTATAATTTACCAAGGAAAAAGGATAATGGGATATGGATACAACAGAGAAAATTGAATCCTCTAAATAGAAGAAAGAACATGGCATTCTCTGTTTAAGGTTGGAAAATACCAACAAGCTACAAAGAAATATGGTAACTATGCAAAATATATTGAGCATTACAATTCCTCCAGTGCCGAGGAGAAAACACAATCAAAGGGATTGAGGATGCAGAAGAACTGATTGCCAATATAGACCAAGAAATTAAATATTTATCTGTCTAAATACCAGCTGATTGATACCTTGGAAACAAGTTATGTGATGATAGGAATGATCTTCGAAATCTTGTTAAAATTTCACAGGAAACTACTTAAAATATGCACAAGCAATCTGTTGAGCAAAAAAGCATTACAAATCAGAAGTTAAAGGCCAAAGAACAATTACAGGTGGAAGAGCATTAGATATTAACTAAAGGAGTGGGATAGTTAGAGGCAGCTGGAAACATCTTCAGGCATTCGAAACATGTGAAAGCAACAATTCCAGTTTTTAGTTATATAGCTGTCAGCATTTTAGTAGTATTTTTTATTTTTAGAATGGGAATTTAGGATGACTCAGACCTTATTGGTAGGATGGGAAGTTAGATTTTTCTATATAAGCATATGTAAAACACATAAAAAGGGTTTGACTATCATGGAAGAGGAGAATTTTTCACTGTAACTATTATGTACTGTTTCAATTTCTGAATATCAATAAAGTTGCAGAGAGGAAAATTTGTAAACTTTCAAGGAAGAGATTCTTGTGTCATTGTTTTTTTCAGTAAGTAACTTTCTTATGTGATTGTATTTCCAGTTTCCACCCATTCTATATTTTTATTTTGTGTTTGAGTGAGAGTAATGTGAAATAGAATTCATCCTTTGATGCTCTAGTTCATCGGGTTCAAACATTTTAAATATTTTCTTCTAACATTATTACATATTTCATCCTTGTTAGATGCTCTATTTTAATGGACTGTATTATCTAATAGACTACCATCTTGCAATGCTTAATGTCTGATAAAATGGTGTCTACCTGTCTCTATTATTATTCTATTCACACCTGTATCTTTTGAAGCCTACACAAGTATGTTTTTAGTGACTCCATTGCCCAATGGTCTCTTTTCAAGTCTATCCTACCAAACCTTTATAAAAAACAAACTTGTTCCTATCAGAAATATGACCTTCTGAGTGTTATTGTTGAATATTTTGAGTGTGAAATATTTATGGCTATTGAGAGAGCCCTCTCTGATTGTATACAGTTAGAATACAATATAAAGTAGGTTTGTGGTCACCTTGGGGTTACCTTGATACAAACTAAGGAAAATATGAGTGTTAACATCTTGGCGTCTTTTCCATGGAACGAGAGTTCAAATATTCCCTGGGTATGAACGCCAAAGTTTTAGATTTGACCATTTATGGTGAACAATGGTTAGACATAAAGTAGGTTGTGCATATTTCTCCTGATGACTCCTACCTCTAATAATCCAAATTTCAGAGTTTTTAGCGACTCCACTGGCAGTGAATTTACCTTGGTGATTCTATTTTTGAAAGCGAATTTACAGAATCCACTGAAAAATGAAATCATTTTATAAATATATGGAAAGAAATTGTGGAAAAATCAAGTACTCAAGTTTCAATTTTCTCCAAGATATTTTATCCTTTGTTGTTAGATATTTCCTCTCCTTTCCCGATCTTATCAAAATAATTTTCCACTGATTACTACATTCAAAACAAGACCATGGATTCACTCTTGTATATCCTTCTTTACAAACTAAAAATATATTTTCGTCTTGCATACTTAATTCTGACCAAGATCCTTCATTCGAGTTACATAACATCATTAATCAGCCTTGTGAGTCTCATAATACTAAAGTCGATACAACACTCTTTCGACATAAATCTATTCCTTCCAATATCCAAAACTTGTATAGAGCACTTCATTTACCTCATGCCCTTCATGATTTTCCTATAAAGCATTTTAGAAATATCTTCCTAGATTTGGTGGGGAATTCGATAACCTTGCAACTGAGAAGCATCTTCAAGATTTTGAACATTTCATCGACCTTTTAGAAATAAAGCATCATGATGTTTGTATGAGATATTTTTCTCAGTCTTTACAAGGAGATGTTAAAGAATGGTTTAGGAATTTACAACCTGGATCCATCAAGACATGGGAATAATTTAATGATGTATTTTTGAAGTTATGGGGTAAGAGGAGATCAATAGACCAAATTCTTTCAGAATTTTACTCTATGGAAAGACAAGAAGACGAGACTATGTCAAGTTTCAACATGAGATTTTCTAGTTTTTATTATAAAATGCCTAAAGAGATCCAACCACTTGAAAATGATGCTAAGTTATATTATGCATCAACTTTCCCTCCAAAGTTGGATTTGCTTATTTTGGAAAGAAAGCCAGTCACCTTGCAACAAATTTTCATTTATTAGAGGTTGAAGATAATCTTAGAATGTCTAAAAAATTATCAGATCAAGACAGTGGTGATAAATCAAGGATAGATAAAATTGACAAGGAATTAGAGTCAGAAGAACAACATGAACAAGTAACATTTTCTCTGCATTTCAATCATTCTTATTGTGAGCAAAAAATTGATCAACCCGGTGATGTACTAGAAGAATTTTATAATGACCTATTTTCTGAAGACTACAATCAACAAGATGTTATTACAAATTCTACTATTGATGGATTTCAAGAAGATTTCAGTTTACCCATATATGATGAATATGAGGATGATTATATGGAAAGTTTATCTGAACAATCAGTTAATGAACTTACATTTTTTGGGTCATTTATTAGAAAAAAACAGACTACTGTTCATGATCATAATATTGAAAACAAGGTAAATAGTAATCATGTTGAAGGTAATTATTTACCTTTGTGTTTTTATTTGTTTGAGTTGCTGAGAAAGGGATCTAGAGTCACTAGTGAAGCACATGAATTTGAGATTATGGAGAATTTCATAGAGTTTCTGGAAATGGATAATGAGATATGCCAACAACAATGTTTGCAAGACCCTTATATTCAAAATCAGGCACTTTATTCAGAAGAATGGGACACAGATGATGATATACTACAAGATTATACTTCACCTGAAGATATGCAAGAACATACAAATCCCTCTTTGCTTATAAATGATGAGAAAACCAAGCATTCCACCATTATTCCACTTCAATGCAATCAATCCCAGCATATGGAAAAACCAACAGTTTGCAATGAGGGGTTGAATCATGAAGAGAAGGATTAGGGTAATCAGTCCTTATTTCTTTCATCTCATGGGTCTTTATTTCAAGAAGAGGCTTATCGAATTCAGATTTTTGAAGCTACAGGGTTGCTGAAAAGTAGTGTAAAAGAAAATGTAGAGTTGCCTCCTTCTGAGCATGAAAGGGAAATCATGAAAATATATTTCTTAATCTTACTAAATCTGAATTGATTGATGTTCAAAGGGATTCTCTTCATTTTCAAAATTTGGTTGCTACATCGGAAGATTTTCAAGAATGTATGGAACATGGAACAATTAAGCATGAGACTTGTTATTTTCCTTTTACCTATCAACATCAAATGCTTCCTATTTTTCAAGATTATTTTACAAAATTGTTGCAATCACCAACAAAGGAAGTTTATATTGTTTTTAAAGACTATGGATTATAGTTTTGTCATGAGTTGTCATTTCTTACGTTGCTCTGTCTTCTAAATGAAGTTTTGAGCAGAGCCCAAGAGATAAGCCATTTTCTTGACTGGCTTCATTGGAAATCAGAGTTTACTTGATTTGGCATTTGTTCTTAGTAAAGTAGAGTAGGTATATGTGTTCAATAATATTGGCGACCAAGCATCTTTTTTTGTATGTATAGTTTAGTTTTAGTTTAGGTTATAGTAGGTGTACTTTCTGTTTTCATCAATTGGTATCAATTTTCTTTTCAGTTTGTGGAGTGGGATTTGATTGCAGTATGGATTCAGTTGATGGTCGCAGGTCAGAGAAGATAGTGGGTTTCAAAAAATCTTGGTAGAAAACCAATGGATCAGTCATAGGTCTACAGGTTCTTTGCTACCTCGCAGGGAGGATAGCATCCCCAGTTGGAGCTAGTTGTTAGCACTATTTTATTTTTGTAGCAGTTGGTGTTATAGTTGTATAAATTTCAATTTTTCATTGGTGTTTTAGTAGCTCTGAGGATTTTCTCATTTGATAATTCATATATTTTTTTCGAAATAGGTACTTAAAGGTTCTGTGGGTAAAAGGAGAGTTTTTCATAATTGGGGATAAAACATGGTTTTCAAGTCATTTTTTTTTGCGTGCATATTTTTGGTTCGTGTTCTTGGGAAAAACCCTATAAACTTGGGACAAAGGTTTATTTTATTAAATTTATAGAGCCAAAGGTTTATTTTATAAAAAAATATTGGCACAAGGCCAATATCTAAGTTTTGGCTCAACATCGAGAACCATTCTACAGGTTAACCATCCACCTTCCACATCAACACACAAGTCATGTTAGTAAACAAACCAAAGCTCATCGAACAAGCCCAAGCACCAAGCTTCATGAGGAGTAATATTATAGGGCACTACGTGTCGATATATGTTGAAATCATTGGCGCATATAAACAACTTAAGATTTTATCACATGGTTAGAGTGGGATAATATCCTCCTTGCAAAAAATATAAAACGCAGTGCCAAGAAATAAGTCATGAGGGAGGATATGGGTCTTATCATTTTTTAACACTAACAATATTATTTTTCGTGCTGGTGGCGCTCCTGTTTCTTGTCTTTTACTTTTTGTGATTATGGAGAATTTTGTGGTTTGATTGGGAGTTCCAAACACAGATACAAGGGGGCAGTCTCAATCAAAACCAAACAAAGTGTCTTTCTCTGTACAAACAATCCTTCACAAAGATTCATGGCGATGGAAACAACAAATCCCTATTTTCCATGCAACCAGTACTTCCCACTCACAAAGAAGAAAATGAACGCCTCAATAAGTTAGATGAGGGAAATCTAGAATGTCAATATTCTGCATATTGGTCTAAGTGAGGAGCATATGAATTGATTGGGTTATCATCAGTAGGAGTACTGGGAGCCAGGAGAAAAAGTCTCGCAAATATACTCTAGGAAGATCTTGGGAGGTCTTCTCCAGCTGTTAGACATATTTCCATACCGACAAGCTTGAATGCTTATCATGATAGAGTTGATCCTGTTAGTACTGCTAAGGGATAGGTTGTAAACATGCATCATGAATTGGTTTCCATTGAAAGCATGTGATCAGGCTCAAGAATGCCAAGATTGGAAAGAGTACAAAGTCTTGGTGCTCAGTCTTCTCATACTTTTGAAGAATATCTAGGTGCATCACTCCTACTTATACATCGTGCCTTCAAAGAGGTGACAAATGCCATCTCTTTCCAACCTTGATTAAACTTGCAGATTCAGAGCCCCCTCCACTTTTAGTATATAAATGGTGTCAAGGAATAAATAATTTTCTAGATATATTGGATGCCTGTGAAGTTCAATATGTTGTGATGTTTCAGACGAATGCATGGACAGTCACAGAAAAAACACCACGTGGCCGAGAGAAAATATACTTGGGGCATTCTTTTAAAGAAATTTGTTTGTTTAAAATCTTGCAAAAAAAAAAGTGGACAGTGGTTTAGATTAAATCCATGAAGAGATCAACGACTTAAAATCATTCCGCTGGAAAAATTAGTGTGAGGTTAAGGTTGAAAGGGAAAAGCGGAATTCGATTTCTCTAATTGAGAAAGCAATAAATGAAACCACTTTCTAGGCTAGCGAAAACCTCTTATGAGGTTAGTGATGGGAATCATTGTTAATATATATGGAAATGGTGTATGGAAAGTATATTGGTACTGGTAATAGTGAAATAAAAGAAATTAGTAGGTCTGGAGGCATAATTTTGGAGTTGTGGAGTTATCTTATATGCACTTCTTTGTGGAAGTTTGCCATTTGATGATGAAACATTCCAAATATCTTCAAGAAAATAAAGGGTGGAATATATACACTTTTGAGTCATTTGTCATTTGGAGCAATGGATTTGATCTCAAGGATTCTTGTTGTAGATCCCATGAAAGGATGACCATTCCATATATTTTGTCATCATTCCTAGTTTCAAGAGAAACTTCCATGCTATTTGGAAGTTCCCCCACCTGACACAATTCAACAAGTAAAAACGATTGATGAAGAAATTATTCAGGAGGTGATTAAAAATAATTTTGACAGGAATCATTTGGTAGAATCTCTTCAAAGCAGAATATAGAATGAGACTACAATTGCATATTATTTGATGGTGGATAACCGGTGTCGTATTTCCAATGGTTACCTTGGCTCTGAGTTTCAAGAAGAAAAGGATTGTATACCTCATTTTGTGCCAAGTGATCTTCCATCTTCAAGATCCCATTTTCCTATTGAGAGGAAATGGGCTCTAGGGATTCAGTCTCAGACTCATCCTTGCGAGATTATGAAATAATTTTAAAAGCGCTTCAAGAGATGGATGTTGGATGGAATAAGATAGGAAATTACAACATGAAATGTATATGGTTTCCTACTTTATTAAGGAATGCTGATTCTTCAATGAATAAACCTTTCCATGGAAACCATATTTTACAAGATGACTTTACAGGTGGAAGTGAAGTTTATGGCATCAACTGTAGATCACCACCAAATGTAGTCAAGTTTGAAGGAAGTGGAAACCATGAAGACAGGGGGGTTTCCCTGATTACAATATGACCTGGATATGGATTTGGAAATATTGAAACCCAAAGGGATCTAACTATAATTACAAGAAATTCAACTCTTATCTATGAAATGGAAATAGTACCATTTACTAAGGAAAAAGGATCATGGGATATGGATAAAACAGAGAAAATTGAAGCCTCTAAACAAAAGAAAGAACAAGGAATTCTATGCTTAAGGTTGGAAAGTACCAGTGAGCTACAAAGAAATATGATAAGGCTGCAAAATATATTGAGGATGACAATTCCTCCAGTGTCGAGAAGAAACATAAATCAAAGAGATTGAGGATGCAGAAGACCTGATTGCTAATATAGACCAAGCATTTAAATATGTATCTATCTAAATACTAGCTAATTGGTACCTTGGAAACAAGTTATGTGATGACAGGAATGATCTTCAGAAGCTTGTTAAAATTTCATTGGAAACTACTTAAAAGATGCACGAGTAGTCTGTTGAGCAACAAAGCATTAAAAATCATCAATTAAAGGCCAAAGAACAATTACAGGTGGCAGAGTATCAGGTATTAAGTAAAGGAGTGGGAATTTAGAGGAAGTTGGAAGCCTCTTTAGGCATTCGAAACATGTCAAAGAAATAATTCCAGTTTTTAGTTATTTATTGTTAAACTGATTCCTAGAATGTAGTAATTAGTTATACAACTGTCATCATTTTAGTAGTAGTTTTTAATTTTAGAATGGGAAGTTAGGATGACTTAGAACTTATTGGGAGGATGGGCAGCCAGATTTTTCTATATAAGCATATGTAAAACATAGGAAAAGGGTTTGACTCTCATGGGAAGATGAGACTTTTTCACTGTAACTGTTGGGTACTGTTTCAGTTTCTGAATATCAGTAAAGTTGCAAAGACTAAAATTTGTAAAATTTCAAGGCACAGATTCTTGTGCTGTTGTTTTTTCAATAAGTAACTTTCTTATGTGATTGTATTTCTAGTTTCCACCCCATTTTGTATTTCTCTTTCGTGTTTGAGTGAGAGTAATGTGAACTAGAATTCATCCTTTGATGCTCTAGTTCATCGGATTCAAACATTTTAAATCTTTTCTTAGAAATTTATTACATAATTCATCCTTGTTAGATGCTCTGTTTTAATGGACTGTATTCCCTAATCTCCTACCATCTTGCAATGCTTAATGTCTAATAAAATGGTGTCTACCCTGCCTCTGTTATTGTTCTGTTCAAACCTCAATATCTTGCAGCCTAAACAAGTATATTTTTATTGATTCCATTTCTCAATGGTCTCTTTTCAAGTATGTCCTAGCAAACCTTTATATAAAAAAATTGTTCCTATCACAAATCTAACCTTCTGAGTGTTATTATTGAATATTTTGAGTGTGAAAGTTGTATGGCTATTGAGAGATCTCTATCTGATTGTATAAGGTCAGAATACAATATAAAGTAGGTTTGTGGTTACCTTGGGGTTTCCTTGATACAACCTAAGGAAAATTTGAGTGCTAACAGAGGGAAACAACATCTTAAGGCTTGAATTTCTATTTTCCTCAAGGAGGGTGCATTCATGGATTAGGGTTAGGGCTTGCAAGAGGGTAACTTGATCAACATGTGGATGAATTGCTCAAAAATTCATTGAAGTATATAAAAGAATGATTCCAAATCCATTTCATAATTTTTTTATCATTATTGTTTTGGTATTGAGTGAAGCTAAGTTTCTAGTCTGAGTGATGTGCCTCATCCACCTTGGGTGATGCACCTTAAGCCTCTCGTTCTCTTCTATCTTCTCTTCCTTTCTTCAGTGCAGCCACAAAAATTGAAGGACAAGCCATTGATACCAAGTTCAAGCTCATATTTCAGCCATTCATCCATGGAATTCGATCTCCAGTGAAGGAAATTTCACTTATCCTCTTAGAGTTATCAGATTAGTGTCAGGTGCTAGTTTCAAGCCACTTTCCTTCAGTTTTGGGCACCATTGAGGGAGATCAGCTCCTATAAGTTATTTATGAGCTTCTTAGATCCTTATTCATGTTATGATATCTGATATACTGTAACATTTCTGTCCAATAAAGTCATAATTCCAAATTTTCATGAAAGAGGCATTCCAATGCTCATTAAATGACCCTTTTTGTAAGTTTAATGCACTGATATTGATGTAATGGCCATGATATTGATAAATGATATTGAATATCATTAGGATATAATTATAAAACTCTTATAATATTTATTTTCTGCTCTAATAAAATACATAATCGAAATTTATCTTTATTTTCTTACCATGCTCTTTAGCTAGTCAATTTTGACTAATTTTATAGCTTTTGATGCTATGAATAATCTGTAAGCTCAATTTTGATTCTGTAAGTTGTATGAGGACACACATTCACCCCAAAAAACCATGAAATTCCCATAACCTTATTTTATTAATTTTTAATAGTGATTTGAAAGCCTCCTTTGTGCACGTAGTCTCTAGGTCAAATTCCTAGTCTTTTTCCAAACACCTTCAAACTTTACCAAACTATTCCAGATATGTTATGAACCCATTAAAATGTTATTTTATTCCTAAAAAATGAATGGTAACTCGCATAATACTTCCATAAACCTTGTTTTCTTTGAATTGACTATTCAATTTTAGTGTGCAACAGTTGGGACACCCATAAATTTGGGAGTAGACTTCAGTCTTGTGTTGATGGATAGATTTTGTAGCTTGCTAGAAGGTATACAAGGAAGTAAAAACCAGGAAATAGTCCAACCAGAAAGGCTCCAAATCGATCCCATGTAGATATTATTATATCCCCGAGTTCTTTGGGATGTTTAGATCCTATAGATACAAGGTGTTGAGGCCTGGAAATTCTCAGGAGACAACAGTAAGGGATTCTCCCCAGTCAACGTTCCCAACTATCCCATTGAATGTTTGGTATAGGGAATCCATCTGGTTTGCGGTTCGGCTACCGTAGGTCAAAGTAACAAAAACAAAGGTTTTACCGGTTGCGGCCCGGTCCACCGTGTATATTTTTGTGTTTTTTGACTTAATGTATGAGATGCATATGCCTAACTAACCATGCAAGATGATTTGGATGCCGGGAGTAGTCACAACGTGATGCACAGGTTCTTACCTCTTGTCTTAGACTCACCTGCATCTAAATCACATATGCAGCAATGAAATGAACTAACTATCTATCTATCTACCTATCTATCCCCGAGGAGCAAACTGTAAATTAGTTGTGAGTAATGTGTATTGTACATGCAATATAAAGAGAAACTACAGTTAGCTGATATTTCTTTCCACAATGCATGAACGATTGAAGATATTTCAACACCCATATAGCCAATTGTTTTATGAACCACATACATTACTCATGGTGGTCATTCCACACAATAAACCAGAAAACATTTAAACAAGAACATAGGTTCACAGGGTGAGAATGATCTCACGGTTAATGGACAAAACTGGAAAACAAAATAGTTCATCTTTCAGCCATCCACAGCATAACATTTGGTCATTCCACCGATCTTCCTCCAATAGGCAAACCATATTTCTTTATTGCAAAGAGAAATAGTTCTTCTTACAATATTGCTTTCTAGTGTAACTGGGAAAAATACCTTTTCCCTTCTAAGCTTTCTATCTTTATACAAAAGGGTGAGACTGTTGGGCTACCCAAAGTGACCTTTGGGCTTCCCAACCCCTCGTTTCCCAACGTTCTGCTTTTCTTAAATGTTTTACAAAAAATAGTTACAAACTACAATAATGACCGATCCATAATGAGGAGGGTCCCACTTGAGCATCTAGAAACTTCTTCCATGACGCAGCATCAGAGGCAATGCCCTCAAATGCAAAAGGTTCCAAAAATTGAATGTTGATTTCAAATTTTTCGGCTTGGTTCTTTATGGCTTCCACTCTGGCTGCGCTTAACCGAAAATGGTCTTCCAAGATCTGCACACTAACTGTTGAATGGCCTACTTCGCTTCTCAATGGCCTTAATGTGCTGCATTCTTGCTTCTTCATCCTGATGTCTTTTCTGCAACATCTCCATAAATGAATCGTGGTCTGGGAAATCATCCAGCCTCTTCTCGGCCTCTACCTGGCACCAGTTGTAGGTAATGAGAAGTCTTCTAAAAAACTCGGTGCATAATCCCTTCGTCTTTTTAACTGCCTTCTTGAAATCTTCAGCAGTGTTGATGGCAAACTCCACTAGGTTATAGTCTTGCTTGAGGGCCTGTTGGTCTTTTGACGGTAGCTCTGCTGGAGTTTCTTCGTCGTTCTCCAACCTCGCCATTCTTGCATTCAGGACCTCGAGGACGTCCTAAGATCTATCCACAAAGTAAGATGCAGTTTCCAAGATCTCTTCCAATCGGCCATCGATCTGCTCTACATATTTCTTCTTCGATAGCAGTCTGTAGCTGCAGCATCTTGGTTTTTTGGGCCAATACATGCTCTTTGAATGGCTGGAGATTAACCTGCTGTTCTCTTGCTTCCTCCAGAGCAGTTGTTAGCGAGGAAATCTGTTCTTGATGTTCCTTCTTCAGTTCTTGGGTGTGCAGATCATTGGCCTCCAAGAGGATCTTTTGCTGCTCTTCTAACTCCTCCACCTTTGCCAGTAGCTATTCCTTTTCAGTTCTTAACTCTTGATATTCTTTCTGTACTTTCTCCAGAGACTCCTGTGTTGTTTCCAGAACTTTTATTTCCCCTTGGAGGGCCTGTACTTCAGCTCTTGAGAACTTCATTTCCCTTTGCATATCTTCATATTTCCTCTTGAGCCTGTTGCTTTCTTCCCTCTCTTTCCTCAATGTATCTTTCAACTGAGCAGAGGATTTCTTGGACTGCTCTAAGTCAGTTATTACCTTGTCCATGTTATCTTCTGAGGTCTGGAGGAGTGCAGTCTCGTCTCTCAGGTTGAGCCTTGGATCTTGGTCTGTTCCTAACATAACAGCCGTATCCGTTATCATTTTACAAGGCATACTTCCTGCTTCTACTTTCCTTTCTGTTCTCTTTATTATTCTCTTTGTTGCCCTATCATAATATATAGTGTTGAAATCAGGGATTTCTTCCCCTTTCTTCTGAACAAAAGGAACGAGCTTGAGAGTGGGGACCGTGGGAGTGCTGGCAGCAGGTACTTGTGGGTCCAGAACATCGGGGTTCTCAACATCTTGGGTCTGCCCTCCAGCTATGTCAGAATCTGACTGTTCTGTCCTAGTCTGTGTCAGCTTCAACCTCTTTGCCTCCTGCTTTTGCAGTTCCTTATCGAGCTTTCTCTTCACTTCTTCAGCTGCTCTTCTAGCTGCTTCTTCTTCCTCTTTAGCTGCTTCCTGGGCTTTCTCAGCTGCTTCTTGAGCAACTCTTCTTTTCTCTTCTTCTTCAGTATGCAGCCATTCTACAGCTTCTTTTTCCAACCTCTGAGCTTCTTCATTTCTCCTTTTGGCTTCTTCCTCAGCCTTAGCCAGTTCATCCCCCTTTCCAACTTTGGTGGTGATCTTATAGAATACATAACCCCTCGACCTCGTATATATATACATGGTCAAACTCTTGTGGCGGGAAAAGTTAAAATCGGAAGTCGGAGCGCTTTGTATTGGAAGTCGAAAGTAAACTTTGGTCCGCAACGGTGGAAGTCCAAAGCACGAAGTCATCTGTGAAGACACATATGGTAAGGAAAACATTGGATGAAGGAGAGTTTTGTATCGGAAGTTGAAAGCTTACTTCTTTCCGCAACGGCGGAAGGCTGAACCAAAATCCATTCGCAACTGTGGGGGTAACCGAAAGTAAAGTCTAAATCGGAAGAAAATGATTAACACATCGGCAAGATCGATGCTTCCTTCATTCACAACGACGGAACCGTAAAGCATTCCACTGTCCACAACGGGACTTAAGCTGAAAGCAACAACACTTAAAGGCTCGGAAAGTTTAGAGCTTTGGCATCCGCAACGACGGAAAAGAAAAGACTTCGGGAAAGCGACTAAAGGCTGTCTCGTCGATTGGTGGATCGCTTTATACATCGGGCGTTAAACCTATTTGGGAGCCGTAACGGCAGAAGAAATGATCAGAAAAAATTCTGATGCAAAACCACAAAGCATCCGACGTGACAACAAAGAAATCAGAAAAAATAATCGAAGTCAAACCGAAAATCTATCTGCAACGGCGGAAGAAGAAGTGACAATGGTTCCGATGCAAAACCAAAACCCAGCCAATTTCGCCAACCGAATCGGGAGAAAATTTGAAGTTAAAACTAAACATCCATCTGCAACAGTGGAGAAAGAAACGACAAGTCTTTCTGATCTAAACCAAAAAAACTGCCAATTAAAACCAATGTATCGGGAGCAAAACCAAAGTAAAAAACTGGAAGTTCATCCGCAACGGCGGGGAAAGAAATGACGTGTCCTTCCGATTAAACCACGAAAATAGCTGATTAAAACCAATGTATCGGACAGGAAATCGAAGTCACGACATAATATTTTTCTGCAACGGCGGGAGTATCAATCAAAAAATCCTTCGATTCAAGCATGCCGTAAATGCATTCAAAGGCAGCAATAAATTCTGATCACACATTAGATTTCTTCAAGCATCAGAGGGAGAATCACGACAAGTGGTAAATCAATTCAATCATTCTAAGAAAACAAAGGAAGACAATCAACTAATCCAAAGCAAAGGAGGGTCCTAATTTTTTTTTGAATTTTGGGAAATTGTTGCAGCTGCAACAATTGGCGACTACCTGGTGAACCCCAGATCTTTGAATTAACTCCTTCCCAGTGCAAGACCGTCTGAATAAGAGATGAAATCTTCTAGATGTCTGTATCCCTAGGCTGGCCAACTTAAGCATTTAAACCATTGAGAATTAGTCCATTCTTTGGGAGATGGTAACAAGAGAAATATTGCAAGTCTGAATAACTCTTTTGAGGCCTAATAAATGAGGTTCATTTTACTCGTCCTTAGGTAGTTTTAGGCTTGGACACCATAGGATTGTAACAGATAGTAAACAACATTATCCTTTTGTTCCTCATTCCCATGCCAACTGTACTTTTGTGCCATTAGAACTTTAGTTCTTGTGAGTCCTCCATTCGCCTTTCTTACTGAATTTTAATTCAGGATCCTCTATCCCATAGTGTCCTTTTGTGTGAGCGGTGAATTTTATATTTCAGCTCACGGACGGAGAGGATATTTTGGCAATTTAGTACTTATGCTTTTGATACTTTGCTTTGATATGTCTTGTTTCGTTTAAGGAGTTTTGACTCTTGATAGCTTTTAGCTTTTTCTGAAATTATGGCATGGGATCATTTATATATGATACACTGTCTACCTTGCTTCCTTTCCATGGGTCCTTCGCTGTCACCCCCTTGGATATTTAAGATGTTAAATGGATGGAGCCTCGAAATAGTATTCCAGAACTATTTTACTTCTGAGTTATTTACAGGGGTTAAGTAAGACTTCAATGAATGCATGGCCAGTTAGGAAAACTACTACTAGAAGACATTCTATGTTTAAAGTCCAGTCTTTGCTCAATATTTTAGTTAATAAAGAACCCTGATGTTTCCATTGCAACCAAAAGTTTGCCTCTTTATTCAAAACCAAAAGAAGTACTAACAAATCAGTAAAAGAAAATAACATCAAATCAAATAATCAAAAGAAAAAAAAACCAAAGCATCAAAGAAAAACAACATGAATTTATTTATGTACAAGGCAAAAGAAAGAAAAATCTGCGCACTCCTGAAAAAGAAATTTTTAAATCTAGAGAGTTAAAGGGTGGGATGGATCATAGACATGAGATATCTAACCATGGTCTAGCTGTGCTAGTTTTGAAATTGCACACATGTCTACTATCCTACAGTCATCCCCTTTAGCCTGAGGAAGTTGAAGGAGCTCAGGATGAGTGTCAGTCATAGAACTGGCCTTTCTCAAGGTATGATGTCTTAGCTTAAGCTCAGTCAGATAGTTTCCCAAGATAGAAACAGCAGACTCATTTCCTTCCCCTATCTTAGTGACAGTATAATTCATATAAGGCTCTCTCAAAATCTTAATCTTATTTGGGGTACCCGTGAGAGGCAACAATAAATGAGACCAATCTGAAGCAAAATAGCCTTTTAACCTGGCAGACCAATATTTGTTGAGAATAAGCCCATATCCACTAGGTATGTCAGCCACAGTAATGTCAATAAATTGACAAATCTTGTTGTTTGCAGACAAGCGAATGAGGACATTTTTCATTTCTCCCACTACTTTGACACCTGAGCTGTCTAATTGCGTTACTTCCCAAAATGTGGACTCCGGATTTCCATTAATATTTTTGCAAATCTCTAGAGGCATAACATTCACCACTGATCCAAAATCTACCAAGAAATTATGCACATTGTGATTCAACATTTCTAGGGTCAAAAGAAAAGGTGGGGTATCAGCTTTCTCTTCCCAACCTGGTTCTATGTCTTCTTCTCTTGGTTGGTTTTGAGTAGGCAAATCCTCTTTATGCTCTCCAATTTCATTAGTGTTTTCCTCACTAACACCTATCGGTTCTTCTACAGGTTTGACAATCTTAGTGATTGGCTCTGCCTCTTGGTTGAGGGTATTGGCTCTAGGTGTTTTGTCCTCAACCTTCATCTCTACTTGTCTCTTGACATTCTTTTGTATTCTTTTGATCTTCGAAATTGTTAAATCTATGTCCTTTGTCGTTGTAGGTGTGCATTCAGTTTTGAGAGCGCTCTCTTCAGTGTCAAACAGCGAGATACCATTCCATGACAGCATAGTGTCATTATCTTGTTTCTCCATAGCCTGGTTTTTCTTCTCCTCGTTGCCACTGTTCTTGATTACTTTATAATCTAGCAACTGATTCATAACCAGTGTTACCAAATTCAACCATTGCGGGCACTTCTTTTCCGAATGAGGTTGTTGGTGAAAAGTGCAGAAATTATCACCCCCTACTTCTGTTATGCTTACTGATGGTAGATGTGGGGGAGGGACTTGCCATTGGTTGTTATCCTCTCTTTTTGGATAATAGGGTTTGTGATTTTTCTGAGCTTCCCTCCCTTTCTCCAGGTCTATTATTCTATTGGATAGATTCTGCATCATTTTCAGCATTCCCTGATAATCAGGTGAGTGATCCTCTTTAGGTTTAGACAGCAGTAAAGCTCTTCTCCCGGTAGTATTCTCTTCAGGTAAGTCAGGGTAATCTTCTACACTTTCCATTTCAGCTTCTACACTTCCTGCCTCTTCATAAGTCTCTACCAATGTAGGCTTGGCTTTCATTTTAGCGAACATAGCTAACTTAGGTCCTAGGGCAGATGTATAATATTCAATTAAGACCTTGTCTGAGGGTCTGTCAGCTTCAGAAAAATTCTTTAGGTATAATGAGAATCTTTGAGTGAACTTATGTACCTTTTCATTCTTCTCTTTTCTTAACAAACCAAGACCTTTCATCAATGAGGCATGCATTTTTTGGGCTGTGTATTTACTCCTAAAAACCCTTTCGAAAGTGTTCCAGTCTGGGATCGAGTTTGCAGGCAGGGCAAAGTACCATGAAGCAGCTGCCCCTTTCAAGGTATGAGGGAATAATCTACAGACAACATCTTCGTACTCCCCAGCCCTTAACCCTTCTACTGCTAAATAAAAACTCTGCAAGTGATCATCTACAGCAGTCTTTTCCTCAGGGTCAAACTTAGGCAGTAGCTTATCAAAACCCTGACGTAAGTTATGCAATGGAGGCGTGAGGTTCAAAGGTGATCTAGCTCTCCAAGCAGGTAATGGGTTGGGCTGGTTCACAATCACACCAGCCATGAGTACAGGCAAAAGAACAAAAATATGAGCAAAGAGCAACGTAGGGTGAGAACAGGCTTTCTTACTTCAAATGTATAACCGAAACCGGTAAGTACTTGGGTCAGGCTGAAAGCTTCAAAATATCTGTTCGTAAGGTAATCTTGGGAAAACTAAGTTTCCATGGCTAGCCATTCACTGGCGCCCCTCCCTCTAGCGCCAAAACTGTTGAGGCCTGGAAATTATCAGGCGACAACAGTAAGGGATTCTCCCCAGTCAACGTTCCCAACTAGCCCATTGACTGTTTGGTATAGGGAATCCATCCAGTTTGCGGTCTGGCTATCGTAGGTCAAAGTAACAAAAAAAAAGGTTTTACCGGTTGCAGCCCGGTCCACCGTGTATATTTTTGTGTTTTTTGACTTAATGTATGAGATGCATATGCCTAACTAGCCATGCAGGATGATTTGGATGCCGGGAGCAGTCACAACGTGATGTGCAGGTTCTTACCTCTCGTCTTAGACTCACCTGCATCTAAATCACATATGCAGCAATGAAATGAACTAACTGTCTATCTATCTACCTATCTATCTCGGAGGAGCAAACTGTAAATTAGTTGTGAGTAATGTGTATTGTACATGCAATATAAAGAGAAACTACAGTTAGTTGATATTTCTTTCCACAATGCATGAACGATTAAATATCTTTCAACAACCAGATAGCCAATTGTTTTATGAACCGCATACATTACTCATGGTGGTCATTCCGCACAATAAACTAGAAATTATTTAAACAAGAACATAGGTTCACAGGGTTAGAACGATCTCACGGTTAATGGACAAAACTGGAAAACAAAATAGTTCATCTTTCAGCCATCCACAGCATAACATTTGGGCATTCCACCAATCTTCCTCCAATAGGCAAACCATATTTCTTTATTGCAAAGAGAAATAGTTCTTCTTACAATATTGCTTTCTAGTCTAACAGGGAAAAAGTCCCTTTCCCTTCTAAGGTTTCTATCTTTATACAAAAGGGTGAGACTATTGGGCTGCCCAAAGTGACCTTTGGGCTTCCCAACCCCTCGTTTCCCAACGTTCTGATTTTCTTAAATGTTTTACAAAAAATAGTTACAAACTACAATAATGATCGATCCTTCATGAGGAGGGTCCCACTTGAGCATCTAGAAACTTCTTCCATGACGCAGCATCAAAGGCAATGCCCTCAAATGCACAGGGTTCCAAAAATTGAATGTTGATTTCAAATTTTTCGGCCTGGTTCTTTATGGCTTCCACTCTGGCTGTGCTTAACTGAAGTTGGTCTTCCAAGATCTGGACACTAACTGCTGAATGGCCTACTTCGCTTCTCAGAATCTGGTCATCAATGGCCTTAATTTGCTGCATTCTTGCTTCTTCATCTTGATGTCTTTTCTGCAACATCTCCATAAATGAATCGTGGTCTGGGAAATCATCCAGCCTCTTCTTGGCCTCTACTTGGCACCGGTTGTAGGTAATGAGAAGTCTTCTAAAAATATCGGTACATAATCCCTTCGTCTTTTTAACTGCCTTCTTGAAATCTTCAACAGTGTTGATAGCAAACTCCACTAGGTTATAGTCCCGCTTGAGGGCCTGTTGGTCTTTTGACGGTAGCTCTGCTGGAATTTCTTCATTGTTCTCCAACCTCACCATTCTTGCAGTCAGTACCTCGAGGACGTCCTGAAATCTGTCCGCAAAGTAAGATGCAGTTTCCAAGATCTCTTCCAATCGGCCATCGATCTGTAGCACTCTACATATTTCTTCTTCAACAGCAGTCTATAGCTGCAGCATCTTGGTTTTTTGGGCCAATACATGCTCTTTGAATGGCTGGAGGTTAACCTGATGTTCTCTTGCTTCCTCCAGAGCAGTTGTTAGCGAGGAAATCTGTTCCTGATGTTCCTTCTTCAGTTCTTGGGTGTGCAGATCATTGGTGTCCAAGAGGATATTTTGCTGCTCTTCTAACTCCTCCACCTTTTCCAGTAGCTCTTCCTTTTCAGTTCTTAACTCTTGATATTCTTTCTGTACTTTCTCCAGAGACTCCTGTGTTGTTTCCAGAACTTTTATTTCTCCTTGGAGGGCCTGTACTTCAGCTCTTGAGAACTTCATTTCCCTTTGCATATCTTCATATTTCCTCTTGAGCCTGTTGCTTTCTTCCCTCTCTTTCCTCAATGTATCTTTCAACTGAGCAAAGGATTTCTTGGACTGCTCTAAATCAGTTATTACCTTGTCCATGTTATCTTCTGAGGCATGGAGGAGTTCAGTCCCGGCTCTCAGGGTGAGCCTTGGATCTTGGTCTGTTCCTAACATAACAACCATATTCATTATCATTTTACCAGGCATACTTCCTGCTTCTACTTTCCTTTCTGTTCTCTTTATTATTCTCTTTGTTGCCCTATCATAATATATAGTGTTGAAATCAGGGATTTCTTCCCCTTTCTTCTGAGCAAAAGGAACGAGCCTGAGAGTGCGGACCATGGGAGTGCTGGCAGCAGGTACTTGTGGGTCCTGAACCTTGGGGTTCTCAACATCTTGGGTCTACCCTCCAGCTATGTCAGAAGCTGACTATTCTGTCTCAGTCTATGTCAGATTCAACCTCTTTGCGTCCTGCTTTTGCAGCTCCTTATCGAGCTTTCTCTTCACTTCTTCAGCTTCTCTTCTAGCTGCTTCTTCTGCCTCTTTAGCTGCTTCCTGGGATTTCTCAGCTGCTTCTTGAGCAGCTCTTCTTTTCTCTTCTTCTTCAGTATGTAGCCATTCTGCAGCTTCTTTTGCCAACCTCTGAGCTTCTTCATTTCTCCTTTTGGCTCCTTGCTCAGCCTTAGCTTGTTCATCCCCCTTTCCACCTTTGGTGGTGATCTTATAGAATACATAACCCCTCGACCTCGTATATATATACATGGTCAAACTCTTGCGGCGGGAAAAGTTAAAATCGGACGTCGAAGCACTTTGTATCAGAAGTCGAAAGTAAACTTCGGTCTGCAACGACGGAAGTCCAAAGCGCGAAGTCATCCACGAAGACACATATGGCGAGGAAAACATCGAATGGAGGAGAGTTTTGTATCGAAAGTTGAAAACTTACTTCTTTCCGCAACGGCGGAAGGCCGAACTAAAATCCATCCGCAACTGTGGGGGTAACCGGAAGTAAAGTCTAAATCGGAAGAAAACGATTAACACATCGGCAAGATCGGTGCTTCCTTCATCCACAACAGCTGAACCGTAAAGCATTCCACCGTCCGCAATGGGACTTAAGCCGGAAGCAACAACACTTAAAGGCTCGAAAAGTTTAGAGCTTTGGCAGCCGCAATGGCGGAAAAGAAAAGACTTCGGGCAAGCGACTAAAGGCTGATGCGTCGGCTGGCGGATCACTTTATACATCGGGCGTTAAACCTCTTTGGGAGCCACAATGGTGGAAGAAATGATCAGAAAAACTTCCGATGCAAAACCACAAAGCATCCGACGTGACAACAAAGAAATCAGAAAAAATAATCGAAGTCAAACCGAAAATCTATCCGCAACGGCGGAAGGAGAAGTGACAATGGTTCCGATGCAAAACCAAAACCCAGTCGATTTCACCAACCGAATCAGGAGAAAAGTCGAAGTTAAAACTAAACATCTATCCGCAACGGCGGAGAAAGAAACGACAAGTCTTTCCGATCTAAACCAAAAAAACCGCCGATTAAAACCAATGTATCGAGAGCAAAACCAAAGTCAAAAACCGAAAGTTCATTTGCAACAGCGGGGAAAGAAATGAAATGTCCTTCCGATTAAACCACGAAAATAGCCGATTAAAACCAATGTATCGGACAGGAAATCGAAGTCACGACTTAATATTTTTCCGCAACGGTGGGAGTATCAATCAAAAAATCCTCTGATTCAAGCATGCCATAAATGCATTCAAAGGCAGCAATAAAGTCTGATCACACATTAGATTTCTTCAAGCATCAGAGGGAGAATCACGACAAGTGGTAAATCAATTCAATCATTTTGAGAAAACAAAGGAAGACAATCAACTAATCCAAAGTAAAGGAGGGTCCTAATTTTTTTTTGAATTTTGGGAAATTGTTGCAGCTGCAACACAAGGCCTCCAATGGCACAAGGATTTGTAGATCTAATAAATATGCTCTTCCCTCAAGGAATATCTGTGAAAGTTTGAAGTGACTGGATCCTAGACTAATTGTTTAAGGAAACTTAAAAAATGATTGTAACAGTTTTAAACAATGCATTTGTACATAAATAACAGATAACAAGAAAATAATTACTCAATGTATATAAATATAAATTAACTCTACTTTCCTTAATCAACTTCAAATAAAACTGGACAGTGAAAAATGCTATGTTTTACCAAAAATACTTGCAGATATACGATGTGTCGTATCAGGTAATACCAATTGAAAAATTAGTATTGGGGATTATAACCAGTCATTAGTTATAGAACATAACATGTGAATTAAATAAAAACATTCATTCAATACACGTTTAATGTGTTAAAATTGTGAGGAGAAATCAATACATAAACTAACACATTTAGTAGATGAACAACCAATGATCAGTATGCCTAATAGATAGAAGAAAGACTATAATTCATGAAAAATATTTAATGAATAACCGCATGACATAGCATAAACAACAGTGCAATTTATTGTGACTTGCAAAACACTGCATCTTTCAAAAATTGCAAATATTTCCTGATATGTTCTTGGTACTCTCCTCTCCTATAGTCCTCCTAGGCTTAATCCCGCTAGTTCCCCCCCTTCATTGGAAATACCCTCCCCTTTAAATAATATTACAAAATTTTACAAAAAAAGAAGGATCCCAAGACGTGGGATTACATGATATTTCAGTTTCATGACTTGCCAAGGGTGGAACGCCACTTGGCATAAGCATCCATCAAATCTTGGATGTCCTTAAACTGAGCATTATATAAATTCAATTGAGCTTTACATATTAAGGAAGCGATATGCTTTTTCTTGATCTTCATCCATTATTCGAGGAAGAGATCAATCCTCATTAATGAAGTAATAGGTGTCTCAATCTAGTGCTTGATCTCCTCCACAGTAATCTGAGTCATCTCCATAATATGCTCCTTTACTTTGGAAAAATATCTCCCAATCTGCTCTAGTTTCAGTTTCGGAGGCATAGCCTCCTCGATAGGATCTAAGAATGGAAGATACAGATACCTGGGCATCTTTTCTGAGGAAAACAGGTCCTCCTTTTGCAGCCCCGTTGTCCATCTTTGATGATGGATTCCACTAGATCACAAACGCCTTCCCATGTTTCAATTATCACCTCAATTTTGTTAAGCTTAAGTTTATCCAGTATTGGCAGGTCTTCTGGTCTTTCTTTGATGTATTTCTGCCAATATATAATGGAATCATAAGCTTTGGTTGCTTCCTTTCTTCTTCTATGATGATCATGGAGGACATCTGACTGATGCTCAAATGAGTTATACAACTCTTGCATCTCATTGAATCCTTTATAAAAATTAACCATGCCTTCATAAAATCCATCATGTACTTTGCATGCTAATTGTTTAAACTCCTCTCATGTGAATTTAGAGAAATAAGAGGTAGAAGATGTAAACTGGAGGTATTTGAGTTGTTGTTCAAATATATTATTTTTTTCTTCCTGCTACTAAGTTAGGAGATCTGCCTTTTGAAGCTTCTATTTGAGATAATCGTTCTGGCTTTGTAGTTGTTTTAACTTCTCTTCATAGTCCTCCTTAAAAAGTTGAATCTCTTGTCAATGTACCTCAGCTTGTGCTAGGTCTTGTTTGGACTTTTGCAGCTCTTGTTCTTTGTCTTGAAATTCTTTATTCAGTTGAGACACTGAATCAAAATTTGCTCCAGTGAAGGCTCCCATGGTAACTTCTGTGTCCAAAGCTTCTTGTTTGGTGTTAGAGGAGTCCCTTTTCCAAACAATCTAGTTAAGGGATGCCACTTGCTTAAGTGTTCCTTATATTTTCCTCTTGGCTCCCTTCTTAACTACAACTTTCTCTTTCCTGCTCCAAAAATAATTTCCCAAGAGAAACTATTGCATCCTCACCAAAATATGCCATCTCCTTTGTAGCTGAGATGGTTCCTTCTTGAACAGTCACTAGAGACTCAGGTTGGGATTGAGGAATGGGGACTTCCACATTGAGGGGTGAAATAATAATAGGAGGTGCAAGAAATATAGGTGCAAGGGATGAGATAATAGAAGTGGGGATAGGTGTAGTAGTTTCAGGGGAAGAACTTGTAGACATAGAAGGGATCTCTAGTTGTGGAAAAATAGAAAGTGGGGATGTTGGGTTATTGTGGGGTGATAAGAAGGTCGAAAGAATAGGAGAAATATAGGGGGAGGTAGAGCTAGGAATGTCTATTAGTATTGAATGAATTCTGGTGGTAGCCAAAAGAATTTGAGATAAATTGTTCTCAGAAAAATAAAAATTGGGGAAGTGATGAATCAATAATACTCCCAGATAACTAGGTGGTGGGAATGGAATATTTCATAGAAGCATAAACATTAATAGGGCAGGTGGAAGATTTTTTTCCTCCTCCAAGTCACTATGTATCAAATGAATATCAATATTAGCTTGAAGCAGAGGTTCTACCTTTTGAATTAGATGAACCTACATAGCTATTTGTTTATGTGGAGTAGGCTATACTAATGGCACTAGTTGTTCTACCCTGAGCACCTCTTCAGGCATTGGTTGTGGATCAACAGCTAGTGTTTCTTGTACCTGCACTTGTTGAGGAACCACTTGAAACTTCTACTTCTTAGGCTGAGGCTCAACCACTTCTGATTGTGCATGTATCCACGAGCTGATCTTTGCAATACTTTTCTGAAACTATGCCCCTTTGTTTAGGGTTTCTATCATCAAGGAAGGCTGGGTTCTTGTAGGAATATCAAGAAAAACCTTACCCTTGTCCTTCGATTTACTAGCAAGAGCAAAATAAGAGCTAGTCACTTGCTCGTTGGCCTTGTTTTCCAGATTCTGCCTCTGAATGTTGTCTTCCACTATTATTTTTACCTGTCTAAAATGGAGCACATAAGTCTTCAACTCCTTTTGGTATTGAAAAATATGAGCTTTGACAGTGGGATAAAAAATCCTACTCAATACCTCCTAGAAATCAATAGCTTCTCTAGAAATTGAATCATCGAGTTCATTTTGATGAGCATACTAAATGTTAGCATGATCCCGCACAAAGTGACTAGCCATATATGACTTAGGGTCATGCATCCTGTTTGGTTCTTCCCCTAAGTTCATGTCGGAAATTTCCCTACCTAGGATAGCGGCATGAGTAGAATTCTGTAGAGTAAGAAATCCTAAACTCAATAGAAACTTGGGCCAATACTTCCTTTTGGACGATGAAAACTTAGGAAAGACCCCATCAACAACAGTATGATACACTATATCCTGCCAAACCATTCGATCTGGTAATATTCTTGGAATTAGGTGGACTATATTTCTGCCCCAAATCTGAATGTACTAGAAATATTCTCCTACATACCAATCACCATGTACTGCAATAAAATCCCTATCCCTTTCAGAGAAAGATGGAGCATCTGCCTTGAAAATTTTCTGGTACATTGACCCTATGAACAGGTCATATATTTCATAAATATGGGGAACAAAATTGTCCTCCCACATATTTGAGCAGTAGATATGTACTGGTTGTGGAGTCTTGGTCCAGTACTAGCCCATGGCCGGAAAAGAAGAAGTCGCGCAAAATACGTCCATAACATAACCCGACATGTAGAAAGTTGGATTCCTCAAGGTTAAAGTTTTATGATATTTCTATATTTCCTCCTTCATATTAACAGATAGAATCTGTCCCAGTTAAAAGAATTGGCTGTAAGAAAGAGATGGTGAGCTACAGGAATCGATTCAGATTTGAACATTGATTAATTTGGTAATCCATATAACCTCAAAACATGGCTGCAAGCAAGGAAAAAGGTTCCCTAAACCAGGAAACAAGGTGAGAATTGTTTTCCATAGGGATGTACTCCACTTGGTTTTCCATCCATGATTTGATTACTTCCTCAAAGTTAAATTGGGACAGATCTGCATCAAAGAATTTGGCATTCAAAAGTTTTTGAGGAGGACCGATGGCATAAGCTCTAGAGAAAACATCAGGACAAAAAGAAGCAACTTGGGTATGAGTATGGTCATCGAAGGAACACTCCTTAGGGTTTGCGTTGTCCAATACCCACTTGAATGGGTCAGTATAGGGCTTAAACGAAGGTCGGGATGAAATGCAATGAAGTTGGAAATTCCTAATTTTGGCATATGTAGGCTGGTCATGGGGTATTGCAGAGAAATCATCATTGTCCAATATTGAGTAAATCATCGACCAATACAGGTGGACAGTTTCAACAACATGCCCACTAGTGTGAGTGAAGATACCAGAATTTTGGTCCTTTCTCTTCTGCTCTGGGAGAACAGTCTTAGACCTTGTGTTCATGGACATCTTGGAGGTAAATTTTGGTAGAAATTTGGAAACCATGGTTAAATTATACCACTGTTTAAAATAATAGGGAAAACTACCATGGAGGGTAAGAAACTTACCGGTAAAAATCTTAGAGACCAGAATATTGGTGATCTTGAATGAGAAAAATCCGTAGTAAAAATCGCAAGTGAAATGGTGAACAATTCGTAAATTCGAACAAATTAAATAATACAGGACTCAATACAAAAATAGATCTAGGTCGTAGATCTTGCAGAAATGGACAACTGAGATCAAGGCGAGAAACCAAAATGCGGAAGTGAAAAGAGCCATAAAACTTTTGATTTTATGATTTCCACAATCTGCATTGCGGGTTGCAGAAAGTGACATGAAATTATTGATCATGTAAAAATTGTTATAGTTTTGCATTATGCAACCCACAAAAAAATTACGGTTTGCGGTTTGCGGATGAGAAATATCGCAAATACGATTTTTATCGAGTTTTCGCAATCTGCAATCCACATTGCGTGTTGCCGGTTGTGGAACCAAAAAAAGAAAAAACATGCTAAAATAGAATTTTTCGCTTTCCGCAATCCGCATTGTGGGATCCGAAAAGTTGAACCAAAAAGAAAAGTTTTATTTTGAAAATGGTTTTTGAAATCCACAATAAAGTTTGTGGGTTGTGGAAAGACAAAATTTTATCGAAAGAAAATTCTAACTCCCACAATCTGCATTTGCAGGTTGCAGGATGTGGAAAAATGATTTCCAAAAACCTCCAAAAAATTGACTTCTTCAATCCACATTGCGGGTTGCAGAAACACAAAATATGTGTAAAAGAAAAGGGCGCTTCCGCAATACACCAAACCAAAAAACAAGGTTTAGAAGGAAATTTTATTAAGGACAAAACACAGTACTTACAGTTTCAAAAACATCCATAACAAGGTTATGGCTTCAATAATTAATTGAAAGGATGATTGGGGCTCCCATTTTAGCAGCTTAAAATGGGATCCATTGCTGCCAGCAACACCTCGCTAATTCTAGAAACCTAAAAGGGCCCAACATACAAATACTTAGGGATCTAAACTATCAGTCTCCAAACCTATACTTTGGTTTCTTCCACTCAGCCTCTGCCACTCTCAGTTTAAGTCCTTACTGTCTATGTTGTGCCTTGTTGAAGGAAATTTCAGTCCATTGTAAAAGTCTTATTCAATATTGATAATTATCCACAGTAGGAGTTACTATTCCTATCTTATTAAGATATGGGATATTACAATGGTATCAGAGCACTTTCCTCCCACTCCTTTGGAAAGTAGTCTCTTAAGTTGAAGAAAATTGCAGTCACGTCCTACTCTGATGATGACTATGATGAGCAGTATGAAGAGTACTATAGACAATATGAAGAAGAAAATCTCTGTGTTGATGGAGGCCTACCAAGTTTTGAATATTATTAAGTCTATTTTCCATCAGATAGAGAAGAGATAATATTTTATTCTCCAATGGTTAATAAATACTTGACAAACACGAATGAAGCATGTGAAAACATGCCTCGTTGCTACCAGGAGTATCTATTTTTGGGTAAGCATATTTGTGCAGACATGTATTTCAAAGAATATATTTATTTCAAGTATGTATTTTGGCCCAAGAATGTTGATGATCACTCTTTAAATATCAGCAAACCATCCATATAGGAACCAAGTTGTTCCACCTCTATGAGCAAAGAAGAAGAAGAAGACCAAAGGTGAAGATTCATCAAATCCATTTGCATGCTCAAGATTTATGAGTTTTTTTTGTTTTTCTTCAAACATAGCTTCTAAAAGTTGTGAAATGAGTACCATTAAATATAGAGAAGTATAGAGTTTCCTGGAGAATAATATTCTTGAGGTGGAGTGCAAGTCATAGCAATGTGACTGCATGCGAGAAGAAAGGGAAGATCGATGCACTTCCAGCTTCTTTGAGGGTGATCTCTGGATCACTGCTAAGGATGTTGGTTCATGTGAGGCTAGTGAGATACATTTTGGATCAGATCCAAAATAAGATTATAATTGAGATTTACAGTCACCTCTTGAGCCTCATAATGAAGAAGAAGACAAGGCCACACTACTTGGGCGTGGACCAGAGAATTTGGTGGAAGAGTAGGCCACCATAGTGTCCCTACATAAAGGTTTTAAATATGAAATGCCAAGGTATGATATACCTTCTTATTTTTTCAAATATCACATTTCATGGAAACCTTCAGAGATACCCTTCATTTCATATTATAAAAGTGATTTTGCAACATATTCTAGAGTTGGCCAATATGTTGAGAATGCGATATGTGTTATGGATCCATGCCACATGCAATATGATCCTATGTGTCAGCCATTAGAAGGAGAAAACTTGGTGGATGATATTATTTTTAGTGGATCACTAAAGGAGGACAGAGAGAAGCTTATGGTAGCGATGAACAACTTTTTTAACACCAATTCCTTAGTGACAAGATGTTGTTGGAAAGCTTCTATAGGAGAGTTGGAAGGCGAATTATTTCTGTAAGAGTTCATATCACTTAAAGAAGGCATGGTAAAGATGAAGGAGAGATATATGAACTTACTATCTGACAAATATCATCTCCTCATGGTGGCTGGAATGTACCATAGTGCACTCAAGAAGGAAGAAGAAGAATCAGAAATGTTCACTAGTGAGTTGGAGATCACTAGTAATTCATTAAAGAGCACACAGAGGGACCTTCAAGAATGAATCATGCAGAATGATCAACTTCGAAAGGAGTTTAGTTCATCACACACCCTATCCTACATGGAATATTGTCATTTTCACATGGTAGATGACATAGTGTAAGTGATGAAGGAACCTCATGTGGAGGTCGACAAACATGAGGAAAGTTTTGGTTTGCAAATGTTGGTGAAAGGAGATCGCATAGAATATCTCTGTCAAACATTTGACTTGTTGCAGAAATATATACATTCAATAATACATACCATTCAGATATGCAAGTAAAGGTACTTATTTGTCCATAGATTAGATAGACAGGTACATCAATGAGACAGAGGTCCAAGGATGCACAAGTTTTTCCTGCATATATAAGGAGTTGTTTGACATGCATGCATTGGAGGACAGGCCTCAAGAGCTACCTATATGGAGAGAAGACTTAGATTTGAAGAGGGTGGCTGATTACATTCCACATAAATCAGCAAGCCAATTTTTTTTTTTCATCCATGGATTGGGTAGATGAATACATAGCCACGATGGAGATTCATCAAGGAGAAACAATATTTTTTCTTCTATGATAAGTATTTTATATTTATTGATATTTTCTTACCTTGTGGGAAGCCACAAAGATATATTTTGCAGCCATCATATACATCCAGTACGTATACACATGAGTTACATTGTTATTTGCATGTGCTTGAAGGATTTGAGAGAAAACAAAATGGAGACCAATCACTTGCACTTTTTTAGAGAGATTTGGAGATGCCTCTTGGTGAAAGATGTATAATTTTGGAGGAGGAAAAATATGGTACATATTATGAACCAATCAAAGGAGTGAAGGATTCACCCACTTTCCTGGTTGATGAGTATTACCGAAGTTTCAATTTGGTTCATGACTTTCCATGCTCTACACTTTTTACTACAACTACAAAACATGAGAGTGATAATTGGCTGGATGGATTCTTTAATTTGGTGTCAAGTAAGGAGAAGGAGGCTCCCACACTCATCCATGGGGATTTCATGAGAGAAACACCCCCTTCTCAGCACCAACAAATGCATCCATTTCCTATCTTTGATTCCTCCATTCATGGTGGTTCTTGCATGACTAATGAGGTGCATTGTTATTTGGATGTGCTTGAAGGATTTGAGAGAAAACAAAATGGAGACCAATCACTTGCACTTTTTCAGAGAGATTTGGAGATGCCTCTTGGTGAAAGATGTATAATTTTGGAGGAGGAAAAATATGGTACATATTATGAACCAATCAAAGGAGTGAAGGATTCACCCACTTTCCTGGTCGATGAGTATTACCGAAGTTTCAATTTGGTTCATGACTTTCCATGCTCTACACTTTTTACTACAACTACAAAACATGAGAGTGATAATTGGGTGGAGGGATTCTTTATTTTGGTGTCAAGTAAGGAGAAGGAGGCTCCCACACTCATCCATGGGGATTTCATGAGAGAACCACCCCCTTCTCAGCACCAACAAATGCATCCATTTCCTATCTTTGATTCCTCGATTCATGGTGGTTCTTGCATGACTAATGGTAGAGAGTTGAGCCATTGGGATTGTGCACATGGGAAATCAATAAGATTTCCATATGGACCTAACAGTTGGAGGATTTGTTCATCCATGGAATTTATGGGTAGGTTATTTTTGGAGTTTTTCACCTTGGAGGATGTATCTTTTTCTTTCACCAAGGGAGTTTTAGCAGACACATCCTACATCTTTTATGGGCAACATGGGAATCTATGGTTGTTGGAGGATGCCTATAATTGTCTTAGGACATGGGATTCACACCTATGCCATTGCAACAAAAAAATATTGAGCTTTAGTGTTGGTGTTCCTCAGGCACATAAGAAATTTTATGTTGGGTGGGGAATTATCACATATATTCAATGTTACATTTGGAGTTTTCATTTTTCAATGTGGTGGTATGATTTTCACATCCTCACTTTCATTTTATGTGATGATGAAATTTTATTGTTGTTACTGATGTTTGGGAGGATGAAGTTGAGACATTGGGACCCTGGCATTTCTTGGAATGGAAAATTTCTAAAAGTGGCAAGAAAATTTGGATCCTTGCAAAGGAGACAGTGGGATCCATGCATTCTACTCAGTTATCTTAATTGGGTGAATTTTCTGTGGAATAAGGGTTAGTCATTAGGGCAATGGCTATAATCATACTTGTGTAGTGGGAAGGGTTTCGTAGTGAAGATTCCAGTTGGGAGGGTGAACACATTTTGCAGTGCCCTGGATTACTTCTGCTTGAGGACAAGCAAACTTGGGAGGGAAGTAATGTAATGTCCCTTCCTAGAAGGAAATTGAAAGTGTTGACCTTTCCAGTTCCTAGGGGTTTAAGAAGTGAATTAAATCAATTCTTCCTAGGAATTTTTAATCAATTAATATTATGGAGGCATGTAATAGATTAAAATTCTAGTTTTGACTATGCATGTAATTAATTATTATGAAAAATAATTAACGTGGAAAAGAGTTTTAATTGTCCTAAGTGACAAGGAGGGCACATGGGTCCAAGTGAACCATGAGTTGGCATTCATAAATGGAAACCTAGAGCAAACCGAGAAAATGCTAAAAAGAAATAAAGACAAAAAGATAGAAAATGACAAAAGCAATCTGTCATAAAAAAGATGGAAACTGTTAAAAGAAAGGAAAATCAAGGAAGTTGTTAAAGAAGGAAAGTACATGAAAAGTAGTTAGTCGCAAATCAGGAAACATTTGTTCAAGGAGGGTGTCTTTTCCATTCTTTCGAAAGGATGTGAGAAAGGAAACATCATCAGTCATAAAGAAGGAAAATATTTCTCAAGGAGGGAGAATTTCCACTTTGGGTTGAGTGATGCAAGTAGGGAAACAACATATTAAGGATAGAATTTCTATTTTCGTCAAGAAGGGTGCATTCATGGATTAGGGTTAGGGTTTGCAAGTGGGTATCTTGATCAACACGTTGATGACTTGCTAAAAAATTCACTAAAGTCTAGAAAATGCTTCCAAATCCATTTCACAGTTCTTGATCATTAATGTTTTGTTGTTGAGTGAACCTAAGCTTCTAGTCCAGGATGAAGAGGTAAGTTTTGCTTTGATTGGAAAACCTAGAGTTGTTTTGACCAATACAAAGTTAGGTTATTTACCAATGGAAGTTCAAAATTTATTAGATGAATATTTTGATATTGTTGTATACGAATTACCAAATTAATTACCACTAGTTATAATTATAAGTAATCACTTTGATATGATTCTCGGAGCAATACTACCAAATAAAACAAATTACAGAATGACCCCAATAGAGAATGAATAAATTAGGAAGTAGGTGCAAAATTTGTTGGATCAGGGACATGTCAAAGAGATTTAATCCCATGTGGTGTACCTATAGTTTTTATCCCAAATAAATATGGAGAATGGAGAATGTGCACTAATTCCAGTGCCATAAATAATATCACCATCATGTATACATTTCCTCTACCACACATTGGTGATTACATGGATTGCTCTTGTGGTGCCAAATATGTTTCAAATATTGATTTAAAGAGTGGATATCATCATACTAGGATAAAAGAACATTATGAGTGGAAGACAACCTTCAAAACTAATGATGGACTATAAGAATGGTTAGTTATGCCTTTTGGGTTGAATGATACACCTAGTACATTCATCAAACTCATGAATGAAGTCCTAAGGGGGTTTATAGAGAAGTTTGTAATTGTATATTTGGATGATATTTGTATATCTAGTTAAACAAAGGAGGAACACCTTAGGTACTTAAAAATGGTTTTGAATGTTAAAGAAATGTAACCGCGAAAGATATTCTATTTTGTATTATTATTGTTACTACCCCTTCTGGAGATGTTGTTCCTCTTATTAGGAATGAAATTGATGTAATTGGTCATGCAAAGTATTGAGGTAAAACCTTTGTTGTATGTCGGGTTAGTAGTACACACAAAAGTATTATTAAAAATGTATTTTTGATTCTTCCAAGGAAAGTTGGATCTGGCAGCAAGGAACAGTCAGTCTAGTTGGGTTATTAGGAATCTCAATTGATCAATATTAATATGAGAGGTTCCTCCTTCATTTGGACAAGAAGTATAACTCAACAATTGCGCTAAATAGAGAAAGAGTAGTCCATATGGGAGAGAGGAGGCAGTCCAGTATTATTCTTGGGGTCTTATAAGTCTTATTATTTTGGTCTTACACTGTACTTGGTTTAATTATATATCGAGCAAGTTTTTCTTGGTTTTATTCCCCATGAGGGTTTCCCATTGTTAACCCAAAAAATCCCTCACTCAGCTCTACATGGACTACACCACCCAAGGACACCCATGCACGACCCTCATTTCACCCCGTTGGACCCCCACACCCTCAAAAAGGCTTAAGAATGAGCAAAAGGGATTAAAAACCCCCAAAAAGAGCCTAAATAGTTCTCCTAGGGGCTAAAGCCTTCAAAAAGGAGCTAAAACCCCTCAAAGGAGCTAAAAACCCCAAAAGGAGCTAAAGATAGGGTGGAAGGTGCTAAAATCCCAAAAAAGGGGCTAAAGCCCCAACCAAGGGCTTAAAACCCTAAAAAGCCCCCAAAAAACTATAAATAGAGGGGTGGGGGTCACACTCAAATCACTTCTCCCTTGCATACTATTATGCTACCCGAGTGGATGCCTTGAGACCCTTTGTATCTCAAACCACCCACACTCCCTCTCATCCTTCCTCCCCTTGAGCCATAGCTCCCCCATTGCCAAGAGAGGTGCTTCTCTAAGATAGGGCATGGTGGCCCATTCCATCAAGAGAATATATAACTTGTATTGTTTTGTTTATTTGATTTTATCTAATCCATTGTTTGTTTCCAGGTTTCTAACATGTTCTTGCAGGTTGTTGGAGCTCAACCCTAACCGTGTTTGCAGAGGGGTTTCCATCTCTTCTTTCTTTGTTGTTCTCTATTTCGTTTCTGTTCATTTTCTACATTCATCACCAGGAACCTATCCTTCCATCCTATAAACAGAAGGCAGCCATTCCTTCCCTGTAGCAAGGGGGAAATCCCTGCTACAGAACTAGTGACCATACCAAGTCGATATCACAGGATCCCTGGATTTTATTTTTCAAAATTTTAGTTTTTATTTCTGTTCTGTTAACCTAGTTTAAATTTTTGTTAAATCTAGCTTAGATTCTTGTTTGTTTACCTTTTCAATTACTGCCAAGCCTCCACAAGGCAAATCTGAGTCCATTTGGCCACAGTACAGGTTACTGTCAGTCGAATTTGACTCGGGGTCAAAAAAATTTCTGTTTCCAGACTAGGTCACTCTTATCAGGCCCGTAAAGGGGACTAGGTCACTCATTTGGGCCTCACAGGTGTGACCAAGTAGCCTATTTATCCCTGAAAGGTGCGACCCCCTTCCAGAAGTCAGCCTGCTTCTGTCTGCAAAATCTGAGCAACCCCCTCGCTTGTTTCTGGAAAAATTTGGCGACCCCCCCACATTTGACCCAAAAAGTGCGATTTGTCACTCATAATTCTAGTTTTTTAATAGTTAAAGACTGTCAATGCGGCTCAGCCGCCTCTGTCCATCTGAATTACTTTTATTTCTGTTTATGTCCATTTCATTTACAGAACAAATTGTAAATCAAAGTGTAAATTATTACTTAATGGGTTAATGAACATAGTTTGACTAAAATTCACTTAAAATCAACAATCTTTCTTAACCCTTCCTCCTCTACCTAGTCATCACCCTTTGGGGTATTCTAGGATAAGATGAAGGGCGCAGCTCGTATAGTAATAGGAAATTTACCTAATATTGTTCGAAGCCACCAAAAACGGGTGACTTGGAAGGTAGAAGGGGTAGAGAAGGAGGGCTTCTCATGGCGCTCAGCGTCCTCCCTGTTGACCAACCTTGCATCCGAAGGGTGCCCTATGGATCTACGGATGGGCTTAGTCCCATTGTGTTGAGAGCCCAGCACCTTCTCCTGGTTGAAGAAGAATATTGTTGTAAGGTAGTCACCTAGTCAGGCTATCATGATTCAAGATTACAAATGTTACATGACTAAACAATTTCTCATTACTATTGACTGCTTTCAGCCACGATGTTATGAAATCTGTGGAATATTCATAAACCATTTGCAGCCACCATATAACATAAAAACAAAAGACATACACACCATACCATACAAATCAACCCAACTCAGTTCATGATGCTGAGTGAACCAGTAAAATTTACAAATTTACACTAAGTGAAAAATCCATAGTCTTTGAGGACATAAGTCCCTGACTGCCTTAACCATGGGAAGTACTTGGGAACAGCCCAGAAACTCATTGTGAGGAGTACCACAAGAACCCCGAAGTAGCTGGCCATTAAGAGGAATTGCCAAGAGAAATGGGAAACAACCCCCACCGATTGAGTAGCACGCCCATGAGGAAAAAGCCAAGCACTGTCTTTTGGCAGTCTTGGTGGCTAAGTGACCGCCTGCATCCAATAGGAAGCGATTGAAACCGGGGTCTAATAATCATTACCACCATTTTGACATTCAAATTTAACACAATTGATTTCTCATGATCTTCCCCACGCCTAAGAGGTGAACCACAACATTTCAGGTTATTAAATTGACATCGTCGAGACCATTCTCGATGACCTCCCACACCATCAGAAGGCCAAATAGCCTCTAATTCAGATTTAGACCCATATCAGTCTGAACCATACCTGCACACTGCACCATCAAGCCCCATGGTTGGTGCAAACCCGGATCCAGTTTTGGGCATAGTAATTGCTAGTGGACCCATGTCCACACCACAAACTATCACCAACAACCCTACAAGTGGCCCCAGCATGGTCATGCAAAATTTTATAAGTCAGATTCCACCACCCATATTGAACACCCAAGATGTCCCACCTGCAACACATGGGGGCAGTGGCCCTTCCACCTACACTGCCCCTCCTATCATACATGGGGCCAGTGGTCCTTTCGCCTACACTGCCCCTCCTATCATACATGGGGGAAGTGGCCCTTCCACCCACACTATCCCTCCCACCACACTTGGGGGCACTGGCCCATCTACAATGGCGCCACAAGTACCCCCAAATATGCAGATGCATTATGCACATGCAAACCCCACTACCATGGCTGCCCCATATCACATCAACCTAGGGTCAAACCTTCCTTTCATGGCACGTGTCAACTTGCCTGATTTGGCTCAGTTAACAAATGACCCTATCCACCATCAAAATTTTTGGCCTCCCATGCCAACCAAACTTCCCTCAGACATTCCCAAGTTTGAAGGGAAGGCAGGGGAGTGTCCCCAAAACCACATCATGATGTTTCATCTATGGTGCTCATCAAACAACATCGTAGATGATTCGATTAGGATAAGACTATTCCAACGCACCCTCACAGGTGCTACAGCCAAGTGGTACATTGAGATACCATAAGCCAAGTACCTAGATTTCAACTCCCCGGCTTTCATGTTCTTGCAATATTTCCAACTCCTCGTCAAATATGATGAAGGGGTGGAGATCTTGTTATCTTGCCACCAAAATACTACAACCCACATAACCAACCACATCCATGAGTGGTGGCAACACCGTAGTCTGTATAAGATCCAACTTGATGACAGGATCTTCCTAGATTGGTGCCTCAAAACCTTTCTCCCACCTATAGCAAAGGACGTCGCATCCGAACATCCCCAATTTGAAGAATAAGCCATCTTGAAAGCCCAGTAGTTTGATCTAATTTATGCACAGTCTGAGTACCTTTACACTATCATTCCAGATGCTCCCCATGCGGGTACCTCCTACCGAGATGCATCGGGGGCATCCCATGCTACAGATGGCATCATAGGCTCGATCTCCCACCAACCATAGTACCGTCCGACACCACCTGCAATACCGGCACAACCAAGCAACACTGCTAGTGTTTCCTACCAAAACCAAACTCCGGACTATGCAAGAATGATGTCCCAGTCTAGAGCCACAATTTCTTATGCACAACCTGCACCACCGCAGCAGGCTCGGGCCTTGTCTTGGCCAACACAGCAATATGCAGAACAAATGTCCACATTTGTGGCACCAAAACCCACCTAACTCTACAATGCACCATCGGTGCAAGCTGTTCCAGCCCCTGCCCCTGCTCCACTTGCTCCATTGCGACAGGTGTTTGCACAACAAAACCATCCCAATTAGCTAGCCCCTAATAAGCAACAAGGGCAAGCCAAGAATAACTGACCCCGAAACCAAGGAAACAATCAACGATAGGGAGGCAATCAACAACCAAACCCTCCCAACAATGCCGGGGCAAACCGGCCAGCCCAAAATCCTCAACGACCAAATGCACCGAGACACAATGCCTCATTGCATACAAACCAACCATGCACACTCTGTGAGGTCTACGGGCACTACACATTTGAGTGCCCCTTCATGGGTCACGCTAAGCATGCCATTAGGAACGAGGTTCAACATGCCACCAACACAACGGACCAAGCCCAACCCAACCTGGAACCACAATGACCTCCTCCTATGGTGATCCAAAACCCATTACTTGTCCAAGGATTGGTGGCAACCACACCCCCTCCCCAACCCAATCCTAACGATCCGGGGGCACCTCCCATGACAGAAATAGGTGTCAACCACCTGCTAGCTATGACAACTGAAGAGGTCAATCTATAAACCAGAAAAAATCAGTACGGAACTAACACCAAATCTGCTGACACATCAGTGAAATCTACATCTAAAACAATCAATGCACCTCTTCAGTTACCTCCTTTTTTTGTGCCCCCCATATGTCGAGTTGCCAATAACACCACGGCTAGAGCTGTTGTTAGCTACAATGTTGTGGATGATTTGGCCCAAACACCTACCACCATGTCCGCTCTTGAGGTACTCAAAACTTTCCAAAAGCAGTGGAAAGCCTTACTAGCCACCCTTGGGGCCGTAGACCCCTTTGAATCCAAGTTGATCTCATTTGACATAAAGAATGGAGAACCGTGCATGCCATCAACCATTTCCTTTCAAATCTCGGCGTCTATCCAGAATTTGGTTGTGCACTGGTGCATAGTGGATGAGGGGGCATCTACATGCGTTATGTCTACCCTTGTCTGGCAGAAACTTGAATCCCCAATTCTGCAAACATCCTCCACAACTATGCGGGCTTATGATGGCCATCCCACTAAAGCCCAAGAAATCCTCCCCCATGTCCCCATCACATTATCCAGGAAGACATTTATGATTGGCATAGAGGTTTTCAACGCTCAATTGGACTATAAACTTCTCCTCGAAAGAAGTTATATATATGCCATGAGAGCTGTCGCATCAATCGTCTTCCGTCTCATGATGTTCCCTCACAAAGGGAAAATCGTGACGGTTGACCAACTGACTTATCACGATCTACAAGGGCTAACATCACCTGCCAACGTTATCCCTATGATCAACACCATTGATCCACAAGGGATGACCACACACTCCAATGTTATCTCTGTGGTCAACACCATGGTTGAAAACATACCTGCCTCCCCATTGTTGAATGTGGAACCTGGGTTATTTGTTGATACGACCATGATGGCTCCTTCCCCCTTAGTATCACCACCACTGACACCAAACGAGACTGCATAGTTGTGCATGCTCTCATCCAGCACCACTACACCCAAACAACAACCGTAGCCGCAGCCCCAACCGCAACCACAACAATGTCTGTAGCTGCAACATCAACAACAGCCGCAACATCATATGCATCCACAACATTATGCGTAGCCACAACCACAAACTCATCTCCACATACAACCCTCAGGGAGTTATCTAGGCTCCTCTCCAGTCCATACAATTCCATTCCTCTTTCCCCCGCCCGGTGTCATGAGCAAGCTAGTAATGGCCACCTTAAACTTACCCAACCTTACATTGGGAATTCATGTGTGGTATCTTGATCCACCAGCTCAAACACCAATGCCCTAGGTAGTCTTAACCCCCATGCAACCCCTTGCGGTCGATTCTCACCATCCTCCCGGCTTGCAAAAGGCAACCACCACACCCGCACCCGCACCTCCCCACCCAAAAAGGGCCAGGGGCAAGAATGCAAAAACTACCATTGAACCTCAATAGATCCCGCCTTGCACCATCTACGAAGTATAGGGCCATTCAACTCAGAACTTCCCTGAGATTCCTATGATCTACGTGCATTTGGATTCCATGGATACAACTGAAAATCTCCCCGTGGTTGAACTTCCAAGTGCACCAATAGTGAGAAACAATTCATTGAGAACAAACCATGCTTGCGCCCTTTGTGAATTGTATGGACACTATTCTCACCACTGCCAAGACTTACCCGAGTTCCGAATGGCTTTAGTTGACCTTCGTCAACATTACCTTGAATCCGAGATCACCCTGATCAAAGAAGTTCACCCCCGATCTCCTTCTTCGAACACCATGTCATTTTACATGATGTCCGGTTCTATAGACCCTCTTGTCTCCACCATCACCAACGGTCCATCAGACTTGTCTCTTTTGTTGTTTCCGCAACCGCAGCTCCATTTGCAGCTGCAACCTCAGTCGCAGCCTCAACCTCAGTTACTAGGGAAACAATGGGGTTCATTCTCGATCAACATGATCCTTTTCCTTTTCCTACCATCCGAGATCATGAGTAAGTATGTCTTGGAAACCTGCAATCTATAGGATTTCACATCGGGATATCCTGTGTGGTACCTTGAACCATCTACCATACCACTGAGTCCCCAAGATGTGTTGACTCATGTCCAACCAATTGAGATGATGTTGCACCTACCTCCAGGTCCATCAAAGACTCCTCCCATCTCCAGGCCTGCCCCTCTTCCTCCAACAGAGACTGGGCGCAAGGCCACCAAAGCCACAACCAATACCATTTACATGATCTCTAGCACCATTTTCCCTTCCATCTCATTGGCTGTGGAAGATCCACCTAATCTATCATGGCACCACTTATGCGACGACGGAGAGATCTGTAAGACCATCTCCAGTTTTACCCCATTCCCTTCAAACCATAGTGTGGAATTGGTTCTTCCCAAAAAATACTAGATTCCATCACCCTACCTTGCCAACGAACTTTGTCTCGACAAGGGGGCATACCTATTCCTTGACTTAGATGGTCGCCTCTTGAAGAATCTGCGTAATGGGCTCTAACTCAAGAGAGTCTATGCCTAATACCAACACTATGAATCCCTTATAGCGTAGTTTTTTCCTTTTTTGTTTTTCAATGTTTTTTCCACAAGTCAGAGGCAACACCATTAGCTACTAATCCAAATTCACCCGGAACCTGTTCGAGACACCTCTCACACCTTTGGGCTCAAATTTCTATTTCCTTATGAGACCATCGTCTCATGTATAACAAACAAATTTTGGGACTGCTTCACGGAAGTTACCTTGATTTACGAGCCACAGCATGGTGATGCAAGTGTCTATAGACTTGTACTTGCATCACACTTACCTACCGCTACACATGCGGGTTCTCAGGCCACCACCCATAAGGAACATCATTTTTATTTTGTAACACATAACTGCCTACTCCGTCCACCGCACCTTATGCAGATATTCGGACCATCGTCTGGAAGATGGATCATTTCCTTTGCATGTATTTGGCATATAACTACCTCCAGACTTCCACTCACATCACATGTAGTCAAGTCCATCCACCATAATTCACACACAACTCTCCTGACCTCTGTCTGAGAGCCACCTAGGTTTGTGTGCCTCTGCCGTACTAACTCGCGTACCTCTGCCGCGATCTATCCCGTGCATGTATTGGTATGTTTAAGAGCCACCTCCTCTGTCCATACTGCGCGGATGACCTTTGGACCACTGTCCACAATCCTGATATGCGGCACCACCTGTTCCACTGCAATCGGTTGACCATACTAGAGTTTCTTTTAAGCTCTTTTCTGACTCCTAAAAGAATGAAAAGATTTCCGAGCGCAGCTGCTTCCTTTCCAGCTCGTTAAAGTATAGGAAAGGGCATCTACATCATCTCATTTATCTCCTTTTGTGGACTGTGTAGACCATCAAATGAAACGGACCACCTTGGAATATTCAAGCCAAGACCGTTCTCCTCTGCATACTTTTATGTTTTCTCGGGCAGAGAGGCTACACTTTACAAAAAAGCTCACCATGGGTTTTCTTTAAGCTCTTTTCCAGCCTTCTCATTAAGCAAAGATTGCCGAGAAAACTTGGTTTCGTTCATGCGCGTAAAAGTATCTGAATGACCGTCCAGTTAGTATAGGTTTAACCTTTTCTGGCTTGATTGGACTACCAATGATAAAGAAGTCTCTCAACCCCTACAGGATGGGTGAGCTCTCCTATGTATACTTTTATCCTTTTTCGGGCATAGGACACTACCAACGAAAAAGAGCCCCCACTGGAGTCTTCTTCATGCTTTCAGACTCTCTAAAATTGAAAGCAACATCGAGCATTTACTTTCTCAGGCTCGCCAAAAATCCACAAGATCGTACCACAATGGTGTCTCTAGACACCACCCCACAGATAACAGTTGGCAGCATTCCCACTTTGGGTTGCCTTTGTTTAGAGTACTCTATAATGTGTTTTCCTTGGATCCCATCAGTACCAAATGTATCTACCTCCCCCAAGTATTTCCCATCTACAGTGACATTCCCAGTATTACAGCTATGATCCCTTTCTCATGAGTCAGTTTCATTTGCTTCCTGGTCTGCTTTGCCGTCATACTCTGAAAAAAAGGAAGTTTGAGTCTACTACACTCCCTCTACCCCTTTTCAACTCTTCCCCTCCCCGCCCCATTCAGTGTGTCAGTCCACAGATTGTCTCACATCTTTTGGTTATCTCCCTCGCATTTCTGGTCAAGGAAACACCATTTCCTTGAACTGGGGTAGGTCTCCCTCTGTCGACGACAACACACATATTCTAGAGGATAGACCCAGAGGTCCATGTATCTTGGTTTCATTAACCTCATTAATGAGTTCCTTGGACCACTGGAGAGGAGTCCTTAGTGCCTCTCGGGATGGTTGTTTCTCACGTGCTCGACTCCAACTACATCATCGCACAGTTGATATTCGTACAGGGTATTGGTCTGTGTAGTATTTGGTCGAAGACCCCAGATGTCACCTGAATCTAGCACATTGATGAGTCTATTCGAGGGACCTAAATAGTTTATGTCCCTTATGATTTATAGGTTGCGTTGGAGATAGTGTTCAGAAGCCCCAGCAACGCTTCTATATAGATTTATGATTGATGCAACATACTTCTACCACAGAGACTCTGACTCTCCATCAGTGAGTCCATACAGCTATGTACCATTCCAGATCCAGCAAGTCATCAGTCATGAAGATATAGAATTCCATGAGAATGCCATGGGTCCAATGTAGCAGTTCTTCAGATCAGTATTGTATTCAGCCTCTCATTGAGGAAACCACTATGTATCATCAATTGTATATGACCGGCTCTTGTATTATAGAGCATAGATCACATTATTATTTCGACATTGTTACGAGCATGGGAATTCCCTCCTCTTCCATATACATGTCACACATTATTTGTATCTCACCCATTTGATGGGAACCATATTAATGCAAAAACCAAAATCCACCATGCCCCAGCCCAAGAAGCACCACCTCTCCGTAGAAAATCCTATGATGTTCGTCAGCCATACGATGAGCTCCTGCCCTCACACATCAGGGGGCAATCTGTTAACCCAAAAAATCCCTCACTCAACTCTACATGGCCTACACCACCCAAGGACACCCATGCCCGACCCTCATTTCACCCTGTTGGGCCCCCACACCCTCAAAAAGGCTTAAGAATGAGAAAAAGGGCTTAAAAACCCCAAAAAAGAGCCTAAATAGTTCTCCTAGGGGCTAAAGCCTCCAAAAAGGGGCTAAAACCACTCAAAGGAGATAAAAACCCCAAAAGGAGCTAAAGATAGGGTGGAAGGGGCTAAAAGCCTAAAAAAGGGGCTAAAGACCCAACCAGGGGCTTAAAACCCTAAAAAGCCCCAAAAAAGCTATAAATAGAGGGGTGGCGGTCACTCTCAAAGCACTTCTCCCTTCATACTATTATGCTGCCCGAGTGGATGCCTTGAGACCCTCTGTCTCTCAAGCCACCCACACTCCCTCTCATCCTTCCTCCCCTTGAGCCATAGCTCCCCCATTTCCAAGAGAGGTGCTTCTCCAATCTAGGGCATGGTGGCCCATTCCATCAAGAGAAGGTATATCTTGTTGTTTTGTTTTGTTTATTTTATTTTATCTAGTCCATTGTTTTTTTGCAGGTTTCTAACATGTTCTTGTGGGTTGTTGGAGCTAAACTTTAACCGTGTTTGCAGAGGGGTTTCCATATATTCTTTCTTTGTTGTTCTCTATTTTGTTTATGTTCATTTTCTGCATTCATCACTAGGAACCTATCCTTCCATCCTATAGTCGGAAGGTAGCCATTCCTACCCTGTAGTAAGGGAGAAATCCCTGCTACACCCATGATAAATCTCTGTGTTCTTTTTTGTAGCGTTGTGCCTGTCTTTCTTTCAGTGATCCTTTTGTATATAGTTATGATGTTATGATGCTAAATGTTTTTAGATATTGTATAACCTTTAAAATATTAACATGGTACCATAGCCACCTTGAAATAAGTCTTTATGTAGTCGAAACACTGCTACAACTACAACTACTTGAGATTAGGGTTTCATGCTTGAAAACCATAGAAGAAAAAAATAGTCATGTTGGGACTTTCATTATAACTCAAAAATTGGATAAGGATAAGGAGTTAAAACTTTGAAAGGATGAAGGAGAAATCCTATTGTACCATGTGTGTGGGTTTCAACTTCAGATTCACTATACTTAAGGATATATAATTCCTCCAAATCAGGGTTCCAGCCTCCTCCAGAATACAATCATAAACATGTGACCAAGGGAGAATTTCTATATCTTGGGATAGGAGGGTCCAAATAAAATTTCTCAATATTCTCTAGATAGGTCACAGACACTAGTTTCAGACCCGGAAGATGAAACAATGACACGTGGAAGGTCGTACAAGTTTTTTATGTTGAACAATCTTAAAAACGGTCACCTTGGGAAACTTCGTATAAGTCCCACTTGGTTAATCCAATTCTTCTCTAACCTGTGGGGTTAGAAAAAATACATATCAGGATATCTCAAGGCGAAGTTTCAGACACATAGCAGAATAAATTTCCAAGATACAATAGAATAAATATCAAGCAATTATGTAGAAGAAATTCAAGAAAACTAGGTCTTCTTGTTCCAGACACTTTCCTCCACCAATCAGTTGAGAAAGGAGGACTATCAAACTCTCCTTAGAAGGGTGCATATGTCTATGGAACAAGTTTCTCATTTTGTGGATCTTCAATTTTTGACCTAACACTATTGCTAGAGAAAACTAGGGCACTAGATATTTTGCAGTTCTGTCCACGGTTTTGGGAAAATGAGTATGTTGCTCAGCTCGCCTTGAAGAGGCACATATTTATATCCAATAAGCTATGAAATCTACCTAAGTTGAAAATTTAGGGTTTCTCTGTCAAAACCTAGGTCCACCAGAAGCAGTCTTCCAGAAAAGCTTTCAAGCAAGCATCAAGTTGAAGCAATCTCATTGGTAAGTTCTATCCTCTCTATTTCCATTTGAGGTTCTCATTTTTTTTTATCATGATGAAAAATAGTACCAAGCTCGAGGACAAGCTTGAAGGAACCAAGAACCTCTAAACATGGGATTATAGAGTGTTTCTCATACCTGAATAAGCATGACCTAGAAAACTATGTCAAAGAAGAAGTTGCATATCTATACGGATATGGAGACAAAGAACAAGAAGGACTTAGTCAAAGCCAAGAGGATTATTTCCATCTCCATTGGATCTCACATGTATCATCCTTGTAGACTCCCAAGGATATTCTCAATGCAATGAATATATTGTACGAAGGCAATAATATCAACAAAAAGATGGCATTAAGCAACCAGCTGAGGAATGTGAAGATACAGAACTTAGAGACCATGCACTCTCACTTAACAAGGGTTGCTCACATAAAGGAACAAATTAAATAAGTCAAAGAGAATGTGTAAGAAGGAGATATTTTTATGACCACCTTGAATGACCTCCCAATATCACGGGATTCATTCATTCAAGGAATATGTGCAAGAAGGAAGTACTTGATCTCTTACAACATACTATGGGAAGAATATGCACAAGAAGAAGCTCAACTCATAACAAGAGAAGATGGGAGCAATTGAAGATCAATATATCACAACTTGGACTACTGAAGAAATCATAGAAAGGAGGACCATCATCACAACAAAAGAAAAAATCAATTTAGAAGAGATCCTTCCAAACATTTGATGGTACACTTGTGATAAGAAGGGACACTACTCTAGAGATTGTCCTAGAAATAAAGGCTCCTTCAACAAGAAGTCAAACAAGAAAAGATATCATGCTCACACTGTTGAAGATGACGAACCAAATAATAAAATATTTAGAGGAGAAAAGGAATATTCCTCAAGTAATGAGGAATACAAATACCATACTCCTATCCATTTCAGCATTAGATAAGAAGGAATGCAGTTAGTGACACTCAGAACCAATACATGGGTTCCCAGAATCAGATGATGAAGTAGAAGGCTCTATTTATTCTTGCAAGGACATAAGGATCAAGAACGAGTTCACCCACCAAACAAACAAAGACATGTTTCTAGAATCAGATGATGAAGTAGAAGGCTCTAGTTATTCTTGTAAGGACAAAAGGATCAAGAAGGATTCTACCAAACACACAAAGATAAGTATTTCAATTTTCATTTCCTATATACCTAGTTTTTTAAATAACATTGTTTAGTTGTGTACATATCTATGTTCAAGGAAATGTATTATGCATGATAGAATGTTTTCATTAATGGACAGTATACTAATAATATGGATGTGATGGGTAAGTGTCCCATGGTTCTATACACGATTCCATTGATACTTATCTAGAACGAAACCTGTTTGCTAACATATTGGGATTATTGCACAATCTCAATAATGTTATGGTAGAGATAGAAGGAATCTAGACAGCTTTCATGTGTATATAATGAGATATGGATGAATGTTGTATTGGATAAAATAGTTGCATGATTATATCTTTATGCATAAGAAGTTGTCATTAGGAATATGTCTTGAATATTATGAAATGATTCTAAACTTGCAACTGATGTATTTGACTTGTCAGAAATATCATGTACAATCACCTACAAGAAAATAAGGATGTGAATTGTTCTGAAGAACAAGTGATGACAGTTCAGTTAGAAGATTCATTCCAATAAACATACATGAAGATGAACCTGAAGCTCCCACGGTTAGAAACACTATGGAATAAGAAAGGGTTCCATAAGAATATAAGAATCATGTTATGACCTAAAGAGAGTGATAGATCCACCTCAAGAAGTGAAAACCATATTGGGAACGAGAGATAATTCAAGATGAAGAGAAGTATGACGGGACTTCCAACGAAATTAAGAGGCCTCAAATACATTCTAGTTATGTGGCATTGTTGGGAGACACCATTGATGCATATCCTTCCAGCTATGAAGAAGTAGCCAAGGATGTATAGAAGAAGACTATGATCAAAGAGTATCGGTTGATCATGTGGAACGATGTCTAGGATGTGGTTCCGAGACTTGAAGGGAAGCCCGTAGTGTCTTCCTTGTGGATCGACAAGATTAAGTATGCAACAGATGGAAACATTGAGGGATACAAATCAAGGTTCATGGTTTCTCTTAGAAAGAGGGAATAGACTATGGAATGACATACTCCATTGACCAAGACACACTTATCCATTGAAGTAGAAGTGTATATCAAACCGAGAACCACATGTGCACAAAAGGATTTCTACGAGCTCTTAAGGAACCCATGGATAAGAACATCCAGTTACATGAGGAGGTTGAGGATCACCTAAAGTGATGAATATCTTAACCTTTTCTACAAGTTTAAAGATGGAAGCCTATAGAGGATGAAAATATCATGGATGGGTGTAAGAGGAACTTTTCAACAAATTTAAATATAGAGGATATTGGTATCTAGTGACCTAAGATGGATATATAGAAGATCAGTAGCAGAGGATGCTACCTGTCACTCCAGTACATAATGTTTCGATACATAGAGTACAAAATGCAGAGGGAGGATGAATTTAGAGGGAGTGACTGCAGAATATCTATGAGTTCAAAATTATACGACATGATGGAAAACTTCTCAATGGACTAAGGATTTATCAAGAGTAAAGCGGCTTCCAACCTTTACTTTAAGGTTGAATGCAGAAGACTGGTATATGTCGATGGTCTGACAAAAGAGGACAAACTCATTGTAGATGCAAAAAAGGAATTGCTAGAAAGAGAATCTTAGGATGATGTTTTAGTTTTATATTGGGTATGATCTCATGGCTTAGAAGAAATCAAACCAGTGTTTCTCTCAGTACAGTCGAGGATGAGTACATTGCATCATTTTCATCCTATAGCGAAGCAATATGGCTTTGCAAAATATTGGAAGGATTGTTTTATGTCGAGATAGATGCAGCTGATATTTATTGTGACAACCAGAGTTGCAGAGAAACTGGTGTTTCGTAAAGTGTGGTATATGGTTTTAGAAGGAGTCATGAAGCTCCAGTATGTTCCTACAGAGTAGCAAGTTGTGGATGTACAAGAAAATAATAATGAGCCCTAGTGATTTGGTCACTGTATAGAAATCCTGGTCGTATTTTTGTGGGTAGATCCCAATATGGTTGGTGACATCACTGAGGGTGGATCCCAGTATGACTGGTCATATCACTAAGGGTATATCCAAACATGGTTTGTGGAACCCTCACAAGGAATATCCCAGGAAGGTTGGTTGTATCTTCAAATAGGAAGATCCCAACGAGATGTGGTCTTGCATTCATTTGCGGACGTTGTGGTCTAGAATTAATTTGCAGATGTTGTGGTTCAACATTAATTTGTGAACGGTGTGGTCTAGAATTAATTTGCATACTTTGTGGTTCGACATTCATTTTTGGATGTTGTGGTTTGGCATTAATTTGTAGACGTGGTATGAAATTCATTTGCAGACAGTGTGGTATGGCATTCATTTGCAGAGGTTATGGTCTAACATTCATTTACGGACGCCGTGATATGGAATTCATTTGCATATGTTGTGGTTTGGAATTCATTTACAGATGTTGTGATCCTGTATTCATTTGCAAACATTGTGGTCGTGCATTCATTTGTGAACGTTGTGGCCCTGCATTCATTTGTAGAAAATCCATCATCTTTTGATGTTGTGGGTGATTTTGCATTAAGTTGTGATGTTTTGTTTATTGCATGTAATGTTCATATAAGGATACTTGCAATGAGATGTGATACTCATGATGATGCAACAAGATGTGATGCTCCATGATAGTGATATTCCATGGATAATGATAATGTTAATGTAGTTGTGAAAACTTCCTATGATGTATAGACTTACCAGTCAGTTGTATAGATGCATTGCTTTGTTATGGAATACCTTCCTTGTTAAGAGAGAGTTTTAAAGAGATGTAGGTGCACAATATATTCTATTTTGTATTATTATTGTTATTACCCCTTCCAGAGATGTTGTTCCTTTGATTAGGGATGTCATTGATGTAATTGGTCATGTAAATTCTTGAGGTAAAACCTTCATAGTAATTCGGGCCAGTAGTACCGACAAAAGTATTATTAAATTGTATTTTTGAGTCTTCCAAGGAAAGTCAGCCCTAGAAGCAAGGAGAATTCATCCCAGTTAGGTTATTAGGCATATAAATTGATCAGTATAAATAGGAGAGGTGCTTCCCTCATTTGGATAAGCAATATAACTCAAGAGTTTCACTAGAGAGAGAAAGAGTAGTCCATCTGCGAGAGAGGAGGTAGTCTAGTATTATTCTTGGGGTCTTATAATTCTTATTCTTTTGGTATTACACTATACTTGGTTGAAGTATATATTGAGGAAGTTTTGCAGGGTTTTCCTCCCCATGAGGGTTTCCCAAGATAAATCTTCATGTTCTTTTGTGTGGTTATGCTTGTCTTTATTTTAGTGATCCTTTTGTATATGGTTATGATGTTATGATGCTAAATGTTTTTAGATCTTGTATAACCTTTGAAATCTTAACAAAAAATTGCTTCAAGAGAAACCCTTAATAAATTTGAAGAAATTCTCTTTTATGAAAACATAATTGATTTATCTAGGTTTTGTAATTTCTCAAGAGGATTTAAAAATGGATCCAAATAAAGTGAAAGATATTATATAATTCCCTTCTCCAAGAAGTATTTTTGAATTCAAGAGTTTTCATGGGTTAACAAGTTTTTATAGGAAATTTATTGTAAATTTTAGTAGTATTGATGCAACGACATCAAGAACATCGACCAAAGTTGAAAAATAAATCACTGGAGTTGCATGGGGGGAGTTGATGACCTTCCAAGTGAAAGCAAGGGCTTTCATTCCGTAATAGTCAATATTGAGGACTAGTAAATGGAACAATTAAGTCAGAAAGGTAGTCAATGATGGAATGGTTGACAATATCCTTGGTTAGTCAAAGGCCAAGAGGTTGGAGAGGTCGATGATAGGTTGAGCTGAGAGAATTGAGAATAAACTAGATTAGGCTGACTAATAGTTGAAGATGAAGCTGGGTTTGGAACCAACTAGAACATAGAGAAGGTTAGAGGGTTTACTGATAAAGAAGGGTGCCAATCTGTCAGAACACAGCGAAGTAGATTTAGAGGAAAATAAGAGGGTATGGAAGCATTCGACCATGGTTCACAAAAATTGAAGAGTTTGAGAGCCGGTCGACCAACATAGCTGAGGTACAAATAGATAGGAATTCAAATAAGCGGTTGGAGTAGTTGATGTAAGAATTATGGAGGTTGTTGGATATTCCAGATGCCATGGTATGCTAAGGAGGTTGCAGGTGAAGCATTGAATACTTGTAACTAAATAAAGGAAGCACCTAAAGGCTTCTAGAAGAAGAATGAATAGGTATTGATGTGGTGAAGGAGGTTATAAATATAGATTGAGGAAAGGAGAAAAGGGGTGGCCCCAAATGGTTAATGTTGTTAATTGTGAAGAACAGTTGATTAAGATATCAACTGAAATAAGGTTTTGACTATGGATTGTAATCAACCTTTGTAAAAAATGATTCATGCATTAATAAAAGGAAATTATAGGTGTCAAAATTTCTAGTGTGTGTTTCTTGTGTGCGCATTTGTGCACCCTAATCCATGACCTTCTTTTGAGTGTTGCGAACTTACATCAGTTTGACATCAAAGTGAGAGTATCCTACATGAAGAAGGAAGAAACTATACTGGTGGTTGGATGAGTTAGGTTCTTGAACAAGTTTTGGATTGTGTATCGATGCTCCATAGTCATTCAAAGTAGTATGGGTAGAGATATAATGGTATATTGAGAGTGTGGGGAAGGAGAGGTTTCATGCAATGATTTTATAGTCAAGGTCAAGGTGAAGGAAGGTGGAGAGGGTTTATCAATGAAACGGGAGAAAGAGTTTGAGGAATATCAATTGAATTATCATTGGAGATACTAACAACAATAGAGGGATTTTGTGTTCATTGATGAGGGGGGACATATAAAATTACTATGTAAAGAGCTAGAGGGGTTTTGGGGAAGACTTGGGATTATATTAATGATGTGTGGATGTAGTTAGGGGGGTAGGTTGGGTGATAAATGTGGGATGAATAATCATGGTAGTATGAGGTTGTGTACATCTCTTAGGTAGAATAATTGGATAAGAGAATAATGTGGGTGAGATGTGACACAGTGATGAGGTTATTGGAGGAGAAGGGATTACATTTTTTTCCGGTGGGGTGGGATTAGTGTTAGAAAAAGATGGGATAATTAGGTAGTGTTTCCATTGGAATTTCATAATTATGGATTAGATAAAATTCCTAATCAAGGGTATTTCTCTCAAGTAGTGTCACTTCATTGAAAAAATGACTCAATAATCTAGAATTGAACTTAAGAATAAGTACCTATTCATATTCTCAAGTATAAATATGAGGCATGAGTTTGGTAAAGATTTCAATATTCTATTTTACACTTTGGCCTAGAGATTAACAAAGTTATAACCAACAACAAATCAAATATTGTAGGTATCTTGGAGGATAGAAACAAATGCATAGATATTGGAAGAAGGCACCCCAAGTAGAAGAAATATAATGCTTATGGTGAAACTATCACCATACAATGTCCACACTTTGTACTTAGAATTCTACAAGTTTTAGAAACTGATATTTTTAATGGTGTGTGGACTCATTTTAAAGTCGAAAGTGAAGCTATGTATCCATGAGTCATGAAACTTACCCTACATTTGAACTCCATACTTATGTAGAGAGATATGTGTGGCTAGTTTAAAAGTTTGGGAGCCTAAATTTATTAGAATTTTAATTCTATTAGAGATATGGAAAGCTCCCATATGGATTAGGAATGTAATGATTCCTTAACAACTAATGAATATGCACAACCGGAACATGGAGGAAATATGTAAATGATCGTATAAGGATTCCTAATGTAGCATGTATATATATAGTTGTTTTTAATATTCATTTTCCATCATGGTTAAATTTTTTTTGTTCAGATAATAAAATTCTTGTAAATGTGTTGATTGAAAAGACTCGCTTTTATGTAAAATAGAGTGTAATGCCCTCTAGAATTTTACAGTTACATTTCTATATTGTTTCACACAAATCCTATTGGATATGTTTTAGAGAGGGAAAAAATTTGGAGAAACCATAGACTATATAATCACTATATCCTCCATGTAGAAATTTAGATAAGAATGTCCACACATGAGGGTGTAAAAAATGAAGAATTGTTGAGCCCAAACTAAACAATATCCTAGAATACAAGCTAGTTAGAGATACATTGTAGGAAATATTCCAACATCATGCAATGTTTTTGGTAGGAATGTTTGAACCAAACAATTATCTCTATGGTCACACATAGAAGGTTGGAAAAGTGTTTGTTATATGATTGGTAATATTTCAATTAATGTTGACACTCAATCCTCTTCACTTCTTTGTGGGACTATTAATGGGGCATGTGTCATTGCGGCGTGAGAAAATATAAATGCTTCTATTATCACTCCAGGAAACTCCTCTAGGTTGTAGCTCGAGGATTCCTGGTAACTTACAATGTTTTTAGGGTTTTCTGATGTGGATCAAATCAAGTGACCTATATAACCTTCCACTCTCAATACATGCATGAAGATCACTCAATTACAAGGATTTTAGTTACAACTTATTCATTAGTTTAACAATAAGGTGCAGGGATGGAGAACTCACCAAGCTGGAAGACTTACATACAAAATAGATGCATATAAATGGCGAAATCCTGATAAGGATGGTACTTATAAATAAAATCACATTAACACACCAATAGGATGACAGCTATTAGTTATTAATCAACTTGAAAATAACCTAAATACACATTCAGGCATAAGTATAGTAAAGATAGAGATGATGGTTGAACAAATCATAACAAAAGAACTTATATTCCAGAATGAACAAGATGAGAAGTTGACAATAGTATAGGCTTATAAATCCCTGAAATCGAACCTTTTTTATAAAAATAGTCTTAGGATTTATATCCTTTCACAAAATATACAGATCCTAAAAACTTGGATCTATTTTTTATAAAATTAAAGAAAGTAATAGTTTTTGCAAATTAAGGTTTGAAACCCTACCTAACTACTTGTCTAACTTCAATGAATATCTAGTTCACTGACTGAATATTAAATAACTGAAGCAATGGTGGCGATCACTGCTACTGGTCCTCTACCAGTTAGACCACTGATTTCTCTTTGATAGCTAGGGTTGGTGTCCTTTGGCGTGGTTATGTCATAGTGGATCTCACACAAACCTTTTCTGATGCGTCCCTCAATTCCCTTTGTCTTTAGATCACATCCATGAACCATCTGCAGTAGCCCAAAACTAGTTCTATCTGCCAAAAAATTGGTTTTAAGCCTCTGTTCGCTTTCGGTGGTTAAGCGGCCAGTCTATCGGACCTGTTAGCTGTCAAAAGTAGCAGTTTTAGTGGCTAATGGACTATTCCATCATCCACCTAAGCCACCGAAAGCCTTGTTTTACCAAAATTATTAGGTTTTCATCAAAAATGTCTTTTCAGGCCTGTTGGCTCAGCTTTCCTCTTCTGCAGGATTGGTTCTAGGGGTGTTAACAACACCTTGGATGGCTTCAGGAAGCTAGAGACTAATGGATGCTTCAGCCAGGGTTGATAAGGTGAGGTGGCTGCTAGGGTTTGATTTGGCTTCCTTCAGCTGCAGCCTTTGGAGCCTCACCATCCTGTATAACCTGGTATTGTCCCTTAGGTATCTTTTGTTCAGCCTTTTCAAGAAGATGTATCTTTCTCTCTGCTCTAGGTAGGACTTGTGTAATAACTTGTTTCTCCTAGTCAATGTCTCATTATTTGTCTTTAGTTCTCTTTCCAAGACCTCCATTTCATAAAATTGCCTCATTAGTAGATTGATCTTTTGACTTCTAGGCCTGCTGGAGGAATCCCTTTATGATGGTTCCTCCTGCTCCTATGGTGTGGGGGATGGAAATGCTTCAGAAACTGGTACAATTTGTAGAGCTAGGGCTACATCCTCTCCTTGTTCTTCCTCATAATCTGAATAGGGTAGATTTAAGACATTTTCCTGGTATCATTCTGCCTCCTAACCTTTCTCACTGAAGTCCAAATTCATTTTTTCCTTCTTGGGCTTGGAAGAGGAGGGAGGCTGTTCTGTTGCTACTGCTGAGGAAATGGCCCTCCTCCTTCTTCTCCCACTCCTTGGGGTGCTGTATTTTTTGGCAGGGGACTTCCATTTCTCCTCTGGCTAAAGGCCTGTCTCAAAGCCATTCTAGAAAAGAAAATAAGGCCAAGCCATATTTCTTCTCTTCAACAACTCCTAGATGAATAGCTAGATAAGGCCATGGTGGGACATCCTGCCAGCAATCTTGGATGGCTAGGATTTCACTTGATGTGCCATATTCCCTAGACTTATGTATAAATAAAAGGGCAGATTAAGAAGGTTTTTACCTTTGAAGTGGTTCATGAGCTTGAAATGGTAGATCATTGCTCTATTATATCTACCTTCACAGGTTAAATAGAACATAATGGCCTTCAGCAGCTGCTGCCAGTTCTCTTCCAACCATGATGATGGCACACTCTTCTTCCATATTATTCCTCTATGCTCAGGCTTAAGGTATGACCTAAATTACACCTCTTTTGGTGTGGTGGTCTTGAACCATTTTTCTCCTGTGGAAGGAAGTTCTGTCACCTCAGCTATTAGTGCTTCATCTATGAGAAAATTCTCTTTTCCTATGATTTCCTTTGAACCATCGAATGACAGGGCAAAAGCTTCAGCCACCTGCTGATGGAATCCTTGTATTTTTTCACAGAACTTGTAGCATCCCACCTCCTGGAAAATTCTACAGACCTGTGGATGTGCCTCCAAATAACCGATATCACATAGCTCTTGCCTGAGAGCTGGTCCACTCTTCTTCATCCTGATGGGTGTATCTCCTGGGTTCCTACAAAACAGTTTTCAGACTTTGTATATAGTGTGCTTTAGAAGGCTTCTCTTTCAGAGCTGGTTTTTCTGGTGATGAAAATGCTAATTTCAAAAATGAAATACGATGGAGTCCCATGGCACTAATTATGAGGGTTTTCTGTCATTTATGGAGGCTGAGGTTACAAAAATGATGATAGCAGCTTGATCCTTTAGATCTATTTTCCCACATAAAAGTAACCTGCTTTAGCCAAAGGATTCAGTGGCTATTTGATGATCCTTCAGACAGGTGGAGGGGAACTGAAGGTTTGCAGTCATATCAGTCTTTTTCCATTTGCTTAACGACCCTTTCCACGCATTTCCCACACAGTCATACAACTCCATATCTTTTCAGTGGGTAATCATTCTCTTAAATGATCTTTTATCTTGCTGACGGGGTCAGATGTGACAGTTCCTAACCGTTTCGTTATATTTCCCTTTAGGTGGTTAAGATCCTCTGTGATTTTGTCAGCTAGCCGCGGAAAAGCTGGCTTTTGGTGGCTAACGAAACATTGTTTTTCTTGACTAAGCCACCAGAACCTTTACCTCATTGCCATGGTGAATTTATGCTTTCGGCAGATAATGTCCTCATCAAAAAACCTTTTTTAATTGCTGAAAACTTGTTCTTTCGGTGGTTAACAAAATGCCCTAGCTTTCACCTAAACCGCCAAAAGGGTTTTCACCCGATGTTTATCTTCCAGCTTTCAATGGTTAGCATATGTGTTGCACCCTTCTCTAATCTGCTGAAAGTGACTTTTTTCGGTGGCTAATGAGATGTTCTAAGACTTGCCTAAGCCACCGAATGTACTTTTCCCAATGCTGCTCGCCACTCGCTTTCAGCGGTTAAAACCTTTTTTATTTCTCTCTCTAGTTTGCCGAAAGTGCCCCTTTTCAGTGGCTAATGAGTTTTATGTAGGATTTCCTAAGCCACCGAAAATGTTACTTTGACTCTGCTTTCTTAGACCGCTTTCGGTGGTTCACATTTTTTCCACGTTCAACTGTTTAGCCATCGAAACATAGCTTTTCTGTGGCTAATGAGCCATAATAGTCCTCGCCTAAGCCACCAAAAGCTATAACTTGTAAAATTTTCATCCAAATAAAAAATAGAGGCTTTCAAATTGTCAGTGATACTCATATATTTCATTACACAAAAAGATTCTTCCTAGTTTCAAAATAAATTTATTTTGCAAGATAACATTTGGCTCCTACTTGGGGATGGGACCCTCCCAATGAGGTTCCAAGAATCCCAGACCAAAATTCCTTTCCCTGCAAACAACTAATCACTTAACACTATCATCTACTGTTCCATTGGGCATGGAGTTTATTCTATAAGGAAAAACAACCTACTATCTATTAATTTACAATAATAAGGCCTCAGAGCCTCAAATAAAGTAGAGTTTCAAAAACCACCCATTCACTGGGCCATCAAATACCTCTTCCCCTTCCAGATTCTGCAATTTGAAGGTGTTATTCTTATGTACCTGGGCTATCACAAAAGGGCCAATCCACAGGGAGTCAAATTTTCCATGTTTTCCCTTGTCCTGTCTGACAGCATCCCACTTGAGGACCCAATCTCCAACCTGGAAGTTGTCTACTTTTTCTCTTTTGTCAAACATGCCCTTTATCCTCTATTGACAGGATTCTGATTTTCCTATAACTTGCTCCCTGATTTGTTGTAACTCCACCAAGTCCATCATCCTTCTCACCATATCATTTGGTTCATCTTCCTCTTCCTGAAAGAACTTTGCCACTAGAAGAATGAGTTGGGTAGGAAAAATGGCCTCAGTGCCATAAACTAGCTTGAATGGAGAAGTCCCCATGGATCTTTTGTCTGTTACCCTATCAGCCCATAAAAAAAACTTAAGCTTTGAATCCCTTTTCTGATTTGTCTCCAATAGTTTCCTGATGATCCTAACTAAACTTTTGTTGGATGACTCAGCCAGGCCATTGCCTTGTGGATAATAGGAGGTGGAATGCACCAGTTGAATGCCCATTGACTTACACATGTTAACTAATGCCCCAGCTTTGAAAGCTGGTGCATTATTAGTTACCAACCTTACTGGGTAGCCAAACCTATTGAAGATATTCTCATATAAAAATCTTATGATGACCTGATGAGTGGAATTCCTGGTGGGTACTGCTTCTATCCATTTTCTAAAGTATTCAGTGGCTACTAAGATCCATTAATGCTGTCCAATGGAAGATGGATTTATTTCACCTATGAAATCCAGACCCCATTGCTGGAAAGGCCCATTCACCACAATACGCCTAAGGGGTAAGGATTTGAGCTACTGCTTCCCTATAAATATTTGGCAATGGTCACAGGCCCTTACAAAAGTGCATACATCAGCAAAGAGGACTAGCCAATAGTATCCTACCCTTAAGATCTTGTGGGCTGTGGTTTTCCAATAGTGGTGGCCTCCACATGTGCTGGAATGAAAGTGATGCATGACCTGCTCTGCTTCCTCTTTATCTAGACACCTTAGCAAAATTCTAGACCGATCTTTCCAGTACAACAATTTGTCAATTATGCAAAACTTAACAGATTTTAACTTAAGAGCTCGTGCTTGGTTAGGAGTGAGATTAGGAGAAACTTCTAATTTTTGCAAAAAATGAATAATACATGAGTACCACTCACATGAAGCTATGTTTTCATCTACTCATCGAATGCCATTCTTATCTTGATCTACTTCTACTGCTACCACAGTCTGCACCTTTGTTGATTTGACACATGTGAAATTTATTCCCATAAGTTCACAGTTCTCTTTGGCCATGAGTTTGGCCAGACCTAGTCCCTTCACTAGCTTAGTGGGTTTCACCTCTATATCAAACTCAATGATCTTGGAAATCCACTTAGCTCTCTTCCCATCAATGTTAGGCTGAGTCAAAACATCCTTCACAGCAGCTAAAGGGACATATGCAAGGACCTTGGCATGGAGAATATAAATTCTGAAAGTCTTCAAAGATTTTATGAGAGAATAAGCCTGCTTCTCAATTGGGTCATACTTCAGCTCAACATCTCTCAGGGTTTTGTTGAAGAATGCAATTGGATGATCAAGACCCTCATCATTCTTTTGTAATAGTAGAACTGTCACTGTGTCATAGGATGGAAAAGAGAAAATATAAAAACTCTTGGTGTAATCACGACTAATCAGGGTTGGGGCGTCCATGATAGCCTTCTTAATGTCTTCAAAAGAGTTTCTTGCCTGGTCAGTCCATTTTATTTCTACCTCTTTTTTCAGCATGAATGTTATATGCTTCACTAGCTCGGAGAAATTAGGGATGAACCTCCCGACAAAGGAATCCTATGCTGGATGATATTAGTGTCATAGGTTTTCAGGTCACTGTACTCCCATGTAAAGACATCAGCAAAATCCTTTATCAGGATGTAAAACTTTGACCTCTGATTAGCAGTCAATTGAGTAGACAGATTTATCAGTTTCGGATGGCTTTGGCTACCTATGTTTTGCTCTTGGACAACAGGATATAGCTCCTTTTTGGCAGGCTTAAAAGGGATGTCATTGTGGTTAAAAACTCTTCCAGTGGTACTAGGCCTCGAGGTATGTAGTTGTTGGGAAATTGGACAATGTTTTGATCAGCCACCTTATCTTTGAGCTGCTTGAATTCCTCCATGTTTAGGTTTTCCTGGTCTATGTGCATATTAGAGAATTCATCTACTAGTTGAAGGAATTTACCAAGCTCGTCATCATTTTCAAACACCCTCCAGAATTTGACATTGTCTAGCAGGGAAGGTTTGTATTTAACTTGAACATCATAGTTGAGCTTAGGAGGTAAAGGAGGAATGAATAGACTTGCAGAGACAGCTAGGGAATTGGCCAGATGATTCAAATCCCTAGGTATATATGACAGTTCAAAAAGCATAAAGGAGTCTCTAAGTTTCCATACCTCATCCCTATAGGCATTTAGTCGGATGTTTTTTGTCTGAAAAGTGTTGTTGACCTGCTATATAATGAGGTCTGCATCTCTAAAAATCCTAATGCACATGATCCCCATATCCTTGGCAGCTTTAACTCCTAGCAGCAAGGCTTCATATTCTGCTATATTGTTAGTGGTTTTAAAATCGAGCTTGTAAGACAGATGAATGTCTTCCTTGAATGGGGAGATCAATACTACACCTACACCTGCTGAGCTTTGAGTGCTAGCCCCATCAAAATACATGTTCCAGACTGCTGTGGTCACTTCTTCGGGCTGCTGATAGGTGGGATCAATGAGCTGGACTGCTGTTTGCTGAGAATCATCTATATGCAGAATGCATGACCCAAAATCAGTGTCCACTGCATAGATGGGGTGAGTCACTGAATTTCCCTCCTTTCTTATGATGTAGGTGAACTGATTTTCCTGGTACAGCCTCTTAGTCTCTCCTCCAAACATGTGGATAGTGGCATACGTAAGATCCATCTGAAGGGTGACACATAGCCTTTTGCTCCATGATCAAGACAACAAGAGACCAAATTTTGGAGGGATATCAGCCACTATAATGTCCATCATGATGCTTTTCGAAGGTAGTTGAGTTAGGTTCACAACTAGGTCTTTGATGAGGCCCAAGAACTTGAATTTTTTGGAGTCAAAGGAGAATAAATCATGGTAAGGCTTGGTGATGCTGAGACCAAGCTCATCCATGACAGCCTTTGGCATTAGGTTATGAGAGGATCCTGAATCCAGTAGACAGTTATGGAGGATTTTATCATGGATATTCATGGATATGTAGAAAGGAGGGCATGAGTCCTTTAGTTCTTTGATCATGGGGCCCAGGGTTACAATAGGCTTGTCATATTGCAGGTTAACAAATTCAGTGTCAATATGCATCTTTGGCTGAAGGGAATTCAGAATGGAAGACTTGAATGCATCATTCTTCATTAGCTCAATTACTGGGAAATGGATCTTCAATTTTTGAATTTCTGACTCTAGGTTGAAAGAATAATGCAGCCTATCTGGAAACCTTACCTCATGTCCTGGAAATTTGTTTTGGATCTAATCAGGAATGGCTGAAGGTGTTGGTTTATGTAATTCTTTGGATGTGACAGCCACCTTCTTTGATAAAACAACAACCTTTTTAGCTGGTGCAGCAGGCTGTTTGAAAGGGACAACATTCTTCTTGAGAGGAGCAACCAACCTAGAGCTTAGATTGTACCCTTCCTAACCATCATCCTGATATATAGTCTCTTCAGTGATCTGCTCATCAAGTAGGGCTTCTTCATATTCTTCCTGTGTCAGAAAAGAATAGTCCACCTCATCCTCCATGCAGTGGATGTTGTCTTCAGCCTCTCCTTCTTCTTAAATGAATTCTGGCTCTTCTTCTAGTACAAAATTTTGAAATGGAGCTCTTATTCTTTGATCTTTCCCTTGATTCCTCTCCCTTCTGAGAATCTGTACTAGGGGGTTTCCTCTTCTATAAGGGACAAAATTAGGGTTTCGAGGACCAAAGTCACTTGGCCCTTTACCCCTCATAGGTGGCTGTCCTTGGCCTTTCAGTTTAGACATTTCAGCAGTAAGGTTATCTAATAATTTTGTCATTTTTTCAATCTTGTTCTCTGATGAAGAAGACCCAATAGGGTCTACTGGCTGCTTCTTCTTGTCTATCTTTCCTTTGACCTTCTGAGATGCCAAAATGTTTGATTCTACTTCTAGGGAAGCATCTTGCATGAGTGATAAGGAGGTAGAACTCCTTTCTCTGAGAAGTAGGCATAAATTAGAGTCAAAGGCATTTTCATAAGTTATCCAAGCTGAGGTATTAGTGGGTTTGATTTCAATGGGGATCTTGCTGTACATATTGTTGAACCTCTTGGTGAAGTTGGAGACAAATTCCCCATTTTATCTTTTCAAGTTGCTGAACTCTGTGATATAGTAGAGGTGGTCTCTCCTCTCTCCCCAATGCTTCAGGAATATGTCATATAGGGCCTCAATTCCTGCCATTGATCTAGCAGGCAGTTCCTTAAACCATTTCCTATCCTGACCATTTAGGCTTTGCACAAAAAACCTAGTCCATACATCTTCTTGCTCTATGTTAATATTCTCAGCATAGCTGTAAAATGCCTCTAGATGTTCTTCAGCTGTGAAATCCCCTTCTCCTGTGAACTTAGGCATATACTTGAGGTAATCTCCAGTAGGCATGGTAGAGAGGGGATTTGGAAAATTTAGGGGGGCATACCTAGCTACCAGGATCCTTTCCATTTTGGTCAATTGAAAGGCATCCATTTTGAAAATGGGTATGGATAGGGTTAAGGAAGGCAACACTGATGAAGGTACTTTCTAAGAAGGTGGTGGTGGTATACTTATCCCAGTGGAGTCACCTGGGATTGGATCTTCACAAGAAGTAGTGCTTGAAGATGCCCAAACCCTAGGATTTTCTGATGTATTTATAAATTCCTGAGAATTAAGTGTTTCAGTAGAAGAAATAATAGCAGAAAAATTTCTTGAAATACTTGATGTGGCTTCTTGTGCAACACTGGTGGTCTATCTTAGTAAAGCCCTAGCTCTTCTCAAATTTTTTTCAGGATCTGAAACAGGTGTTGCTGGTGGCCCCTTAGGGTTTTCTCTGGTACTTGGTCTTCTTGAAGCCACCTTATTTCAATGGAGTTTCCAGATATATGATTACAAATAGAATAGTGTCCAAGCTTTATCTATCATCAAAGCAAGGATCTATGTCGTCTCCCAGGGAAGTTGAGCTTCAGTCTCCTCTCCCCGGCAATGGCGCCAATTTATAATCACTCCAGGAAACTCCTCTAGGTTGTAGCTTGAGGATGCCTGGTAACTTACAATGTTTTTAGGGTTTTCTGATATGGATCAAGTTAGGTGACCTATATGACCTTCCACTCTCAAAACATACATGAAGCTCACTCAATTACAAGGCTTTTAGTTACAACTTGTTTAGTAGTTTGACAATAATGTGCAGGGATGAAGAACTCATCAAGCTGGTAGACTTACATACAAAACAGATGCATATAAATGGATAAATCCTAATAAGGATGGTACTTATAAATCAAATCACATTAACACACCAATAGGATGATAGCTATTAGTTATTAATCAACTTGAAAATAACCTAAATACACATTCAGGCACAAGTACAGTAAAGACAGAGATGATGGCTGAACAAATCATAACAAAAGAGCCTATATTCCAGAATGAACAAGATGAGAAGCTGACAATAGTATATGCTTATAAATCCCCGAAGTCGAACCTTTTTTATCAAAATAGTCTTAGGATTTATAGCCTTTTACAAAATATACAGATCCTAAAAATTTGGATTTGTTTTTACAAAATTAAGCAAAGTAATAGTTTTTGCAAATTAGGGTTTGAAACCCTACCTAACTACTTGTCTAACTACAATGAAGATCTAGTTCACTGACTGAATATTAAATAACTGAAGCAATGCTGGTGATCACTGCTACTGGTCCTCTGCCAGTTAGACCACTAATTTCTCTTTGATAGCTAGGGTTGGTGTCCTTTGGTGTGGTTATGTCATAGTAGATCTCACACAGGCCTTTTCTAATGCATCCCTCAGCTCCCTATGTCTTTAGATCATGTCCATGAACCATTTGCAGTCACCCAAAACCGGTTCTATCTACCAAAAAATTGCTTTTAAGCCTCTGTCCGCTTTCAGTGGTTAAGCGGCCAGTCCATCGAACCCGTTAGCTGCCGAAAGTGGTGCTTTCGGTGGCTAATGGACTGTTCCATTATCCGCCTAAGCCACCAAAATCCCTGTTTTACCAAAATGATTAGGTTTTCATCAAAAATGTCTTTTTCGGGTCTGTTGGCTCCGGTTTCCTCTTCTGCAGGCTTGGTACTAGGGGTGTTAAGAGCGCTTTGGTTGGCTTCAGGAGGCTGGAGATTGATGGCTGCTTCAGCTAGGGTTGATAAGGTGAGGTGGCTACTAGGGTTTGCTTTGGATTCCTTCAGCTGCAACCTTTGGAGCCTCACCATCCTGTATAACCTGGTGTTGTCCCTTAGATATCTTTTGTTCAGCCTTTTCAAGAAGATGTATCTTTCTCTCTGCTCCAGGTAGGACTTGTGCAATAACTTGTTTCTCCTAGTCAATGTCTCATTATTTATCTTTAGTTCTCTTTCCAAGACCTCCATTTCATAAACCTGCCTCAATAGTAGATTGATCTTTTGACTTCTAGGCTTGCTGGAGGAAGCCCTTTCTGCTGGTTCCTCCTGCTCCTGTGGTGTGGGGGATGGCAATACTTCAGACACTGGTACAATTTGTAGAGCTAAGGCTGCTTCCTCTCCTTGTTCTTCCTCAGAATTTGAATAGGGTAGATTTAAGACATTTTCCTGGTGTGCTTTTGCCTCCTGACCTTACTCACTGAATTGCAAATTACTTTTTTCCTTCTTGGTCTTGGAAGAGGAGGGAGGCTATTCTATTGCTGCTACTAGGGAAATGGACCTCCTCCTTCTTCTCCCACTGATTGGGGTGCTGGATTTTTTGGCAGGATACTTCCCTTTCTCCTCTGGCTGAAGGCTTGTGTCAAAGCCATTCCAGAATAGAAAATAAGACCAAGCCATATTTCTTCTCTTCAACAACTCCTGGACCATTAGTTGGATAAGGCCATGGTGGGACATCCTGCCAGCAATCTTGGATGGCTGGGATTTCACTTGATGTGCCATCTTCCCTAGACTTCTGTATAAATAAAAGGGAATATTGAGAGGGTTTTTACCTGTGAAGTGGTTCATGAGCTTGAAATGGTAGATCATTGCTCTATTATATCTACCTTCACTTGTTAAATAGACTACAATGGCCTTCAACAGCTTCTACCAGTTGTCTTCCAGCCATGATGATGGCACACTCTTCTTCCATATTATTCCTCTATGCTCAGGATTAAGGTATGACCTGAATTCCACCTCTTTTGGTATGGTGGTCTTGAACCATTTTTGTCCTATGGAAGGGAGTTCTGTCACCTCAGCTATTAGTGCTTCATCTATGAGAAACTCCTCTTTTCCTATGATTTCCTTTGAACCATTGAATGATGGGGCAAAAGCTTCAGCCACCTGCTGATGGAAGCCTTTTATTTTTTCATAGAGCTTGTAGCAGCCCACCTCCCAGAATAGTCTGCAGATCTTTGCATGTGCTTCTAAATAACTAATATCACCTAGTTCCTGCCTGAGAGCTGGTCCACTCTTCTTCATCCTGATGGGTGTATCTCCCAGGTTCCTGTAAAACAATTTTCATACTTTGTATATAGTGTGCTTTAGCAGGTTGCTCTTTCAGAGCTGGTTTTTTTGGTGATAAAAATGCTAATTTCGAAAATGTAATACGATGGAGTTCCATGGCACTGATTATGATGGTTTTCTGTCATTTATGGAGGATGAGGTCACAAAAATGATGGCAGCAGCTCGATCCTTTATATATCTTTTCCCACATAACCATAACCTACTTCAGCTAGAGCATTTAGTGGCTATTTGATGATCTTTCAGACAGGTGGAGGAGAACTAAAGGTTTGCATTTAGATCAGTCTTTTGCCATTTTCTTAATGACCCTTTTCACGCATTTCCCACGCAGTCATACAGCTCCAGATATTTTCAGTAGGTAATCATGCTCTTAAATGATCTTTTATCTTGCTGACGGGGTCAGATGTGACAGTTCCTAACTGTTTGCTTATTTTTCCCTTTCGGTGGTTAATATCCTTCGTGATTTTGTCAGCTAGCCGTCGAAAAGCTGGCTTTTTGCAGCTAACAAGACATTGTATTTCTTGCCTAATCCGCCAGAACCTCTAACCCGTCACCGTGGTGAATTTATGCTTTCAACATATAGTGACCTCATCAGATAACCTTTTTTAACTGCCAAAAACCTGTTCTTTCGGTGGTTAACGAAATTCCCTAGCTTTCGCCTAAACTGCTGAAAGAGTTTTTCACCCAATGTTTATCTTCCATATTTCGGTGGTTAGCATATGTGTTGCACCCTTCTCTAATCTGCTGAAAGTGACTTTTGTCGTTGGCTAATGAGATGTTCTGAGCCTCTCCTAAGCCACTAAATGTACTTTTCCCAATGCTTCTTGCCACTCGCTTTTGGTAGTTAGAACCTTTTTTATTTCTCTCTCTAGTCTGCTGAAAGCACCCCTTTTCAGTGGCTAATGATTTTTCTGTAGTATCGCCTAAGCCACCGAAAATGTTACTTTGACTCTACTTGCTCAGACCACTTTTGGTGGTTCGCCTTTGGCCCACGTTCAATTGTTTAGCCGTCGAAACATAGCTTTTCGGTGGCTAATGAGCTATAATAGTCCTCGCCTAAGCCACCGAAAGCTATAACTTGTAAAATTTTCATCCAAATAAAAAACAGAGGCTTTCAAATTGTCAGTGATACTCATATCTTTCATTACACAAGAAGATTCTTCCTACTTTCAAAATAAATTTATTTTGGGAGATAACAACTTCTTCACCAAGGATCTTCAAAATAGTCATACAATTTTCACATGTCGTTTCACGACACTTAATATATAAAAAAATATCATGAATAAATCCATACCATCTACCTTGACTTCCTTCTTCAACACCTGGCCAATATTACATATTATGTTTTACATAAAGCTTATCACTATGTAAAGAAGCTTTGTTAATTAAAAATTGAGTAATGAGATATGCTATGTGTTTCTTATCCCATATCATTGTTCAATTGGAAAAACATTCCATTTGGTTACACCTTGCATTCATATATGAGGAAATAGTTTTAGATGCACGTGACTATGAGCAGTCGTTGGGTGTCTTGATTTGATGATGAAGGAGATAACTAGGTTTGTGATGTGGGATTTTGTTGCAAGAGGGATTGGGGTCTATCAAGTCACCTCAAACTTGAACCTAAAATGTGAGATCTATAATAAACATGGATAACCACAATATCTACTAGAATATAGTTGAAGTGGATAATATGCTAGTGAAAGAGATGGAAGACCCCTTTCTAATACATCTAATGCCGTATATATGATTGGATCTACAATAACAAAATTTGGAAATAATGTGAAATATACAAAAATTATTTTCTTCAAAAGAGAAAGTTATACCATCATAAGTTGTAAAGACTAAGTGATAGACAATGTGACATCAGGGCAACTATGTAGATGCAAATAATAAATCTACATAATATTATAAAAAGAGGTTTATATCCAACCATGATTTGCCTAAAAATTATGTCAAAATATTATTTGAAACAAAATGGTGGAGGAAATCTTTAGAGACAGTGGAAACCCTGGAAACCAATTACCTAAGGTGCCACATGTAGAGAGAATGAGTAAAATTATGATTAGAATGTAAAAATATGATTTGATATGTTGTTGGTTGTGTTATAAGAAGTGCCTCGAGTAGTGTTTCTACTCATAAATAAAGATCTATTGTATGGAAGAAAAAATGTGGCTATATAATGAATGTATAAGTCATTGTAGGTGATGAGTTATGCAAGCTAAGGAATCTATGGGGAAGAACCATGAACACAAGATAAGATTTTTTCCAAAATTTACTTGATGGAGTTGTTGAAAATGTAGTGTGGGCATGTCCTATGTATCTAAGGTTTTTTCACCACTAGATCACTAGATTTTCTAGCCTCATAGTGACACATTCAAGCTTCTGATAGTCTGATAAGGCTTGTCAGAGGAGAGTATGCCTGGACCACTTGCTTTGAATTTTGTGATATTTCTCTATCACGAAACAATGGTTGCGTGAATCCATGAAATGAGTAACACTTTTTAGTGAAATATGGAGATGAAAATTCTATGCTTTAGATAATTTTTAGTTTGAAGCGCTCATAGCTCATTAATTCCTTAGGAATTCCAATGTATAGTTAAAAACAATTTGTAGGGAATTGTGTTTCTCTTCTAACGATATTTTTTCATAAAATATTAATTTCATTCAGGATGTAAAACTTGAATTTAATTAAATGCTTGTCCTTGCAAATTTCCAAAAAATGTTAACAAGTGAATTTTGTTCCGTCAACTAATTCAATGTTCAATGTATAATTTTCAAAGAAAAAAAAATACTAGAATGATCAATGCAAAACATAGTAGATCCCAACCTTTTTTAGTTGGAAATTATATATTTTACTTGTTCTATAAATTGACCAATTAATATTTGAATCACATTCCCTATCAATATTTTCCTGTTTATTTACATAAATTGAAAAATAAAAACAAACCTTTTGAAGAGGAAACATCCATGGAGATTCCAGATATTTTTTATAATTTGTTGTTCATGTAATTTTTATGTTATTGTTTTTTCTCCAAATAACTTTGGAATTATGGAATTTTTTTTTTCAACATAAGTTTTAAAAGAAAATACATTAAAATTATAATATGAAATCAAAAGTGTACACAGAGTATGCGATTAAATAGAGGGTTCATCAAGGAATGCATTGGCATCAACTCTGCCACCTAAGATAAATGAGATGAAGGGGTTTCACATCTCAAAAAAATCCTACAACAAGGGGGTTGGATTTCATGATTTTAAATCCTCAATCAAACAATACAATTCAATTGAGGGATTTTAAAAAACCTTGATCGTGATCGAGGTATAAATGAATATCTTCAAATACCTTGATACAAGGTCAGTTAAAGCCTTATTGAGGGTTACATGGGTTAAAACATTAGCTTAATCAATCTATTTCTCTCAAAAAACATAAATACAAATATGAGTATTCTTTAATACTTTTGTATCCGTGTTTTTTCCATTATATGTGTGTGTGTGTACATACATACATACATATTATGGAATCCCACTTATGTGAGTGGTTGGGAATATTCTCCTTCGAAGTGATGGCTTGGTTCATGGTTTGCAGTTGTGATGATATTGGCCCATGGTATTTCATTCTATCCCATGGTATTTCATTAATGAAGGGAATTTAATATTTACTATATACTCATGTTCTTGCTTAACTACACTTGTGGAATTTCTTGGACACTTTCTTAGGGAAACCTCTTCTTGTGTTGGTTTTAGGGCTCATGGTTTGAACAAAAGTAATTATGAAGTTAAACACATTTATACATTATTTTCGGGTGCACTTGTGAAAACACGATTATTTTTATTGCTTGTTTACTATTCAAAGTGGTTATAATGCACAATCATTAAGGGTGCACTTCACTATTAAAGAACACCTCAGCTTGATCAAGGATTTTTCGCCTCCATTAAGAACCCTCAATCAAGGTCTCATTTAAGCACTCGATTGAAATTGAGGGATAAAAATTACATTGATAAAAGGTATGGAATTTTTTTTAACACTTCCCCTTGCAAGAAAGTGTTACCCATATTCATGGATTCACCATATTGTCTAACAATTTTTTTCTTTATGCACTATTTTTTGTGAGTCATTTTTTTTCATATTTATAAACATATCACCTATTTTTATGGGTTTTAATTGAATTTATTAAAACATTGTACTTGTTACCGGAAGAGTTCATTAAACATATGACTGTGATATTAGTTTCTACCTTTGAAATTATAGTAGATAATAGTTCAAATATAATTGACTTAGTGTAAATCAAATTTATAGATGTTTTTTACTTAGCAATTTGATAAGTGTTTTCAGTTCATGAATATGAACTATCCTTGTGTTTAAATGGAATGGTTTGAAGAATATTTAAGATAGGATTATTTGAGTTGATAAATGAACTAATTCTACACATATTGTGTTGTCAATTCCCAAGTTTATGAATTGCCGATTGAAAATAAAATGAAACAGGATTTGTGCATATTACCAATCAATTGTCATTTTTGGTGTCATTGGCGGGAAGTGCTAAAATAATTAGCTTTAAATCTGCATTTTTTTCTTCCATTAAACACAAGAACAAAAATAAAAGCGAATCATTGTCTACATATAGATTTCACATAAAATTTCTTTTCTTTAGCATAATATTTATTTTTGTAGTGAATTTATGTTTCCCTAAACTTATTTATAGATTCTTTTTACTAAACAATTTAATTAGTTTAAATGTAGTGTTAACACCCAAAAATGGTTAACTACCTCATCTACCCCATTTCATGGCTCATTCGTCCATTTACCTACCATATTTCCCTGAAAAAGGCCTAAAATGCCTCCAAAAGGCCATAAAACCATCTAAAAAGGCTCTAAAAGGCCTAAAATGCCTCCAAAAGGCCCAAAAAGCCTCCAAAAGGCCCAAAAACCCCTTTTTCCTCCAAAAATAACCAAAATTACTCCAAAAATAGCAAAAATCCCCAAAAGGGAAGAAAAGGAATAAAAATAATGAGGAAAAAGGAGGAAAACCCTAAAACAGCAAAAACCCTAAACAAGCT